>CM042848.1:83676565-83722867 GCA_023653725.1 Bungarus multicinctus
TGCAAGTTACATGGCCTGAAAAAATTGACATTATCCACTTTTTCACACGTACGACGTGGCAAACATCCCCACAGTCTGAGAAGGCCAGGCGAGGGATGCGTGCCTCATGTGAGAACTGAGTTTCAGTTTCGCCACCACACCAGCCTCACAGATCAGCAGCCACACCCACCACTAAGCACACCACAGACACTAGTTGTTAAAAAATTGAATCCCACCCCTGTATGTATGTGTGTGGTATGTTGTATTAGTGTGTGGTGTGTGTGGTTGTTTTGTGTGTATGTATTCATGTATGGTTCTATGTATGGTATATATTAGAATGTGTTCGTGGGTAATTTATATGTATGGGATTTAGTTTCTCTTCTCGGGTATTTTCCCCATAATATTTATGCTTTTATTATAGCGCCGTTCTGCAGAATCCTCATCTGCCGTCCTCCGTCTTGTGCCTTGGGTCTTTCTGTTTTAAAATCTTTGTGTCCGTTAGCAATCTTTTTTGTTTAAATTTGGTGCTGCTTTCTGCTATATTTGGAATAGTTTTTCCACATCCGGATTGCCTAGAGTCTAGGTCTGTTTTAATTGGTCTTCAAGTTTGCTGTGCTTTTGATTGGATTGGCAACCTTGTGTTTTGGGTGCATTGGGTTCTTAGTGTCAGCTGTTTCTTGTGAAGGGCGATAATTATTGTGGGAAGCTCGGTTTATTTGGGAAGCTGCTGGGGGCGATGTTTGGGCCGGAGGTATTGGTGGGGGTCTGGTTGTGGCCAGTGTTTGCCTGGATTGTGGCATAGAGATTTTTTGCTGGTGAGTGCAGGCTTCCGTGATTGATAGTCTGGTGAGTCAATCTCTTTATTCAATACTATTAGGTCTTTTAAATCATTTCTATGGCTTCTCTTATGATGCTGTAGCCGGGGTTTTCTTCGATAGCAGCTAGTGTTTGGGTTCCAGTGAATCGATGCTACGACCTTGTCACCCTTCATATGTTTGCCTAGGAGAAGTGTGTTCCATCTTTTATTGCATTCTTGTGTTTCTTCAAGGCCGGTACTATATCCTTCTGCTGTTTGTCCTAATTACGTTGCCAGGGTAAGGTGCCTACAGGTGTCGTCCGATCTGCCTTGGTTTTCTAGCACTTTTATCTTTGGGGTTTCTTAGGATGCTGCTATTTTTTGTTGTTCCATTTTGAAGGCGAGGGTCTACACCTGTGATCCTGCATATATCATCTATATTCTATATATTTGCGACTTTTTGGCAGAATCTCATCTGCTAACGTTAGGCTTGTGTATTCAATTCTTATGTTGTTAAAAATTCTAGCTGTCAGGCTTGGCGCATCTTTTTTCGTTAGGGTTATTTTTAGGGTTTGATTAGGTATGGGGTAGGGGTTTGGGATGGGTGTTTGGGTCGGGGTTGGGGTTGGTGTTGAGTTGCGGTTGGTTTTAGTCTTTGTTGTATTAGGGTTGTTGTTGGGGTTTATTGTTGGGTTAGTTAGGGTGGTGTTAGGGTGGGTGTGGTTGGGGAATGGGGTGGGGGTGGGGTTAATTTTTGTTGGTTTTGGTTGGTGTGGTTGTTTGGTGTTGGTGTTGGTTTGATTTTGGGTTGGGGTTGGTTGGGGTTGAGTTTGGGTGGGGGTTGGGTATGGGTTGGGTTGGATGTATCTCGTTTGGGTTGGGGTTGGGGTTAGGGTAGGTTATGTTGGGGTTGGGGTTGTTGTGGTTGGGGTTGGGTTGGGGTTGGTTTTGGTTGTTGGGGTTGGGGTTTGTGTTTGGGGTTGGGGTTAGGGTTGGGTTGGGGTTGGGGTGGGTTTGGGTTGGGGTTAGGTTCGGTTGGGTTGGGTTGGGGTTGGTTTTGGTGTTGGGGTTGGGGTTGGGTTTCGCGTTTGAGGGGTTTGGGGTGGGGTTTGTGTTTGGGGTGAGGTTGGGGTTGGGGTTGGGGTTGGGTTTGGGGATGAGGTTTGGTTGGGGTTGGGTTGGGGTGGGGGGTGGGTTGGTGTTTGGTGTTGGGTTTGGTGTTGGTTTGTTGTGATTGGTTTGGGATTGATTTGGTGTTGGTGTTGGTGTTCGGGGTGCGTTGGGTTTGGGGTTGGTGGTTGTGGTAGTGCTGTTGGGTTGGGTGGGGTTTCAGTTTTGGGTTGGGGTTTGGGGTTAGGTTAGGGTGGGGTTGGGGTTGGGGTTGGGGTTTGGTTGTGTTTGGGGTTGGGGTTGGAGGTTGATGGTTGGGGTTGGTTTGGGGTTGGTTTGGTGTTGGTGTTGGTGTTGGGTTTCGCGTTGAGGTGGGGTTGGGTTTGGGTTGGTTTGGTGTTTGAGTTGACGGGTTGGGGTGGTTTTGGGGTTGGTTTGGTGTTGGGTTGGGGTGGAGTTCCGCTTTGAACCGGTTGTGTTGAGTTGGGGTTGGAGGTTGGGGTCGGGTTGAGGTTGGGGTTGGGGTTGGGGTTGGGGGATGATTTTTGGTTGGGGTTTGGGTTTGGGGGTGGGGGTTGGTTGAGTTTGTGTGTGTGGTGTTCGGACATCTGTTGGGTGGGGTGTTTTGGGATTGATTTGGGTTTGGTGTTGGTGTTGGGTTCCCGTTGGGTTTGGGGTTGGGGTTGTTGTTGTGGGTGGGTTAGGGCTTGGGTTCGCAGTTTGGGTTGGGGTTTGGGTTAAGTGTACTGTGTTGGGGTTGGGGTTGGGGTTGGGGGTGGGGTTGGGTGGGTTGGGGTTGGGTTGGGGTGGGGTTGAGTTTGGGTTAGGGGTGTGTGTTTTGGGGTCTTGGTTTGGTGTTGGTGGTGGTGTTGGGTTTTCCAACCGCGTTGAGGACTTGGGGTTGGGTAATGGGTCACTGGGAGGTTCGGAGGTTGGAGGTATCGGGCGTTGGGTTTGGGGAGTGAGGTGATGGGTTGAGCATGTTGGCGTCATGCGCTGTTGGGGTTCGGTTTGGGGTGGTGGTTGATTGGGGGTTGTGTTGGGTTGGGGTGGTTTGGTGATATGTGTTGGGGTGGGGTTTCATCCTGTTGGGGTTTGGGGTTTGGGGTGTGGGGTTGAGGGGATGGGGGTTTGACATTGGGTTTATGGGGTTGTGGTGGGGGGTTTGGGGAACACTAAATCGTGGGTTGGTGATGGGTGTTGGATTGTGTTTTAGGGTTGGGGTTGGGCTTGGTGTTTGGCTTGGTGGATTAGATTGGGTTAGGGTTGGGTTGGGTTGGGTGTTTGGGTTGGGTTGTGAGTTGTCCCTGTTGAAGGTTGGATTGGAGGTTGGGTTGGGGTTCGGGTTTGGTTGGGGTTGGGGTTGGGGTTGGGATTGTGGGTTGGTTGGGTTTGTTGTGTTTGTGGTTGGTGTTTGTCGGTTGGGTTGTGGTTTGATTGGGGTTTGGGGTTGGCTTGTTGTTGTAGGTTTTGGGTATTGGCGCGTGTGGTGTTGGGTTTGGCGTTGGGTTAGGTTGGGTTGGGGTCTTGGCGTGTGTTACCGGGCTATTGCGGTTTGGGGTTTGGGGTTAATGTTGGCTTGGGTGGTTGATCGTTGGGTTTATGGGTGGGGTTGGGTTGGGTTTCGGGTATGGTTTAGGTTTCGCGACCCTGCCCAGCCTTACACACCAGTTAAAAGGAACACAAATAAACACAAGACTAGTTTAAAATAACTCCCCCTAATCCATAATATATTAATAATAAATAAGACTGAGATGGCAAGAAGCGCTTCTAGCCCAAAACATTTAGAATAAAATGACCCCAAATACTACGAAGTGTGGGAAACATATCCAAAGAAACTACATACCATACATCTATACAAAGCCGTAAAACATAAGAAAACATATATAATTATAATGATAATGATAATGATAATGATAATGATAATGATAATGATAATGATAATAATCATAATCATAATCATAATCATAATCATAATCATAATCATAATCATAATCATAATCATAATCATAATCATAAATATTTATTTATATACCGCTCCTCTCCCAAAGGACTCGGAGTGGTGCACAGCAATACAATGAAAACAATAAATATATCAAAAGTTAAAACTAAATTAAACTAAAGGCCCTGGCTGAAAACAATTAAAACCCCTCCCTAAAACCCTAAAATTTAATATAAAAATTAAAACACCCAAATCTAAAATCAGCCCAAGACGGCCTGGTCAAAGAGTCAGGTTTTCAAGGCATGCCTGAAGATCCCCAGGTCCGTGGCTATATGTAACTCCGGAGGCAATATATTCCAGAGGGCAGATGCCCCCACAGAGAAGGCCCTATTCCTCGGGGTCACCAGCCAGCACATAGATGCCAACGGGACCCACAGGAGACCCTCCCTGTGGGAGTGCATCAGACGGTGAGAGGAAAATGGCAGAATATGTGAATGTATGTATGTATATGTGTATATACACACACACACACATATAAACATATATACACATATACATACACAGGCTCAGTATATATTCTTTTGCTTACTTTCTCTATGGTAGTCATGGGGGGAAGGGTTTCGGGCTTGCCACATTCCTAAGTGGGGAGGAGTGGAGATAAAGAAAGTTGTTTTGGCTGGGTGGTTCTTCCTGTGGGAAACGAGCTGTCCTTGCTTGGGCCCCCTGAGATGGAAATTTTTAACATCAGGCAACTTTGAATTACTTCTGTTAGAGAAGGGGACTTTTGGGGGTTGTTTCTAACTTGTAATATTTTGGGGTAATTCCGGGTTATTTCAGATATTGAATTACCATGGACTTTGCCAATTTGTTGTGTTCATAAATATAAGGAATCATTTTTGAAGATGGACTTTGCATTTTTCTTTTTAAATGGATTTCATCGCTTGGAAACCTAACATTACAGATGTTCTACAGCTGCTCAAGGGGCTTCAGGGGGTAATCAGTTGGGGGATTGGCCCCCTTCTACCCACTGAAGAGGGGAGCCCCTTCTAACAATGCCCAGCCACCTCTTAGGCAGAAACTTTTGTGTGGGTCCAATGGAGCGAAATCCCTACCAAGGAGTGGGGCCCCATTCTCCATAACAAACACATGCATTTTTTGCCAAACTTTTCACTTTTAATTAATTGCGCGTTTCAATTGCCTTGATATAGCTTGACTTTTTGCAAATGGAGTTCAGCAGACATGTAAGGTGGGATTAAAGAGGAAGAAAAAGGAATTTCAGGGAGAGGATTCTGGAGGGTCAAATCAGGAAGCGGTCAAAGCAGCGGTGGAATTATACCGGTTTGGCCCAGTTTGGCCAAACCGGTTGCTCCAAAGGTCAGCTGAGAGGGAACTGGTTCGTTCCGACATTCTTCTGTTCTTCTGTTTGGCCCACCTGCCCACCTGGGCTCTAGGCTGTCCTTTATTCCCTGCTTTTTCAACCTCAGCTGCTTTGCATGGCACAGCTGATTGCAGCACACACCGTGTGTTCCACGCAGGGCTTGCACGAGAAGATGATTTTACAATGCTGCGCACGATCACCAAACCGGTTCTTACACATCGGTTGAATCCCACCCCTGGCTCAAAGGCAAGAAGGTTTTCTTCTCCAGACACCAGAGACCCTGTTCAAACTCACCATTTAGGGAGAAAGTCACGACCAGCAAGCCCAGGCTAACCAAGAGGAATCGCCCCATAGTCTTCCTTCCTTCGCTGCAGAGACAATAAAAGAGAGGAGATATTAAAAGGGGAGGCAGGCCATTGGGAAACTCCCTCCCTCCCAAGGAAGAGGGACCCCACATTCAACCCAGGACAGAAATTGGAATTAGTTGTTCAGTTGTTCAGCCCTGGTCTTCCTTCCTTGGTCATGTGACAGCCTTGGTGCTTCAAAGACCCAGTAAGAACTTACCAAATTTGCAGATGATACTAAGCTGGCAGGAATAGCCAACACCCAAGAAGATAGGTTGAAGATCCAGATGGATCTTGACAGACTTGAACACTGGGCCATATCTAACAAAATGAAATTCATCGTAGAGAAAAGGAAAGTCCTACACTTAGGCAAGAAAAACCCAAAAGACACATATACACTGGGTGAAACCAGGCTCAATAGCAGTTACTGGGGGAGGGATCTTGGAGTCTTAGTGGACAACCAGCTAAATAGGAGCCAGCAGCAGCAGCCAAAAGAGCCAATCCAATTCTAAATTGCATTAACAGAGGGATACAATCAAGATCAAGGGAAGCACTAATACCACTCTATAAAGCCTTAGTAAGGCCACACCTAGAGTACTGTGTCCAGTTTTGGTCACCATACTATAAAAAAAGATGTTGAGTCTCTAGAAAAAGTGCAGAGAAGAGCAACCAGGATGATGAGGGGACTGGAGACTAAAACATATGATGAACGGTTGCAGGAACTGGGCCTGGCTAGTCTAGGGAAGAGAAGGACCAGGGGAGACACGAGAGCAGCCTTCCAGTATTTGAGGGGCTGCCCCAGAGAGGAGAAAGGGGGTCAAACTATTTTCTAAAGCACCCAAAGACCAGATAAGGAATAATGGATGGAAACTGATCAAAGAGAGATTCAACCTGGAAATAAGGAGAAACTTTCTGACACTGAGAACAATCAACCCATGGAACAGAAGTTGCCTTCAGAAGTTGTGGGAGCTTCATCCCTTGAGGTTTTCGAGAAGAGACAGGACTGCCATATGTCAGAAATGGTGGAGGGTCTCCTGCTTAGGTGGGGGGTTGGACTAGATGACCTATAAGGTCCCTTCCAAAACTGTTAATCTGTTAAAACCCTTCACTGCTGTCTAATGATTATGGGCAGGGGGCTCTTGAGAAGGTCTCTTCTATATCTGTCCGTCTGCCCCAGAGATCCTCAATAGATCCTTTGCTCTCTGCCTGAGGGATCCTCCTGCAGCCCCCCTGCTGCGACCTGGACATCACATGCAGCCTCCCCCGCAAGAGATCCCTTCAGAGGGAGGGAGGGAGATGCAGGAGGGATCTGCTGCAAGGGTCTCAGCTGTCAGGTGCCTGTAGGTGTGAGAGTTACACTCACCTGTCCACAGGTAGCAAGTCTTCTCAGTGGCAGCTCAAGGTTTTTCCCTCCTGCAAAAGGAACAGAGGCATTTATTTGCAAGTCATGGGGGTGGATTTCTTGAGGGAGGGCGGGGGGCGTGGAGGGAGAGAAGGAAATTGCATGAGAAGGAAATTTTTGGTCTAACCACCAGGAAGTGGCAGAAAATAATCTGGCAGGATTTACATTCTTGCAGGACTGAAAATCCTGCAATGTGTAAAACGGTCCCTGAGGTCATCCAGTCTAGCCCCTGCTCAGCTCCCTGGATCCATAGCTAACTTACCTCCTCTCCCCACTCCAAACCTCCTCTGGATGCTGTGCGGTTGTTGTTGACAGGTCGACTTTCTCTTTTTGTGCGCCAGGTATTTCTAACTTTGGCACCTGGAGGGATGAACAGCCTCCCAGCATCATCCTAAAGGAGGCCTTCGTTGCATTCCCACAAGAGGCCAAGACCTCAACCCAGGTAAGGAAGGCAGATTTTGCTGTGCCTGGCTTCTTCTACACAACACACTTGAGCCCCTGAGTCGCTAAGCAAGCGTTGGGATTTGCGTGAACTCAGCGCAAAGTTTTTCTCTGAGGGATCCACATGTCCTGCGAATCTCATCGAGGTTTTGCTGGTGTTGAGAGGCTGCGAAGGATCCTCTGGCAGGATTCCTCCCTTTATGGGGAGCCACTCCTTTTATTAATTTATTTCTCCCGTTCTTTCCAGTGTCCAATGTTTCAAGGGATCAGATCTTATCCCTGGGGCGTTTTCTCCTCATAGTTCAATGAAATCTGCACCAGGGGTGGGCTTCAAAAATTTTAGCAAGGGGTTCTCTGCCCAGTTGCTGGGGGGCGTGGCCCTGGGGGGGGCGTGGCCTAGTCAGCCTTTTGCACCATGGTGGGGGGACATTTTTGCTCTCCCTGGGCTGTGGAGGCTTTCCTTGAACCTCCGGATGGGCAAAAACAGCTTCCCAGACTACGGAGGGTCTCTGGAAGGCAGAAACGGGCCCATTTCCAGCCTCCCAAACTTCTGGGAGGGCCGTTTTTTGTCGTTCCTGAACTCCTGTGGATGCCATGCACTTACTTGCATCCAAAACGGGCCGCATGGGGACTCCTGGGAGGGGAGGGGTGGGATTTTGTGGTGTTCCGAACTGCACTGAATCTTAGCTAGGGGATCTTCCGAACCAATGCGGATCCCCAGCAGCCCACCTCTGATCTGCACCCACGGGAAACCTCCCCTTGTAGCTACCCTGGGGCCCAATTAAACTCTATTGACAACCAGGTGCCGTTATTTTGGAGTTTGGGGCCACCTAACAAGGATCCCCCCAGGGTCCCAGAGCAGCAGTTGAGCTACAATAGTTGGCAAGCTCAGTGTTAACGATGGAACAAGGGAGCCCCACGAAGCATTGTGACATCGAGGGCCGTGAGCCAAAAGTGGTCTTCTCCCTTTGAAAAGAACACCAGGAAGGACAAGTGGAGAAGGAACAAGGAAGCAAAACCTTGAAGCGATCCAAGGCTGGCTTGGATCAAGTGTCCTGTGTGGGAATTATCGCCTCAAAAGTCTTCTCATCCCATATTGCAAAATGTTCTATATAAAAATACATTATATTTATGCACGCATGTCTGCAGAGGTGTGTGTCTGTCCGCGCACACACACACAAACACACACACACTCCTAGTCCCAAGGAATGATAGTGTAAGTGGTCCAAAGTCTTCCGGCCAGTTTTCATGGGACTGGAACTCACCGTCTCCTGGGGATTGGCCCAAAGTCACCCAGTTGGCCTTCCTGCCTGAGGTGGGACTAGAACTCCCCATCTCCTGCTTTCTACCGTCGTGCCTTAGCCACTAGACCAAACTGGCTCTCAAAGATGGCTCACTTGCCCTGAAGAGGTTGTCTCCTGTCATGCGTTGTATGAATCCCTCCTGACTCAAAATGTGTATGAAAATATGGAGAAGGGCTGCGCAATGTTTCCTTCACAAGTTGGCTTTGACCCCAAAACTCCTTTGCCACTTGCCAGCATCCAAACCTACATGCCGGCATTTGATGCTTCCAGCCATCCAGAGTGCAAACAACCTGGGGAAATTGACTGTGTGGTCTTTCCCCAGTTCAAAGAAACCTCATCTGGGAATGGCATGGTGCAACCACCGATACCCCAGGAGGTTACCTGGGGGACAACAGAGGCACTTCGCTTTGCACCTGGGAATGCATCTGTGTCACCAACATCCAGAATCCAGGAAGTGCATCTTTGCAGAAAAAGGGAAGAAGGAAGGAAACAGAGGAGGGGAAAGCCCACCCTTCCTTACATCTCATAAGGTTCCCTCTAAGAGCCCCTCAACCTTTTTCCTTCCTTCCTTTCTTCCTTCCCTCCTTCCCTCTCTCCCTTTGGTGACACTCTGCCATGAACTATGGAGAAAGGGAGCAGAGGATGCTTGGGGAACCGAAAGTAGCCACTGCGCTTTCTCAAGAAGCTGCTTCAAGTCCTCTGGTATAAGGGAGCTAAAACACAGGGGTATTTTAGAAGACATTATATTCAAGAGGCATTGTTTTTGTATTGGGAGAAGATAAAAAGACAATACTACTTAAAAATTCCACTATGGATATCAACCATTGAAGCTTTTTCTTATCCAATAATATATAGAAAGAAACAGTTAGATATGGTGACATATGGAATGAAAAGGGTGAACTTAAATCTATGCAAGTGTTGGAAGAAGAAGGTGTAAAAATGAACTGGTTTTCATACTTGCAAATACAATCTAGGTTTGAGAAAGATTCTAAAACAGAAGGTATTTATGATAAGTTGACTGATTTAGATACAATTTTGATGGATACTGATGAAAAGGTAATTAAAAAACTTTATGGACATTTATTAGAATTTAAACTGGAGGAGGAACAATTTAAAGAAACGATGATTGCTTGGGGGAAAAATTTAGGAAACGGGATTGATTTAGAAAAATGGCAAAAATTGTGGTCTCAAAATTATAAAATGACAATGTCAACTGCATATAAAGAAAATTTGTATAAGATGTTTTACAGGTGGCATTACCCCCGTCGAGACTTGCTAGAATGTTTAAGAATAAATCGGATAAACGTTGTTAATGTCATCAGATACCTGGTTCATATTACCATATGTGGTGGACATGTTTGGACGCAAAGAAATATTGGACTGAAATCCACACATGGCTGGAAAAAATGATAAAAAAACATATAGACTTTAAACCAGAGACATTTTATTAGGAATTATACCGGAAACATACAATAAAGAGCTCAAAAAATTGATTGTAGATGTTTTGACATCGGCTAGAATTATATTTGCGAAGAATTGGAAAAATGATAAAATACCTATGCAGGAGGAAGTTATTTAAAAAGTTATGGACTGTGATGAAATGAGTAAATTGACATTTGAAATCAGAGACCAAGAAGATGAGCAATTTTATATGATATGGGATTTGTTTTATCAATGGTTGGATAAAAAGACATGGTAAGGTAATAGAATAGATAATTTTGTTATAGAAGCTTAATAGATTGATATAAAACATAATGTAGACATATATATCCATTGAATGAAAGCATACTTTAAAATAAAATTTGGGATATCTCGTATAAAATTATAGAATAAATAGTTTAGTCATGGATGATTAACAATTGATAAATATATAAGCATACGTTAGTTTGACAATGTGAGATTGATATAAACTGTGAGCAGCGACTATGAAAGGATTGCACAAAAGATTCAAAACCAACTGACACACTGTGAGGCAGAGAAGGAAAGCAGGCAGACTCGGCAGGCAATCGCGATCTTTAGCTGGCCTTTTCTTTCTCAGACCAAGGAGGGAGGAGGGAGGGGAAGGTATGTAGGAAATCTCCCTGTCTCTGCAGCATCGGTCATGTGACTCAGTGGGTGTGGCCAACTTGACATAACTCGCAGCAAGGTGCCACATTACCCTGCCGAGTTGGCCATGCCCACCGAGTCACATGACCACCACACAAGCCATGCCCACAGAACTGGTAATGAAAAAATGTGACCCCCATCACAGGCTTTAGCCTCCAGGTGCCCTAATCATCCTTCTTGTTCTCCTCCTCACTCTTTCTAAAGTCTCTTCGGACTTGACTTTCTGACTGTGCTTTGGGTATCGGAACTCTGGACTTGTGGGCATTGCTACTTCCCTCTTTGCCACGTGGGCCTGCTACGACTTAACGGATAATAGATAATCACTGACTCGGCACAGATCCCATCCAGCTCCATGGTTTATGGAGGAGCTGAGGGAGATGAAGTGCTGGAAAAGATGTCTGGAGGTGTCTGGAGGGCCAGTCGCACCGAATCTGACCGGACACAGGTGCGGTCCTATATTAGGACCTACCTAGTGGCAATAGAGGCGGCGAAGCATTCGTACTTCTCCGCCCTTATTGCGTCAGCAGAAAATCGGCCTGCCACCCTGTTTAGAGTGACCCGCTCCCTGCTTGAGCCGAGAGCGCGGGAAGACCTCTTGCAGGGCAGGGCGGAGGAGTTTTCCCGATTTCTGCATGATAAAATCACTCAGATTTGGGGTGAGCTAGACTCCAGCTGGGTGGTCCTGGGGGAGATGGCCGGGGCAAGTCTTGAGATGGTTATCTGGGAGGACTTCGATCCTGTAACTGCCGAGGGCGTGGACAGGTTGCTGGGGTGGCTGAACACCACCACATGTTTGTTGGACCCCTGACCCTCCTGGTTGGTTTCTACCTCCAGTGAGGTGACACGAGGCTGGCTCCAGGGGATTGTCAACGCTTCATTGAGGGAGGGGTCGCTCCCTACCGCCCTGAAAACGGCGGTGGTGCGGCCTCTCCTCAAGAAGCCTGCCCTGGACCCAGCGCTTTTGAATAACTTTCGTCCGGTCTCCAACCTCCCCTTTCTGGCGAAAGTTGTGGAGAGTGTGGTGGCATTTCAGCTCCCTCAGTACCTGGAGGAAATGACGTATTTAGATCCCTTCCAATTGGGCTTCAGGCCCAGGTACAGTACTGAAACAGCATTGGTCGCGTTGCTTGATGATCTCTGGAGGGCCCGTGACAGAGGTTATTCCTCTGTCCTGATCCTATTAGATCTCTTGGCGGCTTTTGATACTATCGACCATAGTATCTTGTTACAGCAGCTGGAGATGTTGGGAATTGGAGGTACCGTCTTGCGGTGGTTCTCCTCCTTCCTCTCTGACTGCTTGCAATTTGTGTTGATGGGGGGGAGAGGTCCACCCCTAGGCCCCTCATTTGTGGGGTGCCTCAGGGGTCGATCCTCTCCCCTCTCTTGTTCAACATTTATGTGAAGCCGCTGGGGGAGATCATCCGTGGTTTTGGAGTAAAGTGTCATCTTTATGCGGATAACACTCAGCTTTACATCTCTACTCCAAAACACCCCAACGATGCTGTGGAGGTTATGTCCCGGTGCCTGGAGGCCGTGCGGAATTGGATGGGTGAGAACAGGCTTCGACTCAACCCCTCCAAGACTGAGTGGCTGTGGTTTCCGGCATCCGGATATAGTTAGCTGACTCCATCGCTGACTATTGGGGGTGAAATCTTAGCCCCCACAGACAGGGCTCGCAATTTGGACGTCCTCCTGGATGCACGGCTGTCATTGGAAGATCATATTACGGCCGTCTCCAGGGGTTTTTTTTATCAGGTTCGCCTGATTCGCCACTTGCGGCCCTTTCTGGATTGGGACGTCTTACATACGGTCATTCATTCCCTTGTCACCTCCCGCCTGGACTATTGTAATGCTCTCTACATGGGGCTCCCTGCGGGGAGCACCCGGAAGTTGCAGCTGGTACAAAATGCGGCTGCGCGGGTGGTTATGGGGGCATCTAAAAGCTCTTATGTGACTCCTCTCCTGCACGAGCTGCATTGGTTGCCGGTTGCCTTCCCGGTGCGCTTTAAGTCCTGGTTTTGGCCTTTAAAGCGCTTCATGGCATCGGACCAGGAAACTTACAAGACCGCGTTCTGCCAGCAGTCTCCCACCGACCTGTGTGCTCCCACCGGGAGGGCCTCCTTCGGGTCCCGACGGCCTCTATGTGCCACCTGGCGACCCCAAGCCTTCTCTGTGGGGGCACCCGCTCTCTGGAATGGGCTCCCCCCTGAGTTGAGAACGACCACCGACCTGAGGGTGTTCAGGCGTGATTTGAAGACCTGGCTCTTTGAGCAGGCCGGCCTGGGCTGATCCTAAATTAATTTTAATGGGGTTTAATGTATTGAATTTTAAGGTTGGGATTTTAGATTCAGTTACAGCCCTTATTTAATTCTATTTTAATTGTTATATATATGTGGTTTTAGTAGGCTGTGCACTGCCCTGAGTCCTTTGGGAGAAGGGCGGTATATACATTTTAATTAATAAATAAATAAATCAGAGTTGGAAGGGACCTTGTAGGTCATCTAGTCCAACCTCTGCCCAAGCAGGAGACCCTACACCATTTCTGACAAATGGCAGTCCAATCTCTTCTTGAAAGACTCAAGTGATGGCGCTCCCACATCTTCCGAGGGCCACTTTTGTTTATGGGTTGAGTGTTCTCAGTGTCAGAAAGTTTCTCCTTATTTCCAGGTTGAATCTCTCCTTGTTTCCATCCATTATTTCTTCTCTGGCCTTTGGGTGCTTTAGAAAATAGCTTGACCCCCTTTCTCCTCTCCGTGGCAGCCCCTCAAATATTGGAAGGCTGCTCTCCTGTCTCCCCTGGTCCTTCTCTAGGACTAGACTAGCCAAGCCCAGTTCCAGCAACCGTTCATTGTATGTTTCAGCCTCCAGTCCCCTCATCATCCTGGTTGCTCTTCTCTGAACTTTTTCCAGAGTCTCAACATCTTTTTTATAATGTGGTGAACAATACTGGACGCAGGACTCTAGGTGTGGCCTTACTAAGGCTTTATAGAGTGGTATTAGTACTTCCCTTGATCTTGATTGTATCCCTCTCTTAATACAACTTACAATTGCATTAGCTTTTTTGGCAGCTGCTGTACACTGCTGGCTCCTATTTAGCTGGTTGTCCACTAAGACTCCAAGATCCCTCTCACAGTTACTGCTATTGAGCCTGATTTCATCCAGTCTGTATGTGTCCTTTTGGTTTTTCTTGCCTAAGTATAGGACTTCCCTTTTCTCTACATTGAATTTCATTTTGTTAGATATGGCCCAGGGTTCGAGTCTGTCGAGATCCATCTGGATCTTGAGCCTATCTTCTTGGGTGTTAGTTGATGGAGCTTGGAGAATCCAGACAGAGGGAAAACTGAGGGTTAGGGTGAAGTTCCCTGGCACCATTGGTGGGTCATTTGACCCTGGGATAAGTGTTAAATAAACTGACCCTACTCCGCGTGGCCAGAGTGACTTGGGTCAGAACATGAGGTGGACATGCAAGAAAGCATCGTAGCATCAATGGTTGTTTCTTTGGCGTCACCCTGTTCCCACTGCCACGTCGCAGTGGGAACATTGTTGGATGACGAAGGGTTGTTTGGGGTCAAGATGCTTCAGCACTGATTCTTTTGCAAACAGTTCTTCCAGTGTTTCAAATGCCTTTGGGCAGGTTATGTCCCACTGTAGGGGTTGTCCTGGGTGGGGTTTCGTTCCTGGGCTCCCTGTCTTTAGGAGGTCTGTCACGGGTTTGGCAATCTTCCGAAAGGAGGGGATGAGTTCTTGATAGGAGTTTGCGAACCCCAAGAAGCTTTGTAGCTGCCTGTGGGTGGGAGGGAGCTGCCAGCCTAAGTTGGCTTTGTTGTAGTTTGCTGGCAGCCGGTGCAGCCGGCAGTGGAATTGGACAGTGGGGAAGAACCAGTCCAGGAATCTGGGGAGGCTCTGAATAGAAGAGAAGAGAAGAGTAGAGTAGAGTAGGGAAGAGAAGAGAAGAGAAGAGAAGAGAAGAGAAGAGAAGAGAAGAGAAGAGAAGAGAAGAGAAGAGAAGAGAAGAGAAGAGAAGAGAAGAGAAGAGAAGAGAAGAGAAGAGTAGAAGAGAATAGAACAAATTAAGGAATAGTATAAAAATAGAGAAGAGAGAAGAGGAGAGGAGAGGAGAGGAGAGGAGAGAAGAGAAGAGAAGAGAAGAGAGGAGAGGAGAGGAGAAGAGAAGAGAAGAGAAGAGAAGAGAAGAGAAGAGAAGAGAAGAGAAGAGAAGAGAAGAGAGCAAAATAAGGAATAGAATAAAATAGAGAATAGACAATAGAATAGAATAGAGTAGAATAGAATAAAGAGTAGAATAGAATAGAATAAAGAATAGAATAGAATAAAGAATAGAATAAAATAGGAGTAGAGTAGAGTAGAATAGAATACTTTTATTGGCCAAGTGTGATTGGACATACAAGGAATTTGTCTTGGTGTCAATACTCTGAAGACTCTGCAGAATGAAGGAGGCCAGTCATGCTAGATAGATTTTTATTTGACCTTCTGGCCCAACAGGAAGAGCAAAGTCAGATGCAAGATACAGAAAGCATCCATGTCCATGAAGTGATGGGGTGCAGAGCCGAGATTTTGGCAGGTGGGAGGGGGCTTTCCTTGCCTCTCCAAACTTCACCAGGTGCTTCTCTCACCCTGTGACTTGAACTTGCAGACGAAATAACGCCTGAACCCGCAACTCTGATCGTTCCACCTGAGGTACCCTGGGTAGCAAAAGAGACATTTCTGATCACCCAGCCAGTTTCCCTGCCTAAGGTGAGCCTGTAATTCACCGTCTGTTGGGGATTGGCCCAACAGATCATCCCGCCAGCTTTCGTGGCTAAGGTGGGACTGGAACTCACCGTCTCCCCCTTTTCTAATCTGGTGCCTTAACCACTAGACCATATTGAGGCTGCTCTGGTGGTTTATTATTGGACTGAACCTGCATTAATATTTCTGTTCTATATAAGTAGATGGCTGAGATTTATCTATTGCAGTGCGGTAGACCTTTGACAATAGCAATAACACCTAGACTTATATACTGCTTTATAGTGTTTTACAGCCCACTCTAAGCAGTTTACAGAGCTAGCATATTGCCCTCAACAATCTGGGTCCTCATTTTACCGACCTCGGAAGGGCGGAAGGCTGAGTCAACCTTGAGCCTGATGAGATTTGAAGTGCCAAATTGCAGTCAGCCAGCGGTCAGCAGAAGGAGCCTGCAGTGCTGCACTCTGACCACTATGCCACCATGGTTCAATAATAATTTAATATATTAAATTATTAAATTAATATATTAAAGCAAGGAAAATAACCACGCAAAGCCAGATGTCGTGTGACAATGATGGGCCAAGGAAGTAGGTTAAGATGGAGATTGTTTGCTTAATTAGGAGTAATTCTGAGTATTACAGGCCCTGTAATTATTTGGATATACAGTTTGAGGGTTCGAAGAAACCGTGGCTTTCACTTTTAATGGCGTACCCCATGGACGTTTTGTCTTCCCTTGTCTGTAGAGAGAGTAGGACTGTGGCAGCTCAGAGATTCAGGAGGTCGACAAAGGCCATTGGGGGCCAAGGGTTCAGGGTACCAAGAAGGATCCTCCTCAGGGATGGGATTCTACCGGTTCAGCCCGGTTCGGAAAAACCCGTATCTCCGAATATCAGCTGGGAGGGAGCTAGTTCGGTTTGCTCCGACGATCAGCTGTTGAGCCCACCCACCCCCTGCTGGACTTTATATCCTGTTTTTCAAGCTGAGTGGATTGCTGCACATCAGCTATTTAACACACAGGGATTGCTGGAGAAGGTCAGTAGCAAAGGCTCTGCACACGCTCACCGAACTGGTTGTTACATTGGTTGAATTGTACCCCTGGTCCCCCTTATTGTGGGAAGCACATCTTCAGCTCCCTTCCCTTCATCTGGGCTTACCTGACAAGCTCCACAGTTCGACGCAGTACTCGTTCCAAAAAAAGTTATTGGGTTCTCCTAGTTTCCAGGATTTGTAGAGGAAACTGGAGCCATCACTCCAGTACCAGATGCGTTGCTAGAATGACAGAGAAGCCATGTTAGCCAACTGAGGAAGGGGCTCTGGCTGTGACGGCCCAGAGGCTTAGAGAGAAAAGTTGGTAAGTTTCAAGGGGAAGACCCTCTTCCTCCCCCTCCTCTTTTTCTCCCTCGTCTCCCTCTGTCTTCCCTCTTTCTCTCCCTCCTCTCTCCCTCCTTCTCTCTCTCCCCCATCTTTCTCTCCCTCTTTTCAGTCATAGGGTATACAGTATATATAATTTAATAATAGGGTACAATAAGCAATCAAACCATACTAGGAGACAGTCAATATAAATTGTAGAGAAACAAGCAACGTGGTTGTAGTCATAAGTGGGATGAGATAGGTAATAGGAAAGATGAGAATAATAATAGTAGTGCAGACTTTGTAAATAGTTGGACAGTATTGTGGGAATTATTTGTTTAGCAGAGTGATGGCATTCAGGAAAAATCTGTTCTTGTGTCTAGTTGTTCTGGTGTTTGAGGGAAGGAGTTGAAACAGTTTATGCCTGGGATGTGAGGGGTCTGTAGATATTTTCACAGCCCTCTTTTGGACTCATGCAGGATACAGGTCTGGAGTGACTGCGTGGGCTTGGATGAAGCCGGGGCGATCCTGAGTCCATCCCAGCTGCAAAGGTCCTCCTCCCCCTTGAAAATGCACCGCCCCCTCCCAGGAGAAATCTCTTCTTTGCCTCTGGAAGGCTCCCTGGGCTGGAGCCCGTTTTACGCCCACCTGGGCAAAAGAGAAGCCCCTTTGAGGAGGCCTGAAGTGGGGGAGAGATCTGAGACCCTTAACTCATTCGTGGTTCTACCCTCCTGCAAGGCAGCCTTGATTCAGAGATCCTCTCGTCCTTATGGAGTAGGGAGCAGGTTGGACTAAACAAGGGCTCTCCCGGATTGGCAACTTTTAAGACTTCAATTCCCAGAATTCCCTGGTGAGGTTGGCTGGCTGGCTGGGGGATTCTGGGAGTTGAAGTCCACAAGTCTAACAGTGGCCAGGTTTGGAGACCCCTGCACTAGAAGATGTCCGAGGTCCTTTCCATCTCTGTTCTTCTGTATTTTTTATTCTATTCTAAGAAATAGATTGAAACTCTGGAAAGAGTTCAGAGAAGAGCAAGCAAGAGAATTAGGGGACTGGAGGCTAAAACATAGGAAGAACGGTTGCAGGAACTGGGCCTGGCTAGTCTGGTGAAGAGAAGGACTAGGGAGGATATAGTAGCAGCCTTCCAGTATCTCAGGGGCTGCCCCAAAGAAAAGGGAGTCAAGCTCTTCTCCAAAGCCCCTGAAAGCAAGACAAGAATCAATGGGTGGAAACTCATCAAGGAGAGAAGCAACTTAGAACTAAGGAGAACAATGACGGTTAGAACAATTAATTGGTGCAACAACTTGCCTCCAGAAGTTGTGAAGGCTCCAACGCTGGAAGTTTTAAAAAAGGTGTTGTCTGAAATGGTGTAGAGTTTCCTGCCTAGGCAGGGGGTTGGACCAGAAGACCTCCAAGGTCCCTTCTGCGATTCTATTCTAAGAAATGAAGGCAGCCCCTTAAGGCCAATAATGCCTGAACTCTTGTCCTTGCTTTGCCATTTAGCCTGAAGGTCTTTGTGGCTCTCTGGTTATTAACGGCTTAGCTGGGACTGAACGTTTCTTTCGGTCAGGAAAAAAGGACACGGAAATAGCAGGCGGCTCCAGCAGCCTTGGATTCCTGAATCAAGCGGGGACTCCGGGTGTGCACAGCAGGGCAAATATCCGGGTTCATCAGCCCTGCTCGGAAGTACCAAGAGGGGCCAGGCGGGGAGGGCAGAAAGAGAGGAGCCCCAATAATCTTGCCTCGATTTGCCCATTCGAGGGTCGGTTGGTTCCTCTCCTCACTTGGCTCTCGAGAAAACGGGCACAAGCAAGAGCACCGAAATCGGAGAGCACCAGGGACCCCCGTCGTTCCCCTCCTCCCTTCAGTTAGGGGTGGATGTGGGAGAACCGACTGTGTGGCTAGAAACCAGGAGACTGGGAGTTCTCGTTTTAGTTTGCCATCTTAAACGTGTGAAATTAGTTGGGTGGTTTGGGCCAGTCAGCAGGAGATGGTGAGTTCTAGCCTCAACCTGCACATGAAAGGCAGCTGGGTGAATTTGGGCCAGGGATTCAGCCCAATCCATCTCACAGGGTAGTTGTTTTGGGGAAAAGAGCGGAAGGGAGGCATATTAAGTCTATTTACCACCTTGAGTGATTTATAAAATAAATAAAGTTTAGATTGAAATAAAGAAAGAGTTGGTCCCAAATACCAAACTGCTTTCAGTTGAAACTGTTCATGTGTTGGTCTGTTCCATCACTTAAGGGTAGAGAGCCTGGGAAGCAGAAACAAAATGTTCCTATGTTGTAAGGTACAGGATTATAAACCTCTGTGTGCGAGTGCGTACATTTGTGCACAAATATAATGTGGGTTTATATAAAACATTTTGCAATACGGATTGAGCAAAGCTGTGAGCTAATATTTCCGACAAAGGACATTTAATGTCCAAACTAATTTAGTCTCCCACGGCTTAAGGAATTTGCTTCCTTCTTCCCTCTCCTCTTCTTCTTCCTGGTTTCCTTTCCAAAGGGAAGAAGACAACTTTTGGCTTGTGGCACTTTGTGTCAATATTTTGTGGTGTTTTCTCTCTTGGAGGCTCCAGGGACCAACTTCAAACATCGGACACTTTAAAAATAAAAGGCATAAAATTAATAAGACGAGCTGCTCCCTGTGAAAAGAGTTCCAACCCCGAGAAGTGACTGTGTTGAGCTACTCACACCAGCAAAACCTCGTCTAGGTTCAGACAACATGTTGATCCGCTCTGAGAAATAATCTCTACCTGTTTTTAACACAACCCCCAATGCTTTATTATTCTGAGGCTTAGTGTGTCATGCATAGGAAGCCAAGATGGTGGGTTTCAGCTTGTTGCAGCTGTACAAATTCAGGAAAAAAAGGTGGGGGAGCTTCACTCTGTCCCAAATTAAAGGGGTGATAGAAAAAATAAAATAACACAGTTGGAAGGGACCTTGGAGATCATCTAGCCCAACCCACTGTTCAAGCAGGAGACTCTATACCAAAGGCCTTCAAACTTGGCAAGTTGAAGACTTGTGGACTTCAACTCCCAGAATTCCTGAGCTGACATGACTGGAGGAGTTGAAGCCCACAAGTCTTAAACGTGCCAAGTTTGAAGACCCCTGCTCTATACCATTTCTGACAGGTGGCCATCTAGTCTTTTATTAAAAACCTCCAAGGATGAAGCTCCCACAACTTCTGGAGGCAGGCGGTTCCACTGGTTAATTGTCTGCCCTGTTGGGAAGTTTCTCTTTAATTCCAGGTTGCTTCTCTCTTTGATGAGTTTCCATCTGTTGCTGCTTCTCCTGCCTTCAGGGGCTTTGGAAAATAAGTTGACTCCTTCTTCTATGTTGCAGCCCCTCAAATACTGGAAGGCTGCTGTCACTGCGATCGTGTGACTCCTAGTCCTTCTTTTCATTAAATAGCCATGCCCAGTTCCCGTAACTGTTCTTCCTGATTGAATCGAGGTAAGTTTGCAGACAAATCTACATTCAAACAAAGTCGATCGATTTGTGGTTCATCTTTTCTTAAAAACTCAGCCATTCATTTGACACATTGTGTGAAGCCGCTGTTCCCTTTTCTTAACCCGGGTTGAAGTCTTGGCCAGTTGTGGGAAGGGAGCGAAGCCCTCCCTGGGGAGGATGCAGGGAGCTGTTCATCCCTGCAGGTCCTGAAGGAAAGTTTGAGAAATCTCACTCACAAACAGAGAAAGTCAGCTTGTCTACAGCAACCCCAAGACCCATAGGAAGTGGGGAAGGGGCCTCCTCTTGTCTGGATGCCTTCAAGGGGAGAGAGCTAATCATCAATATATCTGTGTTTCTTTCCTTTGGATTGCTGCACTGTGGAAAGGCTGAGCTGGACAGTGCAACCTGGAGCTACTAAGATTCTTTTGTAGTGGTACAACATGACGGATTAGGAACAGGCAATCCAAAATGATGCTGTGTCCCTCCCCAGTTATTGCAAGCTAATAAAAGCAGGGATAACCCCAAACAGGATCCAGGGGCTATGTGGATCCCTCAGGATTCCCACCCAACGCAGGGGATCAGGGTGTCCATGAAAGTAATGTTTTCAGTCACTGGAAGTTTCTTGGATTAATGTTCCCAGTGGATTAAGATGTCTTTGAAGTGACCCAGAAGCTCTCCGTGAGGATGCAGAGTCGATAAGAACTGGTTCAAACTTGCCACGGTCAAATATTCTCCTTTTATCCTACATTGGCCTGAACTTTAGTAACTCATTAGAATGTGGGAAACACACCTCTGTTCTGACCAAGGCTTCCTAACCCGTAATCACGCCCATGCTTATTTTTAAAAAAAGACTTCTTTTATTGCAATGCTGGGAATTGCTTTCATTCCCAGCTGGAATTAATCTCAAACAGTCCCCCGAGATAATTACCCACCTTTCTTTTCTGTGGAGTGTTATTCAAAAGTATCAAATGAACTAGAAAAGAAACCAACCAAAGTACAAAGAGCTTCAAGAATGAACCTGATCGAATGACTTTGCTTCCTGCAAAGGTTTTGTCATCTTTGCCTGACCTTTATACCTTATGGGAGGGGCAATCACCTCCCAGCCTTACTCCGAGTTGCCCCTTTTGTCTCAGCAGGTCTAGCCTTCTAGCAGCTCTGCACAAACGTGCATTGGGAACAGGCTGTTAACAGCAAAACAGATAGTCCAGGCAAACAGGAAACAAATCTATGACCGTACAGAGTTCACAGAAGAAAAAGGAGGGAAAAAGGGAAATTTCCCCTCTACATGTTTGTTTTTGACCTCGGGTTTAGAATTAAATAAGAAGAAGATTGTCAGGTGCCCAAATGAAGTTAGAGATGCTGACACAAAGTTTTATGTAGATAAATATATTTTACACCTATATTAACAGCAAACAAGATAGTCTGGGCAAACAGGAGCATCCTGAGGTAAATCATCACAGGAACATCATCCTGAGGTAAATCACAGGGCACACAGAAGAAAAAGGTGGGAAAACAGGGAAGCAGCCCCTCCACCCCTGCAGCAACCAATCACAAGGCAGATCACCTCAGGCAAGAGACAGCACTCTCCAATCAACTACAAGATGCAAATGTTTCTTTTAAGTTCTCCATGGATAACAGAATAGATCCATTAAATTATTACTTCTGGATATGTGTGTATCCATCATTTTCCTCTCCTTTTTGAAATGTGCAAACATGAGTTGGCTGTTGTATATATACCATATCCACGGTAATGTCGTCCTCACCAATGTCTGGATTGGACTGAGTGATCCATGGAAAGTAAGTCCTTGCCGATGTTAATCTTTATCGGTTTATCTTTCTATGTTTCTGATGGGCTTTATTACCCAGCCCTCCAGTGGGAGTCACAGATCTCTCTGTGGAATGTCCTTGCCTTGGATAACACCAGGGGTGGGATTCAGCCGGTTTTCATCGGTTTGCAAGAACCAGATGTTAGTTTTACACACGGTTCGGCATACCGGTAGTTCCAATGACCAGCTGGCCCACCCCACTCTGCCTCCTCCAGGAGTCTCCATGTGGCCTGTTTTGGATCCCAGGTAAGTGCAGGGGGCGTGTGGAGCCCAGGGAGGTGGAAAACAGGCCTCCCAGGGGCCCCGGGAGGGTGAAAAGGAGCCTATTTCCAGCTTCCAGAGAACCTCCGGAGCCCAGGGAGGTTGAAAACGATCCTTCCACAGCCCGTGCTTGCTCCAAGGATGGTGCAGGAGGACGACTAGGCCACACCCACCATGGCCACACCCACCCAGCTACCGGGTAGAGAACCGGTTGTTAAATTATTTGAAGCCCACCACTGAATAACGCCATAGAAAAAAACCATTTACTCCCATCTGGATTCTTTCTCTCCCCTCTTACCAAATCCTTCCTGCCCTGTTGAAGAACTGAGTGCTGTCTTTAAAGCCCCAGGGGGACGGATCCTGCCCTAGCCCCCATCTCAGCACCAGGGCCTCCTTTCCTCTTGAGGGCCCCTTGGGTGGTCTCTAAACCTGGTTGAAACTCTGGTGGGCCATCAAGTCAGGGACTGCAGGGATTGGCCTGGAAGGGCTGTTCTTCCCGCCCCCCTTTTCTATTTTATGCAGAAATTCCTCCTTTCTGTTGCCAGCAGGTTCCCATCTTCTGCTCTGTTGCATTTTCAGTTCTTGAAAAATGCGTGATCCTATAGGAAGAAGGGGAGTTTCCCTGGAGTTGAGCTCAGCTCCTGGTGTCTTTGTGAATAGAAATCTGTGGTGGTATTTGATCAGCCGAACCAATATTATTTTTCTTCCCTTTTCCTTTTCCCTCCCAATGATCAGCTGTTCCGACAATCAGCTGTGCTGGGATCCCCCTTGCTGTCTTACTGCCTTACCCAGGAGGCTTCCCTGAGGCCCAGGAGGCAAAAAAATGGAGCCTGGGGGGTCAGTGTGTACTGCAAAAAAACAAAAAGGCCATGACCACCCAGTCAAATGGCCACGCCCACCTAGCCCCTCCCACCTAGCCATGTCCACAGAACCAGTAGTAAAAATATTTGCATCCCACCCCAGATAAAAACAGAAGACTATTCTGCCCCACCACCTTAACTTACTAACTAACTAACTAAATCTAGGATGTTTTTCCATTCTTAAGTGTCCCAATTCCCAACAGCCATGGGGTTTTGCTGGTGGTCTCCCACCCAAAGACTCACTGACTTTGACCCTAATTATCTTTCTGACATCAATCAGTATCATCAGGAGCTGTCACCAAGTGGTGACTTCACGGACACCTCCAAGTAGTTTTCTTCTGGCCTTATCCCTGGGTCTCCTGATTGTCACCTCTCCAAGTATTCACCAAGTTCAACCCTCCTTAGCTGTTCCAGGTCAACTGAGATTGATTAGAGAGATAGGGGAAGTTAGAGAGAGAGAAAGGAGAGAGAGAATGATGGGGGAGAGAGAGGGGGAGAGAAAGGAGGGATCAAAAGAGGGTGAGAGAGAAGGAGAGAGAAAGAGGAAGGAGAGAAAGAGGGGAGACAGAGAGAGAGAGGGAGAGAAGGGAGAGAAGGAGGGAAAAGAGAGAGGGGGAGAAAAGGGAGAGAAAGATGGGGAGGGAGAGAAGGAGGGAGAGAGGAGGGAGAGAAAGGGGAGACACACACAGAGAGAGGGAGACAGAGAAAGAGAGGCGGGAGAGAAAGGGGGGGAGAGAAGGAGGGAGAGAGGAGGGAGAGAAAGAGGGAAGGCAGAGGGAGAGGAGGGAGAAAAAGAGGAGGGGGAGAAAGGGGGAGGGAGAGAGGAGGGAGAGAAAGAGGGAAGGCAGAGGGAGAGGAGGGAGAAAAAGAGGACGGGGAGAAAGGGGGAGGGAGAAGGAGGGAGAGAGGAGGGAGAGAAAGAGGGAAGACAGAGGGAGAGGAGGGAGAAAAAGAGGAGGGGGAGGAAGAGGGTCTTCCCCTTGAAATTTACCAACTTTTCTCTCTAAGCCTCTGGGCCCTCATAGCCAGAGCCCCTTCCTCAGTTGGCTAACATGGCTTCTCTGTCATTCTAGCAACGCATCTGGTACTGGAGTGATGGCTCCAGTTTCCGCTACAAACCCTGGAAACTAGGAGAACCCAATAACTTTTTCTGGAACGAGTACTGCGTCGAACTGTGGAGCTTGTCAGGTAAGCCCAGATGAAGGGGAGGGAGCTGAAGATGTGCTTCCCACAATAAGGGGGACCAGGGGTGCAATTCAACCAATGTAACAACCAGTTCGGTGAGCGTGCGCAGAGCCTTTGCTACTGACCTTCTCCAGCAATCCCTGTGTGTTAAATAGCTGATGCGCAGCAATCCACTCAGCTTGAAAAACAGGATATAAAGCACCGCCTAGAGCTCAGCAGGGGGTGGGTGGGCCCAACAGCTGATCATCGGAGCAAACCGAACTAGTTCCCTTCCAGCTGATATTCAGAGATACCGGTTTTTCCGAACCGGGCTGAACCGGTAGAATCCCACCCCTGAGGAGGATCCTTCTTGGTACCTTAACCCTTGGCCCCCAATGGCCTTTGTCGACCTCCTGAATCTCTGAGCTGCCACAGTCCTACTCTCTGTACAGACAAGAGTAGGGAAGACAAAACGTCCACGGGGCACGCCATTAAAAGTGAAAGTCACGGTTTCTTCGAACCCTCAAACTGTATATCGAAATATTTACAGGGCCTGTAATACTCAGAATTACTCCTAATTAAGCAAACAATCTCCATCTTAACCTACTTCCTTGGCCCATCATTGTCACAGGTCATCTGGCTTTGCATGGTCATTTTCCTTGCTTTAATATAATAATTTAATAATTTAATATATTAAATTATTATTGAACCATGGTGGCATGGTGATCAGAGTGCAGTACTGCTGGCTCCTTCTGCTGACTGCCGGCTGACTGCAATTCGGCACTTCAAATCTCATCAGGCTCAAGGTTGACTCAGCCTTCCGCCCTTCCGAGGTCGGTAAAATGAGGACCCAGATTGTTGAGGGCAATATGCTAGCTCTGTAAACTGCTTAGAGTGGGCTGTAAAACACTATAAAGCAGTATATAAGTCTAGGCGCTATTACTATTGTCAAAGGTCTACCGCACTGCAATGAGATAAATCTCAGCCACTTACTTATATAGAACAGAAATATTAATGCAGGTTCAGTCCAATAATAAACCACACAGAGCAGCCTCAATATGGTCTAGTGGTTAAGGCACCAGATTAGAAAAGGGGGAGACGGTGAGTTCCAGTCCCACCTTAGCCACGAAAGCTGGCGGGATGATCTGTTGGGCCAATCCCCAACAGACGGTGAATTACAGGCTCACCTTAGGCAGGGAAACTGGCTGGGTGATCAGAAATGTCTCTTTTGCTACCCAGGGTACCTCAGATGGAACGATCAGAGTTGCGGGTTCAGGCGTTATTTCGTCTGCAAGTTCCAGCCACAGGGTGAGGGAACCACCTGGTGAAGTTTGGAGAGGCAAGAAAAGCCCCCTCCCACCTGCCAAAATCTCGGCTCTGCACCCCATCACTTCATAGACATGGATGCTTTCTGTATCTTGGATCTGACTTTGCTCTTCCTGTTGGGCCAGAAGGTCAAATAAAAATCTATCTAGCATGACTGGCCTCCTTCATTCTGCAGAGTCTTCAGAGTATTGACACCAAGACAAATTCCTTGTATGTCCAATCACACTTGGCCAATAGAAGTATTCTATTCTATTCTACTCTATTCTATTCTATTCTACTCTATTCTGCTCTACTCTACTTTACTCTGCTCCTCTTCTCTTCTCTTCTCTTCTCTTCTCTTCTCTTCTCTTCCCTACTCTACTCTACTCTTCTCTTCTCTTCTCTTCTCCTCTCCTCTCCTCTCCTCTCCTCTCCTCTCCTCTCCTCTCCTCTCCTCTCCTCTCTTCTCTTCTCTTCTCTTCTCTTCTCTTCTCTTCTCTTCTCTTCTCTTCTCTCCTCTCCTCTCCTCTCCTCTCCTCTCCTCTCCTCTCTTCTCTTCTCTTCTCTTCCCTACTCTACTCTTCTCTTCTATTCAGAGCCTCCCCAGACTCCTGGACTGGTTCTTCCCCACTGTCCAATTCCACTGCCAGCCGCACCGGCTGCCAGCAAACCACAACAAAGCCAACTTAGGCAGGCAGCTCCCTCCCACCCACAGGCAGCTACAAAGCTTCTTGGGGTTCGCAAACTCATACCAAGAACTCATCCCCTCCTTCGCGAAGATTGCCAAACCCATGACAGACCTCCTAAAGACAGGGAGCCCAGGAACGAAACCCCGCCCAGGACAACCCCTACAGTGGGACATAACTTGCCCAAAGGCATTTGAAACACTGGAAGAACTGTTTGCAAAAGAATCAGTGCTGAAGCATCTTGACACCGAACAACCCTTTGTCATCTAAGCAGATGCCAGCGACGTGGCAGTGGGAACAGGGTGACGCCAAAGAAACAACCATTGATGCTACGATGCTTTCTTGCATGTCCACCTCATGTTCTGACCGAAGTCACTCTGGCCACGCGGAGTAGGGTCAGTTTATTTAACACTTATCCCAGGGTCAAATGACCCACCAATGGTGCCAGGGAATTTCACCCTCACCCTCAGTTTTCCCTCTGTCTGGATTCTCCAAACTCCATTAACTAACACCCAAGAAGATAGGCTCAAGATCCAGATGGATCTCGACATATTTGAACCCTGGGCCATATCTAACAAAATGAAATTCAATGTAGAGAAAAGTAAAGTCCTACACTTAGGCAAGAAAAACCAAAACTAGTGTCACCAAAGGGAGAGAGGGAAGGAGGGAAGGAAGGAAGGAAGGAAGGAAAAAGGGTGAGGGGCTCTTAAAGGGAACCTCATGAGATGTAAGGAAGGGTGGGCTTTCCCCTCCTCTGTTTCCTTCCTTCTTCCCTTTTTCTGCAAAGATGCACTTCCTGGATTCTGGATGTTGGTGACACAGATGCATTCCCAGCTGCAAAGCGAAGTGCCTCTGTTGTCCCCCAGGTAACCTCCTGGGGTATCGGTGGTTGCACCATGCCATTCCCAGATGAGTTTCTTTGAACTGGGGAAAGAGCACACAGTCAATATCCCCAGGTTGTTTGCACTCTGGATGGCTGGGAGCATCAAATGTCGACATGTAGGTTTGGAGGCTGGCAAGTGGCAAAGGAGTTTCGGGGTCAAAGCCAACTTGTGAAGGAAACATTGCGCAGCCCTTCTCCGTATTTTCATACACATTTTGAGTCAGGAGGGCTTCATACAACGCATGACAGGAGACAACCTCTTCAGGGCAAGTGAGCCATCTTTGAGAGCCAGTTTGGTCTAGTGGCTAAGGCACGATGGTAGAAAGCAGGAAATGGGGAGTTCTAGTCCCACCTCAGGCAGGAAGGCCAACTGGGTGACTTTGGGCCAATTCCCAGGAGACGGTGAGTTCCAGTCCCATGAAAAGTGGCCGGACAACTTTGGACCACTTACACTATCAGTCCTTGGGACTAGGAGAGAGTTTGTGTGTGTGTATGTGTGCAGACACACACCTCTGAAGACATGTGTGCATAAATATAATCTGTTTTTAAATAGAACATTTTGCAATATGGGAAGAGAAGACTTTTGGGGCGATAATTCCCACACAGGACACTTGATCCAAGCCAGACTTGGATTACTTCAAGGTTTCACTTCCTTGTTCCTTCTCCACTTGTCCTTCCTGGTGTTCTTTTCAAAGGGAGAAGACCACTTTTGCTCATGGCCCTGGATGTCACAATGCTTCATGGGGCTCCCTTGTTCCATCGTTAACGCTGAGCTTGCCAACTATTGTAGCTCAACTGCTGCTCTGGCATTTTGGGGGGGATCCTTGTTAGGCCGCCCCAAACTCCAAAGAAAAGGCACCTTGTTGTCATTAGAGTTTAATTGGGCCCCAGGGTAGCTACAAGGGGAGGTTTCCCGTGTGTGCAGACCAGGGCTGGGCTGCTGGGGATCCGTCGGGTTCGGAAGATCCCCTAGCTAAGATTCAGTGCAGTTCGGAAAACCCCAAAATCCCACCCACCCCTCCCCTCCCAGGAGTCCCCATGTGGCCTGTTTTGGATGCAGGTAAGTGCAGGGCATGCACAGAAGTTCAGGCAGGACAAAAAACAGCCCTCCCAGAAGTTTGGGAGACCAGAAAAGGGCCCGTTTCTGGCTTCCAGAGACCCTCCGGAGTCTGGGAGGCTGTTTTTGCCCATCCGGAGGCTCAAGGAAAGCCTCCCCATCACGGGGAGGGCAAAAATGCACCCCCACCATGGTGCAAAAGGCTGACTAGGCCACGCCCCCCATGGCCATGCCCCCAGCAACCGGGCAGAGAACCCCTTGCCAAAATTTTTGAAGCCCACCCTGGTGCAGATTTCATTGAACTATGAGGAGAAAACGCCCCGGGGATAAGATCTGATCCCTTCAAACATTGGACACTGGAAAGAACGGGAGAAATAAATTAATAAAAGGAGTGGCTCCCCATGAAGGGAGGAATCCTGCCAGGGGATCCTTCGCAGCCTCTTAACACCAGCAAAACCTCGACTAGATTCGCAGGACATGTTGATCCCTCGGAGAAAAACTTTGCGCTGAGTTCACGCAAATCCCAACGCTCGGTTAGCGACTCAGGGGCTCGAGTGTGTTATGTAGAGGAGGCCAGGCACACCAAAATCCGCCTTCCTAACCTGGGTTGAGGTCTTGGCCTCTTGTGGGAATGCAACGAAGGCCTCCTTTAGGAGGATGCTGGGAGGCTGTTCATCCCTCCAGGTGCCAAACTTAGAAATACCTGGCGCACGAAAAGAGAAAGTCGACCTGTCAACAACAACCCCACAGCATCCAGAGGAGGTTTGGAGTGGGGAGAGAAGGTGAGTTAGCTGTGGGTCCAGGGAGCTGAGCCGGGGCTAGACTGGATGACCTCAGGGACCGTTTTACACATTGCAGGATTTTCAGTCCTGCAAGCATGTAAATGCTGCCAGATTATTTTCTGCCACCTTCTGGTGGTTAGACCAAAAATTTCCTTCTCAAGCAATTTCCTTCTCTCCCTCCACGTCCCCCGCCCTCCCTAAAGAAATCCACTCCCCTGCCTTGCCTATAAATGCCTCTGTTCCCTTTGCAGGAGGGAAAAACCTTGAGTTGCCACTGAGAAGACTTGCTACCTGTGGACAGGTGAGTGTAACTCTCACACCTACAGGCACCTGACAGGTGAGACCCCTGCAGCAGATCCCTCCTGCATCTCCCGCCCTCCCTCTGAAGGGATCTCTTGCAGGGGGGGCTGCATGTGATGTCCAGGTCGCTGCAGGGGGGCTGAAGGAGGATCCCTCAGGCAGAGGGCAAAGGATCTATTGGGGATCTCTGGGGCAGACGGACAGATATAGAAGAGACCTTCTCAGGAGCCCCCTGCGCATAATAGTTAGACAGCAGTGAAGGGTTTTAACAGATTAACAGATTTGGAAGGGAGCTTATAGGTCATCTAGTCCAACCCCCCACCCAAGCAGGAGACCCTCCACCTTTTCTGACATATGGCAGTCCAGTCTCTTCTTGAAAGCCTCCAGGGATGAAGCTCCCACAACTTCCGAAGGCAACTTCTGTTCCATGAGTTGATCGTTCTCTCTGTCAGAAAGTTTCTCCTTATTTCCAGATTGAAACTCCCTTTGATCAGTTTCATCCATTACTCCTTCTCTGACCTTTGGGTGCTTTGGAAAATAGCTTGACCCCTTCCTCCTCTCTGGGGCAGCCCCTCAAACACTGGAAGGCTGCTCTCCTATCTCCCCTGGTCCTTCTCTTCCCTAGACTAGCCAGGCCCAGTTCCTGGAACCGTTCATCGTATGTTTCAGCCTCCAGTCCCCTCATCATCCTGGTTGCTCTTCTCTGCACTTTTTCTAGAGACTCAACATCTTTTTTATAGTGTGGTGACCAAAACTGGATGCAGTACTCTAGGTGTGGTCTTACAAAGGCTCTATAGAGTGATATTAGTACCTCCCTTGATCTCGATTGTATCCCTCTGTTAATGCAACTTAGGATTGGATTGGCTCTTTTGGCTGCTGCTGCTGGCTCCTATTTAGCTGGTTGTCCACTAAGACTCCAAGATCCCTCCCCCAGTAACTGCTATTGAGCCTGGTTTCACCCAGTGTATATGTGTCCTTTGGGTTTTTCTTGCCTAAATGTAGGACTTTACTTTTCTCTACGTTGAATTTCATTTTGTTAGATATGGCCCAGTGTTCAAGTCTGTCAAGATCCATCTGGATCTTCAGCCTATCTTCTTGGGTGTTGGCTATTCCTGCCAGCTTAATAACATGTGCAAATTTGGTAAGTTCTTGCTGGGTCTTTGAAGCACCAAGGCTTTGACATGACCAAGGAAGGAAGACCAGGGCCCAGCTGAACAACTGATTCCAAGCTCAGTCCTGGGTTTAATGTGGGGTCTCTCTTTCTTGGGAGGGAGGGAGCTTCCCAATGGGCTGCCTTCCCTTTTAATGTCTCCCCTCTTTTATTGTCTCTGCAGCGAAGGAAGGAAGACCATGGGGCGATTCCTCTTGGTGAGCCTGGGCTTGCTGGTCGTGACTTTCTCCCTAGATGGTGAGTTTGAACAGCCTCTGGTGTCTGGAGAAAACAACCTTCTTGCCTTTGAGACAGGGGTGGGATTCAACCGATGTGTAAGAACCGGTTTGGTGATCGTGCGCAGCATTGTAAAATCATCTTCTCGTGCAAGCCCTGCGTGCAACACTTGGTGTGCGCTGCAATCAGCTGTGCCACGCAAAGCAGCTGAGGTTGAAAAAGCAGGGAATAAAGGACAGCCTAGAGCCCAGGTGGGCAGGTGGGCCAAACAGAAGAACAGAAGAATGTCGGAACAAATCAGTTCCCTCTCAGCTGACCTTTGGAGCAACCGGTTTGGCCAAACCGGGCCAAACCGGTATAATTCCACCCCTGCTTTGACCCCTTCCTGATTTGTCCCTCCAGAATCCTCTCCCTGAAATTCCTTTTTCTTCCTCTTTAATCCCACCTTACATGTCTGCTGAACTCCATTTGCAAAAAGTCAAGCTATATCAAGGCAATTGAGACATGCAACTAATTAAAAGTGAAAAGTTTGGCAAAAATTGCATGTGTTTGTTATGAAGAGTGGGGCCCCACTCCTTGGTAGGGATTTCGCTCCATTGGACTCACCCAAAAGTTTCTGCCTAAGAGGTGGCTGGGCATCTTCAGAAGGGGCTCCCCTCTTCAGTGGGTAGAAGGGGGCCAATCCCCCAACTGATTACCCCCTGAAGCCCCTTGAGCAGCTGTGGAACATCTATAATGTCAGGTTTCCAAGAGATGAAATCCATTTAAAAAGAAAAATACAAAGTCCATCTTCAAAAATGATTTCTTTCATTTACGAAAACAACAAATTGGCAAAGTCCATGGTAATTCCAGATCTGAAATATCCCGGAATTACCTCACAATATTACAAGTTAGAAACAACCCCAAAAGTCACATTCTCTAATAGAAGTAATTCAAAGTTGCCTGATGTCATAAATTTCCACCTCAAGGGGCCCAAGCAAGGACAGCTCGTTTCCCACGGGAAGAATAACCACCCAGCCAAAACAACTCTCTTTATCTCCACTCCTCCCTACTTAGGAATGTGTCAAGCCCGAAACCCTTCCCCCCATGAGTACCACAGAGAAAGTAAGAAAAAGAATATATGCTGAGTCTACGTAAAATGGCTACACTTACGTCAATTTTGAGCTTGACATATAGTACGAGGCCAACGCAAATCATTCAGGACTGATCCGCATTCTGTGTGTTGCATTGGATAACAGCCTGGGCACTGCCTTCTTCAGCAGTTGAAATTTCGAAGCGGTTTCAGGGGTAGCCCCTCTCATGAAGCCCATTGTGGTAGTCTAGATGGCTCATAAGACTTTCCCAGGGAAAGATTTGCATTTTGCACCGTAGAGCCACACATCCTTCAAATGGAGCTGGGTGTGTCCTGTTTCCAGCCAGTTGACCTTGAAGTTGTGTCTCAGGGAGGTACCATAAACCTTGTTTCCCTGGAAACCTTCCCCCTCCCATCCAAGCCTCCACCCACCCACCCACCCACCCCGAGTTCATGGCAGACTGGCACCAAGTGATTGTGAAGCAAACTTGAAGTGACCACTGACACGGCATCATGGTGGTTAAAAATAACCCCCCATTTTCTAGCTTTGCACTGGGCACTTATTTATTTTATTTATTTGATCTGTCAATCTCTTATAAGATAATAGGTACAAGTATAAACATAGTTATGAATACATGAAATGGATACATATAAGAAAAATAAAAGAAAGAATAGGACAGGGACGGTAGGCACGTTGGTTTACTTATGCAGGCCCCCAACAGACCTCTTAGGAAAGGGGTGAGGTCAATAGTAGACAGTCTAAGGTTAAATTTTTTGGGGTTTGAGGAAGAAACTACAGAGTCAGGTAGAGTATTCCAGACATGCCGAGGTTAGAAGTGCTTGTGTGCCTGTGAATCTCTTAGCCCAGGCAGAGTCTAGGCAGAGCCCGGAAGACCCCTCTCCAAAGACCCCTCTGGCTGGGCTGAAGAGGAGGGACACTCTGGGTGAATGCAAAAATAGCAAAAACGCAATTCTTCTCTGGACTGGCATGCCTACAAACCTTAGCGAAGGTCAACATTTTAGGATAACCTGAAATCCAGATATTCTGAGGACTCTGAGCCCATGTGAACTTCCCTTTTCCACTCTTTGGACCAGGAGGAAACGGTGCCTGGAAAAGGTTTGCTGCCCCTGGCTGCCAATTCCTCCCCTGCCTCTGGGCACAAGATGGGCACATGGCAGCAGCCTTATGGGTAGCCTGGGGGCCGATGGAGGGCAGGGCATTGCAGCTTTCCTGGTTTGTTTTCCTCCACTCCAGCCATACATCTCCCCCAATGCCTCTCCTTAATGTGGTTTCTTTCAATGGATTTATCTATTGTTTAGGTATTTATTTATTTTTATCCCATCTTTATTTTTATTTTATGAATAACTCAAATCGGTGAACATAGCCAATGTTCCTTTTTCCTCCTATGTTCCTCCCAGCAACAATCTTGTCAGATAGCTTGGCCCGAGAGAGAGTGGCTGCATTGCATAGAAGCTCTTTTCTCCCCAAGCCTCCCCCTTCCCATCCCCCCCCATCCTGAGTTCATGACAGACTGTCGCTGTCGCAAGCCAGCATGAAGAGGCATCTGACAGATGGATTAAAAAAGCCGGTGTGATGACCCAAAGGGGTGTGGCACAAAGACAAAACAGCCAGAGAATAAGTATGAGTTCCTTTATTAGCTCCAACTTTGCCACTGACATCCTGGTTCCTCTCTGGTCTGGAGAAAAACTCACCCACAAACCTGCAACAGCCTTTGGCTGCAGATACTTCAGTCCAAACATTGTAAACAGAAAACTTCATATTATAAACCCAACAAGGCAAGATAAGGTAATAAATCCGGCAGGGCAAGATAAGGAATTCCAATAGTGAAGTAACATGGCAGTAAATCAAACCAGATAACAGCATCCAACACTAGATGAACTCAGCAGTTTTTCCCTACAACCGCCCCTCCCATCTGCCTCTCCTTTAAACTGCATCCCCAGGTGCACTTTGTGAAGGGAATCAGGGCCCTTTCCTCCCTTGTAAGCCATGCAACCCACGTTTCTCCCTTCTCCATTCCTCCCTACGTGTCCTCGGATGAAGAGGGGTTGGGCCTGGGTCTTCGTCTGAATTCCCTCTGCCTTGCTCTACCTCTCCCCTGCTCTGCCCAGCCGGACTTTGCCTTCCCCAGTTTCCTCCACAGCCAAGGGAGCCACTCCTCCGCCCCCTGTCAGCTGTTCATCTTCCTCCTCGGATTCCGACTCCAACAGGGGCATGACAGCCGGACAAGAGCTGGCATCGACGTCTCCCAAAATGCTGGAGGCTGAGATGCATTGGGCGCCCGCCAAAGTTTTGCAAACTGTTCCTTTTGCTCCTATCAGAAACTCTGGGGAGGACACACCTTTGTTGTGCCAGAGGGGGCTTCACTGGCAGGAAGCAGGTGGTGAGTGGGGCATGTGGAGACCCCCTACCCAAAAGGTTGATCTATGGGTTCAACCTGGGGTCTTAATTAAAGGAGGGAGCAGAAACTTCTGAACTGAGCATTGTACAAAAGCTAAGGACAGCTACAAATGTCTACCGAATCAAGATAGAGGCTTTGTCAGAGTATATGCATGAACTGGCAGAGATATGGTTAACGAAGTAAGCATGGCAACAGACCAGCCAATGGGAGCTGACAGCCTAGGTTTGGTTTGGCTCTGTGTGCTTTGCTGAGAAATGCTTCTGCTTGTGTTTTTCCTTATGCTGCTTTGGAAGAAACTTCTGGTATTGTACGTTCAATTATGTTTATAAAGAAGTTAATGAACCTGCTGAATCAGTTATCTGTGTGTTTTCTGGACTTGAATTTCTGCTGCAAACTCTACCAGGCTTCAGGCATGCAATCATAGCCCTTAGAGTTATATACCGCTTCACAGCCCTCTCTAAGCGGTTTACAGAGCCAGCATATTGCCCCCAACAATCTGGGTCCTCATTTTACCAACCTCGGAAGGATGGAAAGCTGAGTCAAACTTGAGCCTGGTGAGATTTGAACTTCCAAATGGCAGTCAGCTGGCAGTCAGCAGAAGGAGCCTGCAGTACTGCACTCTGACCACTGAGTCACTGAGGCTCTTTACAAATGCACAAATAGAGACCGCTTGGTCCTTCTCTGTGGAACAAGGATCTTTCTCTGTTGTGCCTCTCTCCCAGACATACTGCGCCCAACTTCAGAGAGGCAGCCATCTGGTCTCCTTCCAAAATTGGAGAGAGACCTCTTACGTCAAAACGTTGCTGTCCAGTAATCTGGGCTTATTCTACACTGTCTGGATTGGACTGAATGATCCAGAGAAAGTAAGTCCTTTCTGATGTTAACCTTTATCTATTTATCTTGACTGTTTCTGATGGTTTTTTTTACTAACCAGCCCTCCAATGGGAGTCACAGATCTCCCTGTGGAATATTCTTGCCTTGGATAACACCAGGGGTGGGATTCAGCTTGTTCACTGTGGTTTGGGAGAACTGGGTGTTAATTTTACATCCAGTTTGGCGTACCGGTAGGTCCAACGATCGGCAGGCCTCACCTCACTCTGCCCCTCCCAGGAGTCCCCACGTGGGAAAGAGAGAGAGGGGGAGGGAGGGAGAGAAAGGAAGAAAGGTAGGGAGGGAGAGGGAGAGAAAGTGAGAGAGGGAGGGAGGGAAAGAGAGGGAGACGGAGAAAGAGAGGGAGGGAGGGAAGGAGGGAGGGAGAGAAAGGGAGACAGAAAGAGACAGAAAGAGAAGTAGGAGGGAGGGAAAGAGAGAGACAGAGAGAAAGAGAGGGAGGAAAAGAGAGGGAAAGAGAAGGAATGAAAGAGAGAGAGAAAGGGAGGGAGGGAAAGAGAGAGAAAGAGAGGGCGAGGGAGGGAAAGAGAAAGGGAATGAGAGAGAAAGAAGGCGAAGAGAGGGGGAGGGCGGGAAGGAAGCAGAGAAAGAGTCAGAGAAAGAGAAAGAGAGGGGGAGGGAGGGAAAAAAGGAGAGAAAGAGAGAGAGAAAGAGAGGGAGGGAGGGAAGGAGGGAGGGAGAGAAAGGGAGACAGAAAGAGACAGAAAGAGAAGTAGGAGGGAGGGAAAGAGAGAGACAGAGAGAAAGAGAGGGAGGAAAAGAGAGGGAAAGAGAAGGAATGAAAGAGAGAGAGAAAGGGAGGGAGGGAAAGAGAGAGAAAGAGAGGGCGAGGGACGGAAAGAGAAAGGGAATGAGAGAGAAAGAAGGCGAAGAGAGGGGGAGGGCGGGAAGGAAGCAGAGAAAGAGTCAGAGAAAGAGAAAGAGAGGGGGAGGGAGGGAAAAAAGGAGAGAAAGAGAGAGAGAAAGAGAGGGAGGGAGGGAAAGAGAAAGGGAATGAGAGAGAAAGAGAGAGAAAGAGACGGGGGAGAGAGAGTTTGGTGTGCCCTTACCCCCTGGCCTTGCATAGCCAGAGCACCTTCCTCAGTTGGCTGACATGGCTCCTCTTTCATTACAGAATCGCAACTGGAAGTGGAGTGACGGCTCTAAGTATCGTTATACATCCTGGGGACTATTTGAACCCTGCGACATTGATAGTGGGGAGTCCTGCGTAAAGATGATCAGTTCAGAATGTAAGCCGAGATGGAGGGGAGGGAGCCAAGAAGCGCTTCCCACCATAAGGACCCAAAGAGGACCCCGCTTGATAGCCTGAGCCCCTGCCCACCGATGGTTGAGTGGTTAAGGCGCCAGATTAGAAAGCAGGAGACCATAAATTCAAGTCCTGCCTTGGCTGAGAAAGTTGGTTGGTTGAATTTGGGCCAATCACCAGGAGACAGGGAGTTCTAGTCCCTTCTTAGGCGTTAAAGTCAGCTGGGTGACTTTGGGCCAATCACCAGGAGATAGGGAGTTCTAGTCCCTCCTTAGGCGTTAAAGTCAGCTGGGTGACTTAGGGCCAATCACCAGGAGACAGGGAGTTCTAGTCCCTTCTTAGGCGTTAAAGTCAGCTGGGTGACTTTGAGCCAATCACCAGGAGATGGTGAGTTTTAGTCCCTTCTTAGGCATGAAACTTTGCTGGGTAAAATTTTGGGCCAATCACCAGGAGACAGGAAATTCTAGTCCCACCTTAGCCATGAAAGCTGGCTGACGGACTTTAGGCCAGTTCCTTTCTCTCAGCCCAACCTGGGGTGAGATTCTACTGGTTCAGACCAGTTCAAACTAACTGGATGTTAAAGTTACAGCTGGTCCGCCAAACCAGTATGTCCACTGACCAGCTGGCCCCGTCCCCCTTTCCCTCCTCTCCCCTCCCCTCCCCTCCCCTCCCAGGAGTCTCCACGCGATGCAGGTAAGTGCAGGTTCTGCACCGAGGCCCTGGGAGGGGAAAAAAATGGGCCTTCTGGAAGTCCAGAAATGAGCCTGTTTCCGGCTTCTGGAGGGCCTCTAGAGCCCAGGGGAGGCTGTTTTCTCCCTCCCAGAATCCCAGGGGAGTCCTGGGTGTGTCTCCTGGCACAGTCCCAGCTGTGCCCTTTCCTCCACTTTCTGCCTTCCTGGGACTCAGCAAGGGGAATCCGGGCACAGCTGATCGTATGAACAGCTGATTGTTGGGAGGGAAAAGAAAAAAAGAAATACTTTAAGGGGCGAGTGTCAGGTGGGCGGGGCCAGCGAGTTACTGGCAACTGGGCACCTGGGTAGGGGCGTGGCCAACCAGAACTTACTAATGTTTCGGCGACCCATGCCAAATCCTAACTACCGATTCTCCCTCACCGGTGAAAACCGGCTGAATACCACCACTGGCCCCACGTCCCCCTGGCCGAGAGGGAGGGGCCATTGAAGGGATCTCCTGGATCCACTTCCACCTGCGGGATTTCCCTGCAAAACTTTCTCTTTTGCTGCCCTGAACTGCCATTTTTCTCTCTCTCTCTTTTTCTGCCCAGTTCATCTTAAATGGGAAGCTGACAAGTGTGAATCCAAGTATTCCTTCATCTGCAAGATGTAGCCACAGTCTGAGGGAAGCACCTGATGAAACCTGGAGAATTAAGGAAGCCCCCACCGCACATATACACCCCGCCCCTCACCTGCCAAAAAAATCTCTGCTTTGCATGCACCCCTTCGCTTCATGGAGGCTTTCGGTAGCTTGGGTCTGATTTTGCTCACCCCGCAGGTCAAATAAACTCTGTCTTAGCACAACTGGCCTGGTTTATTCTGCGGGAGAGGGTTGAGGTCCAAAAGTCGAGACGTCTACATTGCGAAGCGTGGCATTGGGGGGTGGGGGTGGAGGGCTGTTGTCTCATCAGAAGGAGCATCCGTTGATGCTTGGAGGTTTCCTTCCATATCAATCCTCATTTTCATTGGAGGCTTCAGCTCCTTACAGAGCTGACAGAATCTGAGTTGCAAGAGACCTTGTAGGTCATCTAGTCCAACCCCTCCCTGCCCAAGCAGGAGACCTTACCCACATCATTTCTGACAGAGGGCAGTCCAGTCTCTTCTTGAAAGCCTCCAGGGATGAAGCTCCCACAACTTCTGAAGGCAACTTCTGTTCCTTTGGTTGATTGTTCTGTCAGAAAGTTTCTCCTTATTTCCAGGTTGAAACTCTCCTGGCTCAGTTTCCATCCATTTATTTATTTAAATTTATATACCACCCCCTCTCCCAAAGGTACTCGGGGCGGTGAACAGCCAGAATAAAATGCACATATAAAACACACATACAATATTTAAAAATTAAAAAAATTAAATACATTGGCTCTTACAAAGATTAAAAATAAGGGAATTAAGAAAGTTAAAACCAGATTAAAAAATTTAAGAACCCCTAGGCAGACCGGCTTGCTGAAATAAATGAGTTTTCAATGCATGGCGGAAGGTCAGGAGATCAGGGATGGTGGTCATCTCCGGGGGTAATTCATTCCAGAGAGAGGGTGCCCCCAATGAGAAGGCTCGCATCCTCGGGGTCGCCAGCCGTCCAGCCGACGGCACCCTGAGGAGGTCGACTCTATGGGAGCGTATCGGTCGGCGGGAGGCCGATAATGGCAGGAGGCGGTCTCGCAAATATCCTGGTCCCGAGCCATGGAGCGCTTTAAAGATGATAACTAAGATCTTGAAGTGCACCCGGAGGGCCACCGGGAGCCAATGCAGCTCGCGCAGAAGTGGCGTAACATGGGATCCCCGAGGAGCCCCCAACACCACCCGCACGGCCGCATTCTGCACCAGCTGGAGCCTCCGGATGCTCTTCAAAGGCAGCCCCATGTAGAGAGCATTGGCATCATCTAGGCGGGAGGTCACCAGGGTGGAAGTGACCGTGCGAAGCGCATCCCAATCCAGAAAGGGCTGCAACTGGTAGATCCTACAGACCTGGCCAAAAGCCCCCTGGCAACGGCCACCACAAGGTCCTCCATTGACAGCCGTATGTACAGGAGGACACCCAGATCGCAAGCCCTCTCTGTGGGGGCAAGTATTCCCCCCCCCCCCACAGCCAGCGATGGAACCAGCTGGCTGTACCGGGGTGCCGGGAAGCACAGCCATTCAGACTTTGATGGGTTGAGTTGAAACCTGTTCTGCCCCATCCAACACCACCTGGCCTCCAGGCACCGAGTCATCACTTCGACGGCTTCATCGGGGTGGCCCGCGGTAGAGATGTACAGCTGAGTGTCATCAGCGTACTGATGGAACTGTATCCCAAAGCCACGGATGATTTCACCTAGCGGCTTCATATAAATGTTGAATAGTAGAGGCAAGAGCACCGACCCATGAGGAACCCCACAAATCAGGGGCCTCGGGGCTGACCTCTGCCCCCCCACCAACACGAATTGCGAACAGCCAGAGAGGAAGGAGAACCACCGCATAACAGTGCCCCCCACTCCCAACCCCACCAGCTGTTGCAATAAGATACTGTGGTCAACAGTATCGAAAGCCACTGAGAGATCTAATAGGACCAGGACAGAGAAATAATCTCTGTCACGGGCCCTCCAGAGATCATCCACCAATGCGACCAATGCCGTCTCCGTGCTGGGTCTGGGCCTGAAGCCCGATTGGCGTGGATCCAAATAGACAGCTTCATACAGGTGCTGGGGAAGTGCCACCACACTCTCAACAACCTTTGCCACAAAACGAAGGTTGGAGACGGGACGATAATTAGATAACAAAGTTGGGTCCAGGGACGGTTCCTTGAGGAGGGGTCTCACCATCGCCTCTTTCAAGGCAGTGGGTAGATATCCCTCACTCATGGAAGTGTTAATAATACCCTGGAACCAACCTCGTGTCACCTCCCGAGTAGCCAACACCAGCCAGGAGGGACACACGTCCAATAAATATGTGGTAGCATTCAGTCCCCGCAGCAACCTGTCCACGTCTTCGGGGGTCACAGGATCAAACTCCTCCCAAATGACTGCCTCAAATTCCGCCCCCGACCCCCCACCCAGAGTTGCCCATTCAAAGTCCAACCCATCCCGGATCCGAGCGATTTTATCCACCAGGAAATTTGAAAAGTCCTCAGCCTGTCCCTGCAAGGGGTCCTCCCGCGCTCCCCCTTCCAGGAGGGAGCGGGTCACTCTAAACAGGGTGGCCGGGCGGTTTCCTGCAGACGCAATAAGGATGGAAAAGTAAGAACGCTTTGCCACCCTTATCGCCACTAAATAGGTCTTAATATAAGACCGTAATAGTGTTCGGTCGGGTCTGGAGCGAGTACTCCTCCAAATACTCTCCAGGCATCTTTTCCGACGCTTCATCCCCCTCAGCTCCCCGGAAAACCAAGGGGCCGAGTGAGAGCAACGCCAGGTCAGAGGCTGCAAGGGCACGATCCGATCCAGGGCCCCAGCCGCCACCCTTTCCCAGGTGGTGACCAGGTCCTCAACCGAGTCGTGTGTTCGAATGTCAGGACATGGCCCAAGCTCCATCAGGAACCTATCTGGATCCATCAGGCCACGTCTCCCCTTGGAACAGACCCTTCTAGACCCAATGTTAGCAATTTGTTCTTATATTGTCTAGGGGATGGCTCCTCATACGTTACTTCTCAGGTTTCCAAGTTTTTTTTTAAGAGTTGTAACCATCAGAGAAGAATGCTGTAATCCCCCTTAGTCAAGTTTTTGGTGACCAATTGTTCATGATTAATTTTCCCACGTTCTTCTTTTGTTTTACTTGTGTTTTGGTCCATGACCACAAATAAAGTATTATCTCTATCTCTATCTCTATCTCTATCTCTATCTCTATCTCTATCTCTATCTCTATCTCTATCTCTATCTCTATCCATCCATCCATCCATCCATCCATCCATCCATCCATCCATCCATCCATCCATCCATCTATCTATCTATCTATCTATCTATCTATCTATCTATCTAATTCCTCAGAGTCCCAGAGGAGCATTTCAGCGGCACCTCCCTCTGTCAGCTTTGGAAGTCATGGTTTACTTAGAAACTTCCACGCTGCCACATTTTAGTGGGGATTACAGAGACGTGGAGGTTTAGACATAACGACGTCCTACTTCTGAGTCAAAGACAAGCCATCCTGCCAGGGGTGAAATTCTACTGCTTTGGATTTGTTCTGGTGTTCAGCTTGCTCCAAATCAGTTCGCTGCGACGAGGAAGCTGACGATCACTGAACTGGTTGCTGTACCAATGGAATCCCACCCCTGCATCCTGCCCCCAGGAAAGGGGTGGTTGGAGGGACGTCTCCAGTTGGGACGGCTGGTGCTTCGACCATGTGATGGATGGATGGGTGCAGGAGATGGGTCTTTGAATTTGCAATTACAAAGGGAAAACCCAAATCTGAGAGTTTCGGGTTTTCCCGGATGTGCCGATATGACTACTCTAATAAAATGGAACTTTGAGAAAATGCCTGTCTTGGAGTCTATTGGTTTGGGGTTTGTTAGTTGGAACGCTGGAACCCTCATTTGCAGGAAGAGGTGAGGATATCTCAGGAGAGCCTCATCTGCTTATGACGGGCTTTGGTCTCAGTAGGTTATTGTAACTCAGCTGGATAGTGAAATGAGTGGCATATAATTTAATGATAGGTAGGTAGACAGACAGATAGATAGAGGTAGATAGATTGATTGAGAGACAGACAGACAAACAGGCAGACAGACAGACAGACAGACAGATAGATATAGAGAGGGGATAGACAGACCGACAGACAGACAGACAGACAGATAGATAGGATGGCTATCTAGTTAGCTAGCTAGTAGATAGTAGATAGCTAAATAGAGATGAGACAGGGGAAGGGAAGGAGAGAGAGAGAGAAAGAGAGAATAGAGCAGGGGTCCCCAAACTTAGCAACTTTAAGACTTGTGGACTTCAACTCCCAGAATTCCTCAGCCAGTTGAAGTCCACAAGTCTTAAAGTTGCCAAGTTTGGAGCCCTCTGTAATAGATGATAGAGAGAAAGAGAGAGAAAGAGAGAGAGGGAGAGAGAGAGCTGAGGTCATGGCTATCAGATCATGCCTATCAAGCTTGCCTATCAAGCTCTCAGCCACAGGAGGGCAGTGAAGCTTCCTTTTTGTCCTATATGACTACTTTCGTGGGCTGCAGAAAACATGCCTCTCCGGCTGGCTCTGGTAACCTGGGACACAATCTGGAGAAAGGTATGCGTGGAATGTGCTTCTCGTCATAGCAACTGACCTGCTTCATCAGATCCCTCTCCCCCTTCTTATGGTAACTTGAGAGCAAGCCAGGAATGCTTTACGAGTTGACGGGTGTTGTCGGGTGGTTCGAATTCCCAGCGCCGTGTCACGCCGCTCCCTCTACTTGTCCCAGCTTCTGCCAACCTAGCAGTCCGAAAGCCCGTAAAAAAGTGCAGGTAGAAAAATAAAAATAAAATAAAAAATAGAGAAAAAAAAGGTAGAAAAAAACCCCTTTGTTGGGAAGGTAACAAGTGTTCCGTGCGCCTTTGGTGTTTAGTCCTGCTGGCCACATGACCAAACTCTTTGGAGAGCACTGGTTCTTCTTTGGCTTTGTAAGGGAGATGAGCAGCGACCCCTAGAGCCAGAAACGACAAGCACGGAGGTGCAAGGAGGGGAACCTTTACCTTTTGTCATGCCCCTGTTGGAGACTGACTCTTCAGCCGACGGGGAGTGGAGGTGTGGCTCCGGAAGTTGTGGAGGAGACTGGGGAAGGGCAGAGGCCAGTTGGGCAGTCAGAGAATGATCCAGGCCCATCCCCTCTCCATCCTAGGGCACGCAGGGAGGAGAGGATAAGGGAGAAACGTGAATGGTGTGGTCTACGGGGGAGGAAAGGGCCTTGATCCCCTTCATGGGCTGCAACTATGAGAACTATTTAGAAGGACAGACTGGGCATGAGCCAGTGCTGGAAACAAAGTGTGAAAATATTTCTAGTCTGTCCATCCTTAACTGAGTTTGGCATCCCTCCCAGTGTGTATTCCGATATCTGTGGACGTCTTCAAGCCCTTATCTTGCCTGGTTTCCTTAATTGATTCAGGGTGGTTTGTGTTGTTTTTTTCTAGTTATAATTTATAGATATTTTTATTTTAAACAGCGTTTCCTCCTTTTCGCAACTGTTTGTGGGGGATTTTTTTGTCTCCAGTCAAGGATATTTGGAGCTTTGAAGCAAAGCAAAGGAATTAAAGGAACTTCACCTGTTTTTGTGCCTGTGTTGTTTTTGTATCTCACCCTGGGTCATCACACTTTTACCTTACTAAAGTTATTGGGCATGCATGCTTCATCACAGAGGTATAAAACGATATTAACCAATAAAAAGATTCATTCCAAACCCAAAATGTTTGAATTGTACATAAAGCAACTTTCCACCTTTTTTTAAAAAACAAATTTTATTGATTATACAACTAAAACAACAAACACATACATACACAACACACAAAAAAAAGAAAGAAGGAAAAAAAATAATTAAATAAAAAAGAAACTATTCCATTATCAACAGTCTGTGACTCCTTATTTGTTATCATTATTGGTGTCATATTTCCAAATACATCTTAATGCGAATATGTAATTACTACAACTTTTTCAATTTAACAATATTTACTAGTGTACTTTCTATTTTTGTCCTACCCAATCATACCAGCATTCCCAGCTCTTATAATATTCTGATGATTCTTTATCCTTGAGTGCTAACATTAATTTATCCATCTTTGCACAGGCTGCTATTTTCTGAATGATCATTTCCTCTGTTGGAATATCATCTTGTTTCCAACATTGTGCAAAGATTAATCTAGCTGCAGTGAGAATATGTAATATTATATATTTGGCTTTTTTGGGAAATTGTCTATTAAAAATTCCTAATAGAAAGAATTCTGGTTTTAGTTCAATTTGCTCCGTCGTTATTTCCTCTAACCATTTTTTAATTCTACGCCAATATCTTTGGGCTTCAGTGCAGAACCACCACATGTGAAAGAATGTTCCTTGTTTCTTTTTACACTTCCAACAATTCGGATTCATGTTAGGAGATATCTTCGCTATTCTCGAAGGGGAGAGATGCCATCTGTAAAACATTTTATAGGCATTTTCTTTATAAGTTGCTGATTTTATAATTTTATTATTCCTAATCCAGACCTTTTTCCATTCTAATAATGTAATGGTACGTCCTATATTTCTGCTCCAAGCTATTATGTTACCTTTGAGTACTTCTTCTAATTCTATCTCTAATAGATAGTTATAAAATTTGGTTATATATTTTTTATTATGACCTAATAAGATTTTATCTAGTTGTTGTAGCTTACCGTAAATTCCAAAGTTTTTTTAATCTTGTCTGTATCTATTTTGAATTTGCAGGTAAGCCCATCAGTCTACTCTTAGCCCTTGTTCTTGGAGGTCTTGCCGTGATTTTAAAGTTCCTTGCGCATCTAGGATGTCCTTGTATTTTATCATCTTATTAAGATCCAAATTGTTTGGGTGTATCATCGCCTCCATCGTTGAGATCCAGATTGGGATTTTTAAATAATGTTTTTTTCTTATTTTATTCCAAGTAGCCAATAAAGAGTCTCTAATTCTATGTCTGTGGAAATAATTCTGTTTAGTTTTTCCAATGTCCCATAAAAATGCATGCCACCCCGTCTGTAAATCGCGGCCTTCTAGATATAAGATTCTTTTATTCAAAAAGTTTACCCACTCTTTCAGCCAAAGTAAGGAGGCTGCGCTATGATATATTTCACAATTTGGGAGTGACATACCCTCCTGCTCTTCATATCTCGCATCGCCTTTAATTTTATCCTCGTTTTTTTCCCCTTCCAAATAAATTTAGTGGTTATCTTACTAAGTTCCAGAAAATATATTTTATGTATTATTATTGGTATTGTTTGGAATAAATAAATAAATAAATTCAGGAAGAATATTCATGTTAATAGTAGCAATCCTCCCTAAAAGGGAGATTTGCAGTTTGACCCATATCTCTAAGTCTTTTTTTACTTGTTGTAACAATTTACTATAGTTATTTTCCATTAGAGTTTTACAATGGGCCGTCAGCCAAATTCCTAAATATTTAATTTTTTTTACCACTTGTAGTCCCATTGTCTTTTCCAATTTTAATTTCTATTTTTCTCTTAAATTTTTAGTTATTAATTTCATCTTTTCCCTATTAATTTTAAGTCCTGCAACTTTCCCAAATTGCTCTAATTCTTTGATTAATTCTTGGCCTGTTTCAATTGGTTCCTCTATAAAAAAGACCATAAGGTCCGCAAATGACTGCAGTTTGCATTCTTCTTTCTTAATTTTTAACCCCTTTATTCCTGGGTTTTGTCTAATTCATGTAAGCAATGTTTCCAAGGATAATATGAAGAGCAGAGGAGATAATGGACACCCTTGCCTAACTCCTTTCTCTATTTTTATTGAGCATGTATATTCTCCATTAATTATAATATTTGCCTTTTGTGAGCCATAAATTGTAGTCACAATGTTTTCAAATTTAGTGCCTAAATTCATATTGTAGACTTGTTGCATTAGGAACTACCAATTTAAATTATCGAAGGCCTTCTGTGCATCCAAGAAAACAAGGGCTATTTGCTTTTCCGGATGGCCTTCATAGTACTCCAAAACACGAGGTACTCGTGACGAGGTACGGACAAGTGGAGGTGCTGAAGCTCTCTCTGGGTTCTGAGTTACCTTTTCTTGCTGTTGGAGAGACCCTTAGGGGTGCATGTAACCTGTAGAGGAACGTGCCGGTGTGGGGAGACTCGAGTTGCGGTGCGGAGAAGGCAATCCTCATCGCGACGCAGAGAGACCCTGTAGAGACCGACGGTCCCGAAGTCCGGATCGTTACATACAAGAGGAAGAGAGTGAGTGAGTCTGTGGTGAACGAGGAGTGTGAGGGAAGGAATTTGCGATTTTGATTGAGTGTCGAGCACTGGAGAAAATTAGTCGGAGCGAAGCCCGAAAGCAGCAGCCAAAGCAGATACGAGTGGCGGTGAAAGCGAAAGGGCTCGTGAGACGGAAGGGAGTAAGAACGCGAGCGATCAGATACAGAAGATAAGAAAAGCTGAGAGATCTGAGTGACTGACAGTAATTGGGGGAAAAAAA
>CM042848.1:83723367-83748506 GCA_023653725.1 Bungarus multicinctus
ATTAAAATAGAAGTTTATAGAACAAAGTCTCAGCTTATATAGCTGTTCAGTTCTTCTTCTCCGAATTAGAAAGTTCCTTTCACCAAACACCCGGATTGCGTCTTACTGCGTAATTTCTAGTTTTAACAGTCTCACACCGTACTTTTCCGTTATCACCGTTTTCCACCTTCTTTAAGAGTCCTACAAGTCCATTCTTAAATTTCAACGAGTCTCTTTGGTTTGTAATCTCCTCTTCCACTTGTTAACGGCTCCAGTCTAAGTCCAACAGAAAAGCCATAGCTAATTTAGGCTTCATCTGCGGACTCTTTTACAGTACTAAAGTGAGGCTGGTGGTGCCTCCCTTCCGACATCCCTCTGTCCTCATTCGTCCCCCCTTCCATCTTCCCAAAATCCCAATCACATCTCTCCCACTTTCCCAGATAATGAGGTCGTTCTTTCGTCTTTTTTTTCCCCCCAATTAAGTGTCCGTCCATCAGATTGCTCCTTTTTCTTCTCTATCTGATCGCTCGAAGTTCTTACTCTCCCTTCCATCTCACGCAGCCCTTTTCGCTTTCACCGCACTCGTATCTGCTTTGGCTGCTGCTTCGGGCTTCGCTCCGACTAATTTTCTCCAGGTGCTCGACACTCAATCAAAATCGCAAATTCCTTCCCTCACACTCCTCGTTCACCACAGACTGTCACTCACTCGCTTCCTCTTTATGTAACGAATCCGGATTCGGGACTGCCATTACTGGCGGTCTCTTGATGTCGGTTCTACAGGGTCTCTCTGCGTCGCGATGAGGATTGCCTTCTCCGCACGGCAACTCGAGTCTCCCCACACCGGCACGTTTTTCATCTACAGGTTACATGCACCCCTAAGGGTCTCTCCAACAGCAAGAAAGGTAACTTGGAACCCAGAGCGAGCTTCAGCACCTCCACTTGTCCGTACCTCGTCACAAGTACCTCATGTTTTGGCGTACTATGAAGCCCATCCGGAAAAGCAAATAGCCCTTGTTTTCTTGGATGCACAGAAGGCCTTCCATAATTTAAATTGGCAGTTCCTAATTCAAAACAAATTTACAATATGACTTTAGGCACTAAATTTGAAAACATTGTGACTACAATTTATGGACTCACAAAAGGCAAATATAATAATTAACGGGAGAATATACACGGAGAATATAATATATAAATATATAATATATAAATATATATATACGGAGAATACTGCGCTCAATACAAATAGAGAAAGGAGTTAGGCAAGGGTGTCCATTAACTCCTCTGCTCTTCATATTATCCTTGGAAACATTGCTTACATGAATTAGACAAAACCCAGGAATAAAGGGGTTAAAAAATTAAGAAAGAAGAATACAAACTGCAGTCATTCGCGAACGATATGGTCTTTTTATAGAGGAACCAATGAAACAGGCCAAGAATTATTGAAAGAATTAGAGCAATTTGGGAAAGTTGCAGGACTTAAAATTAATAGGGAAAAGATGAAATTAATAACTAAAAATTTAACAGAAAAATAGAAATTAAAATTAGAAAAGACAATGGGACTACAAGTGGTAAAAAAAATTAAATACTTAGGAATTTGGCTGACGGCCCATTGTAAAACTCTAATGGAAAATAACTATAGTAAATTGTTACAACAACTAAAAGAAGACTTAGAGATGTGGGTCAAACTGCAAATCTCTCTTTTAGGGAGGATTGCTACTATTGAAATGAATATTCTTCCTGAATTTATTTATTTATTCCAAACAATACCAATAACAATATATAAAAATTATTTTCTGGAACTTAATAGGATAACCACTAAATTTATTTGGCAAGGGAAAAAAACGAGGATAAAATTAAAGGCGATGCAAGATATGAAGAGCAGGGGGGTATGGCACTCCCAAATTGTGAAATATATCATAGTGCAGCCTCCTTACTTTGGCTGAAAGAGTGGGTAAACCTTTCGAATAAAAGAATCTTATATCTAGAAGGCCACGATTTACAGAGGGGGTGGCATGCATTTTTATGGGACATTGGAAAAACTAAACAGAATTATGTCCACAGACATATAATTAGAGACTCTTTATTGGCTACTTGGAATAAAATAAGAAAATAACATTATTTAATAATCCCAATCTCCATCTCAACGATGGAGGCGATGATACACCCAAACAATTTGGATCTTAATAAGATGATAAAATACAAGGACCTTCTAGATGCGCAAGGAACTTTAAAATCACGGCAAGACCTCCAAAAACAAGGGCTAAGAGTAGACTGGTGGGCTTACCTGCAAATTCAAAATAGATACAGACAAGATAAGAAAAACTTTGGAATTTATGGTAAGTTACAACAACTAGATAAAATCCTATTAGTTCCTGATAAAAAAAATATATCCAAATTTTATAACTATTAGAGATTAGAAGAAGTACTCAAAGGTAACGTAATAGCTTGGAGCAGAAATGTAGGACGTACCATTACATTATTAGAATGGGAAAAGTTCTGGATTAGGAATAATAAAATTACAAAATCAGCAACATATAAAGAAAATGCCTATAAAATGTTTTATAGATGGCATCTCTCCCCTTCGAGAATAGGGAAGATGTCTCCTAACATGAATCCGAATTGTTGGAAGTGTAAAAAGAAACAAGGAACATTCTTTCACATGTGGTGGTCCTGCACTGAAGCCCAAAGATATTGGCGTAGAATTAAAAAATGGTTAGAGGAAATAACGACGGAGCAAATTGAACTAAAACCAGAATTCTTTCTATTAGGAATTTTTAATAGACAATTTCCCAAAAAAGCCAAATATATAATATTACATATTCTCACTGCAGCTAGATTAATCTTTGCACAATGTTGGAAACAAGCTGATATTCCAACAGAGGAAATGATCATTCAGAAAATAGCAGCCTGTGCAGAGATGGATAAATTAACGTTAGCACTCAAGGATAAAGAATCATCAGAATATTATAAGAGCTGAGAATGCTGGTATGATTGGGTAGGACAAAAATAGAAAGTACATTAGTAAATGTTGTTAAATTGAAAAAGTGGTAGTAATTACATATTCACATTAAGATGTATTTGGAAATATGACACCAATAATGATAACAAATAAGGAATCACAGACTGTTAATAATGGAATAGTTTCTTTTTTATTTAATTTTTTTTCCTTCTTTCTTTTTTTTTTTTTTGTGTTGTGTATGTATGTATTTGTTGATTTAGTTGTATAATCAATAAAATTTGTTTTTAAAAAAAAGGTGGAAAGTTGCTTTATGTACAATTCAAACATTTTGGGTTTGGAATGAATCTTTTTATTGGTTAATATCATTTTATACCTCTGTGATGAAGCATGCATGCCCAATAACTTTAGTAAGGTAAAAGTATGATGACCCAGGGTGGGATACAAACACAACACAGGCACAAAAACAGGTGAAGTTCCTTTAATTCCTTTGCTTTGCTTCAAAACTCCAAATATCCTTGACTGGAGACAAAAAACTCCCCCACAAACAGTTGCGAAAAGGAGGAAATGCTGTTTAAAATAAAAATATCTATAAATTATAACTAGAAAAAAAACATCACAAACCACACTGAATCAATTAAGGAAACCAGGCAAGATAAGGGCTTGAAGACGTCCACAGATATCGGAATACACACTGGGAGGGATGCCAAACTCAGTTAAGGACGGACAGACTAGAAATATTTTCACACTTTGTTTCCAGCACTGGCTCATGCCCAGCCTGTCCTTTTAAATAGTTCTCATAGTTGCAGCCCATGAAGGGGATCAAGGCCCTTTCCTCCCCCGTAGACCATGCCATTCACGTTTCTCCCTTATCCTCTCTTCCCTGCGTGTCCTAGGATGGAGAGGGGATGGGCCTGGGTCCTCCTCTGACTGCCCAGCTGGCCTTTGCCCTTCCCCAGTCTCCTCCACAACTTCCGGAGCCACACCTCCACTCCCCGTCGGCGGCGGAGTCAGTCTCCAACAGGGGCATGACAAAAGGTAAAGGTTCCCCTCCTTGCACCTCCGTGCTAGTCGTTTCTGGCTCCAGGGGCGCTGCTCATCTCCCTTACAAAGCCAAAGAAGAACCAGCGCTCTCCACAGAGTATGGTCATGTGGCCAGCAGGACTAAACACCAAAGGCGCACGGAACACTTGTTACCTTCCCACCAAAGGGGTTTTTTTCTACCTTTTTTTTTCTAATTTTTATTTTATTTTTATTTTTCTACTTGCACTTTTTTACGGGCTTTCGAACTGCTAGGTTGGCAGAAGCTGGGACAAGTAGAGGGAGCGGCATGACACGGCGCTGGGAATTCGAACCACCCGACAACACCCGTCAACTCGTAAAGCATTCCTGGCTTGCTCTCGAGTTACCATAAGAAGTGGGGGAGGGATCTGATGGAGCAGCTCAGTTGCTATGACGAGAAGCACATTCTACGCATACCTTTCCCCAGATTGTGTCCCAGGTTACCAGAGCCAGCCGGAGAGGCATGTTTTCTGCAGCCACGAAAGTAGTCATATAGGACAAAAAGGAAGCTTCACTGCCCTCCTGTGGCTGAGAGCTTGATAGGCAAGCTTGATAGGCATGATCTGATAGCCACGACCTCAGCTCTCTCTCTCCCTCTCTCTCTTTCTCTCTGTCTCTCTCTATCATCTATTACAGAGGTCTCCAAACTTAGCAGCTTTAAGACTTGTGGACTTCAACTGGCTGAGGAATTCTGGGAGTTGAAGTCCACAAGTTTTAAAGTTGCTAAGTTTGGGGACCCCTGCTCTATTCTCTCTCTCTCTTTCTCCCTCCCTCCCCCTCTCTTATCTATCTACTGCTATCTACTGTCTACTCGCTAGCTAACTAGATAGCCATCCTATCTATCTGTTTGTCTGTCTGTCTGTCTGTCTATCCCCTCTCTATATCTATCTATCTATCTATCTATCTATCTATCTATCTATCTATCTATCTATCTATCTATCTATCTATCTATCTATCTATCTACGCTATCTATCTGTCTGTCTACCTACCTATCATTAAATTATATGCCATTCATTTCACTATCCAGCTGAGTTACAATAACCTATTGAGCCCAAAGCCCATCATAAGCAGATGAGGCTCTCCTCCTGAGATATCCTCACCTCTTACTGCAAATGAGGGTTCCAGCGTTCCAACTAACAAACCCCAAACCAATAGACTTCAAGACAGGCATTTTCTCAAAGTTCATATCGGCACATCCGGGAAAACCCGAATCTTTCAGATTTGGGTTTTCCCTTTGTAATTGCAAAGGGAATTTCCTGCACCCATCCGTCCATCACATGGTCCAAGCACCAGCCGTCCCAACTGGAGGCATCCCTCCAACCACTCCTTTCCTGGGGGCAGGATGCAGGGGTGGGATTCCATTGCTATAGCAACCAGTTCAGTGATCATGAGCTTCCTCGTCACAGCGAACTGGTTTGGAGCAAGCTGAACACCAGAACAAATCCAAAGCAGTAGAATTCCACCCCTGGCAGGATGGCTTGTCTTTGACTCAGAAGAAGGATGTCGTTATGTCTAAACCTCCACGTCTCTGTAATCCCCACTAAAATGTGGCAGCGTGGAAGTTTCTAAATAAACCATGACTTCCAAAGCTGACAGAGGGAGGTGCCGCTGAAATGCTCCTCTGGGACTCTGAGGAATTAGATAGATGGATGGATGGATGGATGGATGGATGGATGGATGGATGGATGGATGGATAGAGATAGAGATAGAGATAGAGATAGAGATAGAGATAGAGATAGAGATAGAGATAGAGATAGAGATAGAGATAGAGATAGAGATAGAGATAGAGATAGAGATAGAGATAGAGATAGAGATAGAGATAGAGATAATACTTTATTTGTGGTCATGGACCAAAACACAAGTACAACAAAAGAACGTGGGAAAATTAATCATGAACAATTGGTCACCAAAAACTTGACTAAGGGGGATTACAGCGTTCTTCTCTGATGGTTACAACTCTTAAAAAAAAAATTTAGAAACCTGAGAAGTAACGTATGAGGAGACATCCCCTAGACAATATAAGAACAAATTGCTAACATTGGATCTAGAAGGGTCTGTTCCAAGGGGAGACGTGGCCTGATGGATCCAGATAGGTTCCTGATGGAGCTTGGGCCATGTCCTGACATTCGAACACACGACTCGGTTGAGGACCTGGTCGCCACCTGGGAAAGGGTGGCGGCTGGGGCCCTGGACAGGGTCGTGCCCTTGCAGCCTCTGGCCTGGCACTGTTCTCACTCAGCCCCTTGGTTTTCCGGGGAGCTGAGGGAGATGAAGCGCCAGAAAAGACGCCTGGAGAGTATTTGGAGGACTACTCGCTAAGGACCCGACCGAACACTATTACGGTCTTATATTAAGACCTATTTAGTGGCGATAAGGGTGGCAAAGCATTCTTACTTTTCCACCCTTATTGCGTCTGCAGGAAACCGCCCGGCCACCCTGTTTAGAGTGACCCGCTCCCTCCTGGAAGGGGGAGTGTGGGAGGACCCCTTGCAGGGACAGGCTGAGGACTTTTCAAATTTCCTGGTGGATAAAATCGCTTGGATCCGGGATGGGTTGGACTCTGAATGGGCAACTCTGGGTGGGGGGTCGAGGGGGGAATTTTAGGCAGTCATTTGGGAGGAGTTTGATCCTGTGACCCCCGAAGACGTGGACAGGTTGCTGCGGGGACTGAATGCTACCACATATTTATTGGACCCGTATCCCTCCTGGCTGATGTTGGCCACCCTGGAGGTGACACGAGGTTGGTTTCAGGGTATTATTAACGCTTCCTTGAGTGAGGGATATCTGCCTGCCGCCTTGAAAGAGGCAGTGGTGAGACCCCTCCTCAAGAAACCGTCCCTGGACCCAACTTTGTTATCTAATTATCGTCCCATCTCCAACCTTCGTTTTGTGGCGAAGGTTGTTGAGAGTGTGGTGGCACGACAGTTTCCCCAGCACCTCGATGAAGCTGCTATTTGGATCCACGCCAATCGGGCTTCATGCCCGGACCCAGCACGGAGACAGCATTGGTCGCATTGGCGGATGATCTCTGGAGGGCCCGTGACAGAAATTATTCCTCTGTCCTAGTCTTATTAGATCTCTCGGTGGCTTTCGATACTGTTGACTACAGTATCTTATTGCGACAGCTGGAGGGGTTGGGAGTAGGGGGCACTGTTATGCGGTGGTTCTCCTCCTTCCTCTCTGGCCGTTCGCAATTCGTGTTGGCGTGGGGGCAGAGGTCAGCTCTGAGGCCCCTGATTTGCGGGGTTCCTCAGGGGTTGGTGCTCTCGCCTCTACTATTCAACGTTTATATGAAGCCGCTAGGTGAAATCATCCGTGGCTTTGGGGTAGAGTTCCATCAGTACACTGATGATACTCAGCTGTACATCTCTACCCCGTGCCACCCCGATGAAGCCGTCGAAGTGATGACCCGGTGCCTGGAGGCCGGGCGGTGTTGGATGGGGCAGAACAGGCTTCAACTCAATCCATCAAAGTCTGAATGGTTGTGCTTCCCGGTACCCCAGTACAGCCAGCTGGTTCCATCGCTGGCTGTGGGGGGGGGAGAAATACTTGCCCCCACAGAGAGGGCTCGCAATCTGGGTGTCCTCCTGGACATTCGGCTGTCATTGGAGGACCATGTGGCGGCCGTCGCCAGGGGGGCTTTTGGTCAGGTCCGTAGGATCTACCAGTTGCGGCCCTTTCTGGATCGGGGTGCGCTTCGCACGGTCACTTCCGCCCTGGTGACCTCCTGTCTAGACTATGCCAATGCTCTCTACATGGGGCTTCCTTTGAAGAGCATCCGGAGGCTCCAGCTGGTGCAGAATGGGGCCGCGCGGGTGGTGTTGGGGCCTCCTCGGGGATCCCATGTTACGCCACTTCTGCGCGAGCTGCATTGGCTCCCAGTGGCCCTCCATGTGTGCTTCAAGGTCTTAGTTATCATCTTTAAAGTGCTCCATGGCTCGGGACCAGGATATTTGCGAGACCGCCTCCTGCCATTATCGGCCTCCCGCCGACCGATACGCTCCCATAGAGTTGGCCTCCTCGGGGTGCCGCTGGCTGGACGGCTGGCGACTCCGAGGATGCAGGCCTTCTCATTGGGGGCACCCTCTCTCTGGAATGAATTACCCCCGGAGATGAGGACCATCCCTGATCTCCTGACCTTCCGCCGTGCGTTGAAAACTCATTTATTTCAGCAAGCCGGTCTGGCCTAGGGGTTCTTAAATTTTTTAATCTGGTTTTAACTTTTTTAATTCCCTTATTTTTAATCTTTGTAAGAGCCAATGTATTTAATTCTTTTAATTTTTAAATATTGTATGTGTTTTATATGTGCATTTTATTCAGGCTGTTCACCGCCCCGAATCCCTTTGGGAGAGGAAGGGGTATATAAATTTAAATAAATAAAATAAATAAATAAATGGATGGAAACTGAGCCAGGAGAGATTCAACCTGGAATTAAGGAGAAACTTTCTGACAGAACTATCAACCAAAGGAACAGAAGTTGCCTTCAGAAGTTGTGGGAGCTTCATCCCTGGAGGCTTTCAAGAAGAGACTGGACTGCCCTCTGTCAGAAATGATGTGGGTAAGGTCTCCTGCTTGGGCAGGGAGGGGTTGGACTAGATGACCTACAAGGTCTCTTGCAACTCAGATTCTGTCAGCTCTGTAAGGATCTGAAGCCTCCAATGAAAATGAGGATTGACATGGAAGGAAACCTCCAAGCATCAACAGATGCTCCTTCTGATGAGATAACAGCCCCTCCACCCCCACCCCCCAATGCTGAGCTTTGCCATGTAGACGTCTCAACTTTTGGACCTCAACCTTCTCCCGCAGAATAAACCAGGCCAGTTGTGCTAAGACAGAGTTTATTTGACCTGCGGAGTGAGCAAAATCAGACCCAAGCTACCGAAAGCCTCCATGAAGCGAAGGGGTGCGTGCAAAGCAGAGATTTTTTTGGCAGGTGAGGAGTGGGGTGTATATGTGCGGTGGGGGCTTCCTTAATTCTCCAGGTTTCATCAGGTGCTTCCCATAGATTGTGGCGACATCTTGCAGATGAAATAATTCTTGGCTTCACACCTGGCAGCTTCCCAATCAAGATGAACTATACGGAAAAAGAGAGAGAGAGAAAGATGGCAGTTCTAGGCAGCAAAAGGGAAAGTTTTGCAGGGAAATCCCGCAGGTGGAGGTGGATCCAGGAGATCCCTTCAATGGCCCCTCCCTCTCGGCCAGGGGGATGTGGGGCCAGTGGTGGTATTCAGCCGGGTTTGCACCGGTTAGGGAGAATCGGTAGCAAGGACTTGGCGTGGGTCGCCGAACCATTAGTAAGTTCTGGTTGGCCACGCCCCTACCCAGGTGCCCAGTTGCCAGTAACTCACTGGCCCCGCCCACCTGACACTCGCCCCTTAAAGTATTTCTTTTTTTCTTTTCCCTCCCAACAATCAGCTGTTCATACGATCAGCTGTGCCCGGATTCCCCTTGCTGAGTCCCAGGAAGGCAGAAAGTGGAGGAAGGGGCACAGCCCCCCCCGTTTTTTGCCTTCCTGAGCCCCAGAAGAGCCTTTCGGGAGCAAATGTCCCCCAGAGGCTCCACTGAGGCCCAGACGGTCCAAGAAATGGAAAGGGGTGGCTGCAAAAAAGAAAAAAAAAGAAAAAAAGTCATGCCCACCCAGTCACATGGCCACACCCACCTATCCACACCCACCAAGCCTTGCTCACCGAACCGGGAGTCAAAAATTTGGAATCCCACCACTGATGTGGGGATACCGCAGGGGAAGAGCCTCCTCTGCTGAGATGAGATGAGGGTCCAACTTGGATAATTTACCTGGCCGTCAGGTTTATTTTATTTTCTCTTTTTTGTCTCATTTTGTTTTTATTTACTCATTTGCATCTTGTCTTTATTATTTTAATAAATCACTCAAGGCCGATAAAACACACCTTCCTCCTCCTCCTGCTCCTCCTCCTCCTCCTCCTGCTCTTTTTTCAACAAGAGCAACCCTGTGAGGTGGGTTGGGCTCAGGGGTGGGATACAAAAATCCCAGCATCTGATTCGCTGCCAGTTTGCTGAGTGGGGGGAGGGCATGGTGGGAGGGGACTATTGGAACCTCCTGTTTCCGGCCATTTTCAACCTCCCAAGGGACTGGAGGACTCCCCTGGGCCTCTGGGAGGGTGAAAACAGCCTCCCCCTGGCTCTGGAGGCTCTCCGGAAGCCGGAAACAGGCTCCTTTCTGGACTTCCAGAAGGCCCATTTTTTCCCCTCCCAGAACCTCGGCGCAGAACCTGCATCGCGTGGAGACTCCTGGGAGGGGAGGGGAGGGGAGGGGAGGGGGGAGGGGAAGGGGGCAGAGCCAGCCAGTCAGTTGAAATACCGGTTTGGCGGACCAGCTGTAACTTTAACATCAAGTTAACTTGAACTGGTCCGAACCAGTAGAATCCCAACCCGGGTTGGGCTGAGAGAATGCAACTGGCCTAAAGTCCATCAGCCAGCTTTCATGGCTAAGGTGGGACTAGAACTCCCTGTCTCCTGGTGATTGGCCTATAGTCACCCGGATGACTTTAACGCCTAAGGTGGGACTAGAACTCCCTGTCTCCAGGTGATTGGCCCAAAGTCACACAGCTGACTTTAACACCTAAGAAGGGACTAGAACTCACTTTCTCCAGGTGATTGGCCCAATGTCACGCAGCTGACTTTAACACCTAAGAAGGGACTAGAAGTCCCCGTCTCCTGGTGATTGGCCCAAAGTCACCCAGCTGACTTTAATTCCTAAGGAGGGACTAGAACTCCATGTCTCTTGGTGATTGGTCCAAAGTCCCTCAGCTGATTTTAACGCCTTAGCAGGGACTAGAACTCCCCATTACCTGGTGATTGGCCAAAGTCACCCTGCTGATTTTAATGTCTTAGCAGAGACTAGCACTCCCTGTCTCCTGGTGATTGGCCCAAAGTCATCCAGCTGTCTTTAATGCCTAAGGAGGGACTAGAACTCCCTGTCTCCTGGTCAATGGCCCAAGTCACCCAGCTGACTTTAATTCCTAAGGAGGGACTAGAACTCCATGTCTCCTGGTGATTGGCCCAAAGTCACGCAGCTGTCTTTAACGCCTATAGAGGGACTAGAACTCCCTGTCTGCTGGTGATTGGCCCAAAGTCCCCCACTGTCTTTAACGCCTATATAGGGACTAGAACTCCCTGTCTCCTGGTGATTGGCCCAAAGTCACCCAGCTGACTTTAACACCTTAGGAAGGACTAGAACTCCCCGTCTCCTGGTGATTGGCCCAAAGTCACCGAGGAGACACACCCAGGACTCCCCTGGGACTCTGGGAGGGCGAAAACAGCCTCCCCCGGTCTCTGGAGGCCCTCCGGAAGCCGGAAACAGGCTCATTTCTGGACTTCCAGAAGGCCCATTTTTTCCCCTCCCAGGGCCTCGGTGCAGAACCTGCACTTACCTGCATCACATGGAGACTCCTGGGAGGGGAGGGGAGGGGAGGGGAGGGGAAGGGAGGCGGGGCCAGCCGGTCAGTTGATATATCGGTTTGTCGGACCAGCTGTAACTTTAACATCCAGTTAGCTTGAACTGGTCCGAACCAGTAGAATCCCAATCCTGGTTGGGGTGAGAGAAAGGAACTGGCCTAAAGTCCATCAGCCAGCTTTCATAGCTAAGGTAGGACTAGAATTTCCTGTCTCCTGGTGATTGGCCCAAAATTTTACCCAGCAAAGTTTCATGCCTAAGAAAGGACTAAAACTCACCATCTCCTGGTGATTGGCCCAAAGTCACCCAGCTGACTTTAACGTCTAAGAAGGGACTAGGACACCCTGTCTCCTGGTGATTGGCCCTAAGTCACCCAGTTGACTTTAACGTCTAAGAAGGGACTAGGACACCCTGTCTCCTGGTGATTGGCCCTAAGTCACCCAGTTGACTTTAACGTCTAAAAAGGGACTAGGACCCCCTGTCTCCTGGTGATTGGCCCTAAGTCACCCAGTTGACTTTAACGTCTAAGAAGGGACTAGGACCCCCTGTCTCCTGGTGATTGGCCCTAAGTCACCCAGTTGACTTTAACGTCTAAGAAGGGACTAGGACACCCTGTCTCCTGGTGATTGGCCCTAAGTCACCCAGTTGACTTTAACGTCTAAGAAGGGACTAGGACACCCTGTCTCCTGGTGATTGGCCCTAAGTCACCCAGTTGACTTTAACGTCTAAAAAGGGACTAGGACCCCCTGTCTCCTGGTGATTGGCCCTAAGTCACCCAGTTGACTTTAACATCTAAGAAGGGACTAGGACACCCTGTCTCCTGGTGATTGGCCCTAAGTCACCCAGTTGACTTTAACGTCTAAAAAGGGACTAGGACACCCTCTCTCCTGGTGATTGGCCCTAAGTCACCCAGTTGACTTTAACGTCTAAAAAGGGACTAGGACACCCTGTCTCCTGGTGATTGGCCCTAAGTCACCCAGTTGACTTTAACGTCTAAAAAGGGACTAGAACTCCCTGTCTCCTGGTGATTGGCCCAAAGTCACCCAGCTGACTTTAATGCCTAAGGATGGACTAGCACTCCCCGTCTCCTGGTAATTGGCCCCAATTCAACCCGCCAGCTTTCTCAGCCAAGGCAGGACTTGAATTCATGGTCTCCTGCTTTCTAATCTGGCGCCTTAACCACTTAACCATCGGTGGCCAGGGGCTCAGGCTATGAAGGAGGGTCCTCTTTGGATTCTTATGGTGGGAAGCGCTCCTTGGCTCCCTTCCCTCCATCTCGGCTTACGTGATAAAGTGGTCAACTGAACACAGAACTCCCCACTATCAACGTTGCCGGGTTCAAATAGTTCCCAGGATGTATAATCAAACTTGGAGCCGTCTGTCCACTTCCAGGCACGATTCTGTAATGATAGAGGAGCCATGTCAGGCAACTGAGGAAGGGGCTCTGGCTATGTAAGGCCAGGGGATAAGGGCACACCAAACTCTCTCTCCCCCGTCTCTTTCTCTGTCTTTCTCTCTCATTCCCTTTCTCAATCCCTCCCTCCCTCTCTTTCTTTCTCTCTTTGTCTCCTTCCTTCCCTCCCTCCCACATTCTTTCTCCTTTTTCTCTCTCTCTCTTTCTCCCTTCCCTCCCTCGCCCTCTCTTTCTCTCTTTCTCTCTCTTTCTTTTTTTCTCTTTCCCTCCCTTTCTCTCTCTTTCTCTCTCTTTCCTTCCTTCTCTTTCCCTCTTTTTCCATCCCTCTCTTTGTCTCTCTTTCTCTCTCTTTCTCTCTCTCTTTCCCTCCCTCCTACCTCTCTTTCTCCCTTTCTCTCCCTCCCTCCTTCCCTCTTTCCCTCACTCTCTTTCTCTCTCTCTTTCCCTCACTCCCACTCTTTCCCTCCCTCCCTCCCTCTCTCTTTCCCTCCCTCTTCTTCTCTCCCTCTCTCTCCTTCCCTTTCTCCCTTTCTCTCCCTCTCTCCCTCTCTCTCTCTTTCCCGCGTGGGGACTCCTGGGAGGGGCAGAGTGGGGTGATGCCTGCCGGTCATTGGACCTACCGGTACACCAAACTGGATGTTAAATAAACATCCGGTTCTCCCAATCCAGAGTGAACCGGCTGAATCCCATCCCTGGTGTTATCCTAGGCAAGAATATTCCATAGGGAGATCTGTGACTCCCATTGGAGGGCTGGTTAGTAAAAAAAAACATCAGAAACAGTCAAGATAAATCGATAAAGGTTAACATCAAAAAGGACTTACTTTCTCTGGATCATTCAGTCCAATCCAGATGTTCAATAAGGCCAGATTTCTGGAGATCAATGCTTTAACGTAAGAGGACTCTTCCCAGCTATGGATGGAGACCAGATGGCCACTGTCCTGAAGTTGGGTGCAGTATGTCTGGGAGAGAGGCACAACAGTGAAAGATCCTGGTTCAACAGAGAAGGACCAAGCGGTCTCTGCTTGTGCATTTGTAAAGAGCCTCAGTGACTCAGTGGTCAGAGTGCAGTACTGCAGGCTCCTTCTGCTGACTGCCGGCTGACTGCCATTTGGCAGTTCAAATCTCACCAGGCTCAAGTTTGACTCAGCTTTCCATCCTTCCGAGGTTGGTAAAATGAGGACCCAGATTGTTGGGAGCAATATGCTGGCTCTGTAAACCGCTTAGAGAGGGCTGTGAAACACTGTGAAGCGGTATATAAGTCTAAGGGCTATGATTGCATGCCTGAAGCCTGTAAGAGTTTGCAGCAGAAATTCAAGTACAGAAAACACACAGATAACTGATTCAGCAGGTTCATTAACTTCTTTATAAACATAATTGAACGTACAATACCAGTAGTTTCTTCCAAAGTGGCATAAGGAAAAACACAAGCAGAAGCATTTCTCAGCAAAGCACACAGAGCCAAACCACACCCAGGCTGTCAGCTCCCATTGGCTGGTCTGTTGCCATGCTTACTTTTGTTAACCATGTCTCTGCCAGTTCATGAATATATTCTGACAAAGCCTCCATCTTGATTCAGTAGACACTCGTAGCTGTCCTCAGCTTTTGAACAATGCCCAGTTCAGAAGTCAGAACATCTGCTCCCTCCTTTAATTAAGACCCCAGGTTGAACCCATAGATCAACCTTTTGGGTAGGGGGGTTCCACATGCCCCACTCACCACCTACTTCCTGCCAGGGAAGCCCCCTCTGGCACAACAAAGGTGTGTCCTCCCAGGAGTTTCTGATAGGAGCAAAAGGAAGAGTTTGCAAAACTTTGGAGGGCGCGCAATGCATCTCCGCCTCCAGCATTTTGGGAGACGTCCATACCAGCTCCTGTCTGGCTGTCATGCCCCTGTTGGAGTCGGAATCCGAGGAGGAAGATGAACAGGTGACAGGGGGCGGAGGGATGGCTCCCTTGGCTGTGGAGGAAACTTGGGAAGGCAAAGTCTGGCTGGGCAGAGCAGGAGAGAGGTAGAGCAAGGCAGAGGGAATTCGGACGAAGACCCAGGCCAACTCTCTCTTCATCCGAGGACACGTAGGGAGGAATGGAGAAGGGAGAAACGTGGGTTGCATGGCTTACAAGGGAGGAAAGGGCCCTGATTCCCTCCACAAGGCGCACCTGGGCATGCAGTTTAAAGGAGAGGCAGATGGGAGGGGCGGTTGTGGGGAAAAACCACTGAGTTCACCTAGTGTTGGCTGCTTTTATCTGAGTTCCTGGCATCCTCCCAACTGGTTTGATTTACTGCCATGTTATTTCACTTCTGGAACTCCTTATCTTGCCCTGCCGGATTTATTACCTTATCTTGCCTTGTTGGGTTTATAATGTGAATTTTTCGGTTTACAATGTTTGGAGTGAAGTATCTGCAACCAAAGGCTGTTGCAGGTTTGTGGGTGAGTTTTTCTCCCGACCAGAGAGGAACCGGGACGTCAGTGGCAAAGTTTGAGCTAATAAAGGAACTCATACTTATTCTCTGGCTGTTTCGTCTTTGTGCAACACCCCTTTGGGTCATCACACCGGCTTTTTTAATCCATCTGTCAGATGCCCCTTCATGCTGGCTTGAGACAGCGACAGTCTATCATGAACTCAGGATGGGGGGGGATGGGAAGGGGGAGGCTTGGGAAGAAAAGAGCTTCTATGCAATGCAGCCACTCCCTCTCGGGCCAAGCTATCTGACAAGGTTGTTGCTGGGAGGAAAATAGGAGGAAGAAGGAGCACTGGCTATGTTCACCGATTTGAGTTATTCATAAAATAAAAATAAAGATGGGATAAAAATAAATAAATACCTAAACAATAGATAAATCCATTGAAAGAAACCACATTAAGGAGAGGCATTGGGGGAGATGTATGGCTGGAGTGGAGGAAAACAAACCAGGAAAGCTGCAATGCCCTGCCCTCCATCGGCCCCCAGGCTACCCATAAGGCTGCTGCCATGTGCCCGTCTTGTGCCCAGAGGCAGGGGAGGAATTGGCAGCCAGGGGCAGCAAACCTTTTCCAGGCACCGTTTCCTCCTGGTCCAAAGAGTGGAAAAGGGAAGTTCACATGGGCTCAGAGTCCTCAGAATATCTGGATTTCAGGCTATCCTAAAATGTTGACCTTCGCTAAGGTTTGTAGGCATGCCAATCCAGAGAAGAATTGTGTTTTTGCTATTTTTGCATTCACCCAGAGTGTCCCTCCTCTTCAGCCCAGCCAGAGGGGTCTTTGGAGGGGGGTCTTCCGGGCTCTGCCTAGACTCCTCCTCTGTCTGGGCTAAGAGATTCACAGGCACACAAGCACTTCTCACCTCGGCATCGTTCCAGCTCTTCTCTTCTTTGATTAACTTGTAGCAAAACCCATTGAAGGAGCTCCAGTCCGAGGGGCAATAATAATCAGCTCCAATTCCTGTGTGGGGAGAGAGGAAGCCCAGTGAGTAAGTGGCCAGGAGAAGAGGAGGAAGAGGAGCTCGCACAAGTCAAAAGCACCAGCCTGAAGATGGCGAGTGGGAGCTCGTCAAAACGTCGCCAAGATACTTTCAGTCTTGCTCGGGAAAAGACCCGAACTTGCCAAGACCGGCATATCTGTATACAGAGGTGGGATTCTACCAGCTCGCACCTATTCGCTAGAACCAGTTGTTAACATTCTAAGCAGTTCGGAGAACCGGTTGTTAGAAGAAATTACTGGCCTAATCCTGTAAGGAAGGCAGGAAGGAAACATTCTGGTGTTGCTTACAGAAACTGCCTCTCCGTTAACCCTGATTACATCCTTGGCAGGACTAGACTTCCTTCTCAGGAACTTCTCTGGAGTTTTTTTCCCCTCCTTTGCTGGTACTTTGCTTGTGTGGAGGGACCATTCAAAGTTACAATGGCACTGAAAAAAGTGACCTATGAACATTTTTCACACTTACGACTGTTGCAGCATCCCCACAATCATGAGAGGCCAGGCGAGGGGATGTGTGCCTCAATGTGAGTGATGTTGAGTTGGCCACACCCAACCAGTCACATGACCACCAAGCCACACCCACCAACTAAGCCACACCCACAGAACCAGTTGTTAAAAAATTTGAATCCCACCCCTGTATGTGTGTACGTATGTATGTATGTATATATATATATATATATATATATATATATATATATATATATACAGAAAGTAACACAAAGTATATGTGTGTGTGTGTGTGTGTGTGTAAGGTTTTGAGCTGATAAATAATTAAAGAAGGGAGACTAGGATAGATCTATTTCGAGCTAGTTAGCTCTCTTCAGCTAGCCATACCCTTACTGGGATTCGAACCAGGGAAGTATTACATGTGAGGCAGTTGTAATTGCCACTAGACCACTGGCTCTATCCTGTTCAGCTGAGGCAGGGGAATAAGTATATACTTTGTGTTACAGCTCAAAACCTTACACACATGTAAACAAAAGGCAACGAAACAAATAGCTTTCTGTCAGTATGGTCTCTGGTGATGAGCCGAAAGACAGAAAAGAAAGCAGTATGCTTTCTCCCTTAATTGGGGCTTAACAGGGTGTTGTAATACAAAGTATATACTTATTCCCCTGCCTGAGCTGATAAGGAGAGAGCCAGTGGTGTAGTGGCAATTACAACTGCCTTACATGTAATACTTCCCTGGTTCGAATCCCAGTAAGGGTATGGCTAGCTGAAGAGAGCTAACTAGCTCGAAATAGATCTATACTAGTCTCCCTTATTTATTATTTAAAATTATCAGCTTAAAAACCTTACACACATGTAAACAAAAGACAACGAAACAAATAACTTTCTCTCGGTATGGTCTCTGGTGATGAGCCGAAAGAAAGAAAAGAAAGCAGTATGCTTCCTCCCTTAATTGGGGCTTAAAAGGATGTTATATTAAGACCTATTTAGTGGCGATAAGGGTGGCACTTGGTTTTCGTGGGTATTTATATGTATAGTATTTAGGTTTCTTCGGGTATTTTCCCCAGTAATATTTGTGCTTTTATTCTGGCGATGTTTCTGCAGAATCTCATCTGCCATCCTCAGGCTTGTGCATTGGGTTCTTTTTTAATCTTGTGTGTCAGGTTTGGCAGTCGTTTTTTGTTTGAATTTGGTGCTGGCTTGCTGCTATATTTGAATGTTTTTTTCCTCATCCTGATTGGCTAGGAGTCTAGGTCTGTTTTTATTGGTCTTCAAGTTGCTGTGCTTTTGATTGGTTGGCAACCTTGTGTTTTGTGCATTGGGGTTTCTTAGTGCGGCTTGGTTTCTTGTGAAGGTCCAATAATTATTTATTGGGAAGCTAGGTTTTATTTGGGAAGCTGGCTGGGGTATGTTTGGGCTGGAGGTATTGGAGGGGGGGCTCTGTTTGTGTCCAGGTGTTTGCCTGGATTGTGGCATAGAGATTTTTTTTATTGGTGAGTGCAGGCTTCCAGATGATTGATAGTCTGGTGGAGTCATCTCTTTTATTCATACTATTAGTTCTTTTATCAATTTCTATGGCTTCTCTGATGATGCTGTAGCCGGGGTTTTCTATAGCAGCTAGGGTCTGGGTGCCATTGAAGTCGATGCTACGACCTGTGGCCTTCATATGTTGGCCTAGTGAGGAAGTGTGTTCCAGCTTTTTTATTGCATTCTTGTGTTCTTCAAGGTGGGTACTTATCCTTCTGCTGGTTTGTCCTAAGTACGTTGCAGGGCAGGATGCATAGGGTACTTCATATATGCCTTGGTTTTCACTTTTATCTTTGGGGTTCCTTAGGATGGCTGCTATTTTTCTGTCCGTTTTGAAGGCAGTCTTGATGTGATGCCTGCATATATATATATATATTATAGCAACTTTTCGGCAGAATCTCATCTGCCATCCTCAGGCTTGTGTATTTGGTTCTTTTTAATCTTCTGTGTTAGGCTTCGCAGTCGTTTTTTGTTAGGGTTAGGATTACCTTTATGGTTAGGATTAGGGTTAGGGTTAGGGTTAGGGTTGGGGTTGGGATTGGGATTGGGATTGGGATTGGGATTGGGATTGGGATTAGGGTTAGGGTTGGGGTTGGGTTGGGTTGGGTTGGGTTGGGATTGGGTTGGGGTTGGGGTTGGGGTTGGGGTTGGAGGTGGGGTTGGGGTTAGGGTAGGGTTGGGTTGGGGTTGGGATTAGGTTTGGGTTGGTGTTGGTGTTGGTGTTGGGGTTGGTGTTGGGTTGGGGTTGGGGTTAGGGTAGGGCTTGGTTGGGGATGGGGTTGGGTTGGCTTGGGGTTGGGGTTGGGGTTAGGTTTCGGTTGGGGTTGGGGTTGGGGTTTTGGGTTGGGTTGGGTTTGTTGGTGTTGGGGGGGTTGGGGTTGGGGTGGGAGGTTGGGTTGGAGTTGGGGGGTTGGGGGTTTAGGGAGGTTGGGGTGGGTTGGGGTTGGGGTTGGGGGTGGGGTTGGGCGTGGGGATGGGGATTGGGTGAGGTTGGGTGGGTGGAGTGGAGTTGGGGTTTGGGGTTGGGGTTGGGGGGGTTGGGGGGGGTTGGGATGGGGTGGGGGTTGGGGTTGGGGTTGGGTTGGGGTTGGGTTGGGTTGGGGGGTTGGTGGTTGGAGTTGGTGTTGGGGTGGGTTGGGGGTGGGGATGGGATTTGGGGGGGGTTGGGTTTGGGGTTGGGTTAGGGGTTGGGGTGGGGTGGGGGTTGGGTTGGGGGGTTGGGGTTGGGTTGGGGGTGTGAGTGGGTTGGGATGTTGGGTTGGTTGGTGTTGGTGTGTGTTGGTTTCGCGTTGATTTGGTTTTGGGATGAGGTTGGGTTGGTGTTGGTGTTGGTGTTGGGGTCGGTTGGGGTTGGTGGTTGGATTGGGGTTGGTTTTGGTGGGGTTGGTTTGTTGGGGTTGGTTGGGTTGGGTTTTGGGGGGGTTTTTTTTGGGGTTTGGTTGGGGTTTGGGGTGGGGTTGGGATTGTTTTAGGTTGGGTTGGTGTTGGGGTTGGGTTGGGATGGGTGGATTGGGTTTAGGTGGGTTGGGGTTGGGGTTGGTTGGGATTGAGATTGGGTGAGGGTTGGGTTTGGGTGGGGGGTGGGTGGTTGGGTTTGGTGGGGTTGGGGTTGATTTGGGTTGGGGGGTTGGGGTTGGGTTAGGTGGGTTGGGTTTGGGGGTTGGGGTTGGGGTTGTGGTGGGGTTTGCGTTGGGGTTGGGTTGTGGTTGTTCTGGGTTGGGGTTGGGGTTGGGTTGTGGTGGTGTTGGTTGGTGTGGGTTTGGGGGTTGAAGTTGGTTGGGTTGGTTGGGTTAGGGCTGCCCAAGCCTAGGACACACAGATTAAAAGGAACCCAATACACAAGACTGAAGAGGGAGAAGAGATTCTGCCGAACGTCGTTATAATAAAAGCACAAATACTAAGACGTGGGAAAATATCCAAACAAACCTAAATACCATACATATAAATATCCACAAAAATATAAGAAAACATATAAATATATATGTGTGTGTCTGTATTTATATGTATACACACACACACATATATAAACAGATATACACATACACACATATACACATATATATACATATATATAAATTTTTATTGTACTTTTTCCTTTATAATACATCACATTTCCATTTCTGCAACAACTGTGTACTGTCTGTATCAAGTCTCTTTAAAAGTCACATAACAATATAGACCCTAATTATAACCGTTATTCTCATAATTATCGCTTATACTTATACCTATTATGTTATAAGAGATTGACAGATCAAATAAATAAAATAAATAAGTGCAAAGTGCAAAGCTAGAAAATGGGGGGTTATTTTTAACCACCATGATGCCGTGTCAGTGGTCACTTCAGGCTTGCTCCACAATCACTTGGTGCCAGTCTGCCATGAACTCGGGTGGGTGGGTGGGTGGAGGCTTGGATGGGAGGGGGAAGGTTTCCAGGGAAACAAGATTTATGGTACCTCCCTGAGACACAACTTCAAGGTCAACTGGCTGGGAACAGGACACACCCAGCTCCATTTGAAGGACGTGTGGCTCTACGGTGTGAAATGCAAACCTCCCTGGGAAAGTCTCATGAGCCATCTAGACTACCACAATGGGCTTCATGAGAGAGGCTACCCTTGAAACCGCCTCGAAATTTCAACTGCTGAAGAAGGCAGTGCCCAGGCTGTTATCCAATGCAACACAGAGGATGCGGATCAGTCCTGAATGATTTACGTTGGGCTCCTACTATATGTCAAGCTCAAAATTGACGTAAGTGTAGCCATTTTAGTCAGGCTCAGTATATATTCTTTTTCTTACTTTCTCTGTGGTACTCATGGGGGGAAGGGTTTCGGGCTTGACACATTCCTAAGTAGAGAGGAGTGGAGATAAAGAGAGTTGTTTTGGCTGGGTAGTTCTTCCCGTGGGAAACGAGCTGTCCTTGCTTGGGCCCCTTGAGGTGGAAATTTTTGACATCAGGCAACTTTGAATTACTTCTATTAGAGAATGTGACTTTTGGGGGTTGTTTCTAACTTGTAATATTGTGGGGTAATTCCGGGTTATTTCAGATCTGGAATTACCATGGACTTTGCCAATTAGTTGTTTCGTAAATATAAGAAATCATTTTTGAAGATGGACTTTGTATTTTTCTTTTTAAATGGATTTCATCACTTAGATGTTCCACAGCTGCTCAAGGGGCTTCAGGGGGTAATCAGTTGGGGGATTGACCCCCTTCTACCCACTGAAGAGGGGAGCCCCTTCTGAAGATGCCCAGCCACCTCTTAGGCAGAAACTTTTGTGTGGGTCCAATGGAGCGAAATCCCTACCAAGGAGTGGGGCCCCACTCTTCATAACAAATACATGCATTTTTTGCCAAACTTTTCACTTTTAATTAATTGCGCATTTCAATTGCCTTGATATAGCTTGACTTTTTGCAAATGGAGTTCAGCAGACACGTAAGGTGGGATTAAAGAGGAAGAAAAAGGAATTTCTGGGAGAGGATTCTGGAGGGTCAAATCAGGAAGCGGTCAAAGCAGGGGTGGAATTATACCGGTTCGGCCCGGTTTGGCCAAACCGGTTGCTCCAAAGGTCAGCTGAGAGGGAACTGGTTCGTTCCGACATTCTTCTGTTCTTCTGTTTGGCCCACCTGCCCACCTGGGCTCTAGGCTGTCCTTTATTCCCTGCTTTTTCAACCTCAGCTGCTTTGCGTGGCACAGCTGATTGCAGCGCACACCGTGTGTTGCACGCAGGGCTTGCACGAGAAGATGATTTTCCAATGCTGCGCACGATCACCAAACCGGTTCTTACACACCGGTTGAATCCCACCCCTGGCTCAAAGGCAAGAAGGTTTTCTTCTCCAGACACCAGAGACCCTGTTCAAACTCACCATTTAGGGAGAAAGTCACGACCAGCAAGCCCAGGCTCACCAAGAGGAATCGCCCCATGGTCTTCCTTCCTTCGCTGCAGAGGCAATAAAAGAGGGGAGACATTAAAAGGGGAGGCAGGCCATTGGGAAGCTCCCTCCCTCCCAAGGAGAGGGACCCCACATTCAACCCAGGACTGAGCTTGGAATCAGTTGTTCAGCTGGGCCTGGTCTTGCTTCCTTGGTCATGTCACAGCCTTGGTGCTTCAAAGACCCCAGCAAGAACTTACCAAATTGCAGATGATACTAAGCTGGCAGAAATAGCCAACACCCAAGAAGATAGGCTGAAGATCCAGATGGATCTTGACAGACTTGAACCCTGGGACCATATCTACACAAATGAAATTCAACATAGAGAAACAGGGAAGATCCTACACTTAGACAAGAAAAAACCCAAAGGACACATATACACTGGGTGAAACCAGGCTCAATAGCAGTTACTGGGGGAGGGAATTTGGAGTTTTGGTGGACAACCAGCTAAATAGGAGCCAGCAGCAGCAGCCAAAAGAGCCAATCCAATCCTAAATTGCATTAACAGAGGGATACAATCGAGATCAAGGGAGGTACTAATATCACTCTATAGAGCCTTTGTAAGACCACACCTAGAGTACTGCAGCCAGTTTTGGTCACCACACTATAAAAAAAGATGTTGAGTCTCTAGAAAAAGTGCAGAGAAGAGCAACCAGGATGATGAGGGGACTGGAGACTAAAACATATGATGAACGGTTGCAGGAACTGGGCCTGGCTAGTCTAGTGGAAGAGAAGGACCAGGGGAAACAGGAGAGCAGCCTTCCAGTGTTTGAGGGGCTGCCCCAGAGAGGAGAAAGGGGATCAAGCTATTTTCTAAAGCACCCGAAGGCCAGAGAAGGAATAATGGATGGAAACTGATCAAAGAGAGATTCAACCTGGAAATAAGGAGAAACTTTCTGACACTGAGAACAATCAACCCATGGAACAGAAGTTGCCTTCAGAAGTTGTGGGAGCTTCATCCCTTGAGGCTTTCAAGAAGAGACTGGACTGCCATATGTCAGAAATGGTGGAGGGTCTCCTGCTTAGGTGGGGGGTTGGACTAGATGACCTATAACGTCCCTTCCAAATCTGTTAATCTGTTAAAACCCTTCACTGCTGTCTAACGATTATGGGCAGGGGGCTCTTGAGAAGGTCTCTTCTATATCTGTCCGTCTGCCCCAGAGATCCCCAATAGATCCTTTGCTCTCTACCTGAGGGATCCTCCTGCAGCCCCCCTGCTGCGACCTGGACATCACATGCAGCCTCCCCTGCAAAGAGATCCCTTCAGAGGGAGGAGGGAGATGCAGGAGGAAGTCTGCTGCAGGGGTCTCACCTGTCAGGTGCCTGTAGGTGTGAGAGTTACACTTCCCTGTCCACAGTAGCACCTTCTTCCTGGCAACTAAAGTTTTTTCTTCCTCCTGCAATGGGAACATAGGCATGTTAAGCAAGGCAGGTGGTGGAGTTCTTTGGGAAGGCATGGGGCGTGAGGAGAGAAGAATTGCATGATAAGGAAATTTTTGGTCAACCACAGGAAGTGCAGAAAATAATCTCTGCAGGATTTATGTTCTTGCATAATGAAAATCTTGCAATGTGTAAAATGGTCCTGAGGTCATCCGTCTAGCCCTGCTCAGCTCCCTGGACCCATAGCTAACTCACCTCCATCCCCTCTTCCAAACCTCCTCTGGATGCTGTGGGGTGTGTTGACAGGTCGCTTTCTCTTTTCATGCCCATGATATTTCAATTTGGCACCCGTAGGATGAACAGCTCCCAGCATCCTCCTAAAGGGAGGCCTTTGGTTGCATTCCCACAAGAGGCCAAGACTCAACCCAGGTTGGAAGGTGGATTTTTGCTGTGCTGGCTTCCTCCTCTACACAACACAACTTTGAGCTGCTGATTCGCTAAACGATCGTTGGTATTTGCGTGAACTCAGCGCAAAGTTTTTCTCCGAAGGAGCAACCTGTCCTGCGAATCTCGTCGAGTTTTTCTCGGTGTTTAAGGCTTGAAGGATCCCTGGCAGATTCCTCCTCAATGGGACCACTCCTTTATAAGTTATTTTCTCGCCGTTCTTTTCCATTGTCCAAAGGTGCAAGGGAATCAGATCCTTCATCCCCGGGGCGTTTTTCTCCTCATAGTTCAATGAAGCTGAAACCGGGGTGGGCTTCAAAAATTTTAAGCAAGGTGTTCTCTGCCGGTTTCTGGGGGCGGGCCATGTGAGTCATGGCCTAGGCAGCTTTCTGCACCATGTTGGTGGGGCATTTTTGCCTCGTCCAAAGGCTGGGTAGTCTTTCCCTGAACCCTCCGGATGGGCAAAACAGCCTCCCAGACTCCGGAGGGTCTCTGGAAGCCAGAAACGGGTCTTTTTTTTTTTCCCGGCCTCCACTCTGGAGTCTGGGTTTCTGCCCTTCCCTGAACTCTCTACATGGCCCCTGCACTTACCTGCATCCCAACTGGCTGCAGTGACTCCTGGAGGGGGGTGGATTTCGTGGTTTTCCGAACTGCACTGATCTTAGCTAGGGGATCTTCTAAACCCCCTCGGTATCCCCAGCAGCCCAGCCCTTGTCTGCAACGACGGGAAACTCCCCTTTTAGCTAAACCCTGTGCCCCATTAAACTCTATTGACATCAACCAGTGCCTTTATTTTGGAGTTTGGGGCCACCTAACAAGAATCCCCCCCCCAAATTCCAGAGCAGCCGTTGAGCTACAATGGTTGGCAGCTCAGCGTTAACGATGGAACAAGAGCCCCCCGAAGCATTGTGACATCCAGGGCCGTGATCCCAATTGGTCTTCTCCTTTGAAAAAACACCAGTAAGGACAAGTGGATAAGGAACAAGGACTGTCAAAACCCTGAATCGATCAAGGCTGCTTGGATCAAGTGTGCCTGTATGGGAATTTATTGCCTCAAAGTCTTCTCATCCCATATTGCAAATGTTTCTAGATAAAAATACATTATATTATGCTGCATG
>CM042848.1:83749006-83780918 GCA_023653725.1 Bungarus multicinctus
TGCTCCTCTTTGGTTGCCCTGCCCAGGAGAACCGGAGTCTGGAAAAGCAGTTCTTGGGACGGGGAGGGATGGATTTGCAGTAGCCTCCCCTGCCGACGTCCCACCCAAACCATGCCATGCCCACCAAGCCACACCCACAGAACCGGTTAGTAAAAAATAATTGAATCCACCACTGTCCCAGACTCAGGCTGTTTGTAGCAATGCGACAACAAGCAAAAAATCAATGCAATTGAAACGCAGAATTAATTAAAAGTTAACACATTGGAAGAGATGCGTGCATCGATAGTTTTTTTTTTAATAAGCGCTGTCCACCTCTTGCTAGAGATTTCCTCTGCATGGGACCCACACAAGAGCTTAGATCCTTTCTATGAACCTGAGAGCTGGCAGGGCCCCTTCATAAGGGGCTCCCCTTGGCAGTGAGTAGATCCGGAATTATAGCAGACTTTGCCAATTGGATGCATTTCTAAATAAAAGAAATTATTATGGAAGATGGACTTTGCTCTTTTTTAATGGACTTCATCACTTGGAAACCTGAGAGGGGGGTCAGACCAGTCGTAGGCTGCTGCTGGTTTGGACTGGTTCTAGCAAACCAGTAGTTCCAACCATCAGCTGGCCCCACTCACCCACCCCTGCCTTATCCTGTCCTCTATTTCCTTCTTTCTGGCTCTGCTGGTTTCCTCGCCTCAGCTATTCTACTTCCTAGAAAATAAGTAGATGAGCTTCAATTGCTGTTTTTGAACACTGTGGTCATGCGCAAAGCACACATTAGGCACGCGTTGGAGCCCACCACTGGGTCAGACCCACAAATAATCACCCCTGAAGCCTGTGAGCAGCTATGGGACATCTGGTGGCCATTGCAGTTCCTTAAGCACAGACTTATATGATCCCTGTAGTGTCAGGATTCCGATAGTCGACTATCTGTCAGGATTCCAGCAGTTACCCCAATTAAATTGTGAGTCTCGAGCCACCACTCCCAAAACTTCAAAGGATTTACTGGGAAGTCAACAGGTCGGCATGACCTGGGCGTAGCCGACTCTGAGATCCATAATTCACTGTCACCTTTGACCCTGCTTCCCACCCCCCACCCCTCTGGGTGTATCATAATCATTTTCTCCAATGAAACACGTCCATAGCCAAGAGTCATCATCATGCTTTCCAATTAGATTTTTTCACGGCAGAAGCTTCAGCCATCTAATCAGTCTTTGAAGAAAATATCAATGGAATGTACTTTCGATTCCACACTGCCGCCCTGCTCTTTGAAACTCCTCCCTTCTTTCTGTTGACAACTGTAAAACGTGTATAGAAAATGTTTTATGAGTTGATATGTAGTTTTTACTGGTCAACAGCTTGACTCCTACCTTCTTCAGCAGTTACAATTTCAGGAGAGTCTTGAAGGTAGCCCCCCATAAACCATTGGAGTAGAAGTGAGGGTTGTGAGGACCTGCTCGGAAGGTCCCCATTTCACACCCCAAAGCCAAGTGGACCAAGGTTAAACAGGCTTAATCTGGTCCTTGAAGGAACCCCGTTTTCCGGCTTTTTGCATGGTTCACTGAATGATAGACCAAACAAAGTGGACAGGTTCACTCACAAGACACGTAGCTTCAAGGAAATTAACCCAGGTTAACCCAAACCAAGTTTTGGACATTCTCCAAATGCAGCTTCTGTGTCTGTAACCAGGGGTAGGATGCACATATTTTTACTACCGGTTCTGTGGGTGTGGCTAGGTGGGCATGGCCATGGACTTAGTGGGTGTGGCTTCTTCACTTTCTGCAGCAGCAGCACACCCCTCCCCCATTTTTGGCCTCCTAGGCCTCAGGGAAGCTTCCTGGGAGGTCATTTTTGCTCCAAGGAGGTTTCCCTGAGGCCCAGGAGGCAAAAAACGAAGCATGGGGGGAGGGGGGTGCAAACACACACACACCGTGCACACATTTTTTGCCTCCTGGGCCTCAGGGAAGCTCCTGGGTGAAGCAGTAAGACAGCGAGGGGGATCCCAGCACAGCTGATCATCGGAACAGCTGATCATTGAAGGAAAAAAAATACCGGTTTGGCCAAACCGGGTAGCTGTTTTTTTACTACCAGTTCAGCTGAACGGTAACATATTTTACTACTGGTTCGCCTGAACCAGGCTGAACTGGTGGAATACCACCACTGTCTGTAACACAAGTCAAATTCAATTTATTGCCATCAAAGGTATTTGTAACTCAGCAAGTTAAGGATTTTCTGCAGACCCAGCTGCCTCCTCCTCCTTTTCCTCCTTTTCTCCTGGCCATCTTTTCATTGGACTTTCTCTCTTCCCACTCAGGAATTGGAGCCAATCGCTATTGTCCTTCTGGTTGGTCCTCCTACAATGTGTCTTGCTACAGGCTCTACAACAGTCCGATGACCTGGGATGAAGCAGAGGTTAGATGTGCCCCGTTCCTTTGAATATGAATTGAATATAAGAGATTGTTTGAAATGGGCCATAAAGGGAGACCTGGAAGTCAACTAGACTGTGTGCATGAAAAGGTAGCACAGAACACCATTTTAGGACAGTCTGAAATGCAATTATGGAATGTGGACTTTCTACTGATGTAGACTTTTGTCAGAGTGTTCACAGTGTGACTATGTGAGACAACCCAGGAGCAAATACAGTTAAACAGAGGTTTGCATTTAAATAGTGGTCTTTATCTACAAAGAATATATACATATTTGTACTTTAGTCAGATCTGAAAAACAAACAGCAATCAGCAATTGCAGCACAGAAGTACACACAGGGTAGGGGAAAGAGATACACCCCAACAGGGCCTCTTCTTATTACACAGGCTCTTAAAGGGATATTAACCCAAAACCTTGCTGACTCCTTCCCAGCATTACATCCTCCCAGCAGCTGGTCAGTTCTTAAATCATTACCCTGACAACTTTCATGGCCAGTATCTAAGTGTTGATCTTCTGGGTTGAGTTAATATCTTTTAGACAACAGATTTCCTCATGTTTTGCTGACAAATCTGGCTGATATTTTTGGGCTTCTTGACCACCTGGCCTCTGAAGGGATGGGGGAATTTGAGATTTTAATACATGAATTTAAGCCAGGAACTTTTCAAGAGCTGCAGACTTCATAAAGGACATCTGCAGAGGGCAAGGAAGTCAAGACAGTGGCTAGGACCATGCCATCAGATCCCTGCTTTTTTCTCACAGTCACAAATACACACAGATAGAGAAGATGAACAAGTGTCCTTCTCCGTTGTTGCTTTTTCCCTGAGGTTCTGCATGGAAGAGGAGGAAAACAGCCAACTCATCAATGACGCGGGAGAGTCAGTGAAGTTGTCCAACCACATCTCTCAAAGCTTGAAATTCCTTGATGTTTGGATGGGACTGAGGCTTTCAAAGAGAGTAGGTCCTTGCTGATCTTTTATCAATGCTTTTTGTTATAATTTCTAAGAGGCTGTTTGAAGGGGGCTAGGGAATCTCCCAGCCAAAAGTTTGCCGAAGAGTCGTGTGACAGAATAACCCATAGCCCTGGGGTTTTTGCTGGCAGTCTCTCACCCAGGGACTCATTGACTTTGACCCTATTTCTCACTCTGAGATCAAACCAGTATCAGCTGAGCTGGTGACTTCATGGACACCTCCAGAGAGTTTTCTTCTGAGGCGTTTCCAAAATGCAGGGTCCAAAAACCAATCGTTTATCATTAACAGAGTGGATGGGAGTCATTCTTTCCCGAAGATAATGAGAGGGGCTTTTACATTCTAAAAAAAATGTGCTCCTATTTAAACATTGTTGGAAAGGAGGTGAAAATATACAGCCATGCACATACGTAGGTAATAAATAATGTAAGCATGAACAGAAAGGTCTCCACCTGTTCAGTCGCATCCAACTCTAGGAGACAGTGTTTGTCTCTGTTTCTGTGATGACCCAAAGGGGCGTGGCACAAAGGCAAAACAGTCAAATCAGTAGGAGTCCCTTTATTAGCTCCAACTTTTCCCCCAATGTCTTGGTTACCTTCTGGCTGCAGAAAATTCTCCCAGGAACAGCCTTTGGCTGCAGAGAACCGAGTACAAAATGTGGTCAACAAAAACTGTAACTATAAGTCCAATCAAGGCAAAAGGAGGTAATTAGGGCAGGAGCAAGAATTCCAGATGTGAAGGCACAGCAATAACTCAACATGGCTGGGAGGATGCCAGGAACACAGATAACCAAAGTCATCACAAGATAAACTCACGTTTGTTCCCAGCAGCTGCCGCACTCAGCATGCATTTCTTATAACTCTCTTCCCAGCTAGGGCTAATGAAGGAGATCAGGGCCCTTTCCTCCCCCATAAGCCACGCAACTCACATTGCTCCCTTCTCTGTTCCTCTCTGCATGCCCTGGGATGAAGAGGGGGTGGGCCTGGGTTTTCCTCTGAACTCCCTCTCCCTTGTTCTACCTCTTCCCTGCTCTGCCCAGCTGGACTTTGCCTCTCCCCGGTTTCCTCCACAGTCAACGAAGCCACACTCCCATTCCCTGTCAGCTGTTTGTCTTCCTCCTTTGATGCAGACTCTGACAGGGGCATGACAGTCTGTCTGTCTGTCAATCAATCTATCTACCTCTTATCTATCTGTCTACCTACCTATCATTAAATTATATGCCACTCATTTCACCATCCAGCTGAGTTACAATAACCTACTGAGCCCAAAGCCCGTTATAAGCAGATGAGGCTCTATTCCTGAGATATCCTCACCTCTTCCTGCAAATGAAGGTTCCAGCATTCCAACTAACAAACCCGAAACCAATAGACTCCAAGACAGGCATTTTCTCAAAGTTCCATTTTATTAGAGTAGTCATATCGGCACATCTGGGAAAACCCGAAACTCTCAGATTTGGGTTTTCCCTTTGTAATTGCAACTTCAAAGACCCATCTCCTGCACCCATCCGTCCATCACATGGTCCAAGCACCAGCCGTCCCAACTGGACACGTCCCTCCAACCACTCCTTTCCTGGGGGCAGGATGCAGGGGTGGGATTCCATTGGTATAGCAACCAGTTCAGTGATCGTGAGCTTCCTCGTCGCAGCGAACTGGTTTGGAGCAAGCTGAACACCAGAACAAATCCAAAGCAGTAGAAATCCACCCCTGGCAGGATGGCTTGTCTTTGACTCAGAAGAAGGACGTCATTATGTCTAAACCTCCACGTCTCTGTAATCCCCACTAAAATGTGGCAGCGTGGAAGTTTCTAAGTAAACCATGACTTCCAAAGCTGACAGAGGGAGGTGCCGCTGAAATGCTCCTCTGGGACTCTGAGGAATTAGATAGATAGATAGATAGATAGATAGATAGATAGATAGATAGATAGATAGATAGATAGATAGATAGATAGATGGATGGATGGATGGATGGATGGATGGATGGATGGATGGATGGATGGATGGATGGATGGATGGATGGATGGATGGATGGATGGATGGATGGATGGATGGATGGATGGGTGGGTGGGTGGGTGGGTGGGTGGGTGGGTGGGTGGATAGAGATAGAGATAGAGATAGAGATAGAGATAGAGATAGAGATAGAGATAGAGATAGAGATAGAGATAGAGATAGATAGAGATAGATAGAGATAAATACTTTATTTGTGGTCATGGACCAAAACACAAGTACAACAAAAGAAGAACGTGGGAAAATTAATCATGAAAATTGGTCACCATAAACTTGACTAAGGGGGATTACAGCGTTCTTCTCTGATGGTTACAACTCTTAAAAAAAAAATTGGAAACCTGAGAAGTAACGTATGAGGAGGAGCCATCCCCTAGACAATATAAGAACAAATTGCTAACATTGGGTCTAGAAGGGTCTGTTCCAAGGGGAGACGTGGCCTGATGGATCCAGATAGGTTCCTGATGGAGCTTGGGCCATGTCCTGACATTCGAACACACGACTCGGTTGAGGACCTGGTCACCACCTGGGAAATGGTGGCGGCTGGGGCCCTGGACCGGGTCGTGCCCTTGCGGCCTCTGACCTGGCGCCGCTCTCACTCAGCCCCTTGGTTTTCCAGGGAGCTGAGGGAGATGAAGCGCCGGAAAAGACACCTGGAGAGTATTTAGAGGACTACTCGCTCCAGACTCGACCGAACACTATTACAGTCTTATATTAAGACCTATTTAGTGGCGATAAGGGTGGCAAAGCATTCTTACTTTTCCACCCTTATTGCGTCTGCAGGAAACCGCCCGGCCGCCCTGTTTAGAGTGACCCGCTCCCTCCTGGAAGGGGGAGCGCGGGAGGACCCCTTTCAGGGACAGGCTGAGGACTTTTCAAATTTCCTGGTGGATAAAATCACTCGGATCTGGGATGGGTTGGACTCTGAATGGGCAACTCTGGGTTGGGGGTCGGGGGCGGAATTTGAGGCAGTCATTTGGGAGGAGTTTGATCCTGTGACCCCCGAAGATGTGGACAGGTTGCTGAGGGGACTGAATGCTACCACATATTTATTGGACCCGTGTCCCTCCTGGCTGGTGTTGGCCACCCGGGAGGTGACACGAGGTTGGTTTCAGGGTATTATTAATGCTTCCTTGAGTGAGGGATATCTGCCTGCCGCCTTGAAAGAGGCGGTGGTGAGACCCCTCCTCAAGAAACCATCCCTGGACCCATCTTTGTTATCTAATTATCGTCCTGTCTCCAACCTCCGTTTTGTGGCGAAGGTTGTTGAGAGTGTGGTGGCACAACAGTTTCCCCAGCACCTGGATGAAGCTGTCTATTTGGATCCACGCCAATCGGGCTTCAGGCCCGGACACAGCACGGAGACGGCATTGGTCGCATTGGTGGATGATCTCTGGAGGGCCCGTGACAGAGGTTATTCCTCTTTCCTGGTCCTCTTAGATCTCTCGGTGACTTCGATACTGTCTACTATAGTATCTTATTGCGGTGGCTGGAGGGGTTGGGAGTAGGAGGCACTGTTATGCGGTGGTTCTCCTCCTTCCTCTCTGACCGCTCGCAATTCGTGTTGGCAGGGGGGCAGAGGTTGGCCCCGAGGCCCCTGGTTTGCGGGCTTCCTCAGGGGTCGGTGCTCTCACCCCTTCTGTTCAACATTTATATGAAGCCGCTGGGTGAGATCATCTGTGGCTTTGGGGTGGAGTTCCATCAGTACGCTGATGACTGTACATAAATGGATGGAAACTGTACATAAATGGATGGAGACTGAGCCAGGAGAGATTCAACCTGGAAATAAGGAGAAACTTTCTGACAGAACAATCAACCAAAGGAACAGAAGTTGCCTTCAGAAGTTGTGGGAGCTTCATCCCTGGAGGCTTTCAAGAAGAGACTGGACTGCCCTCTGTCAGAAATGATGTGGGTAGGGTCTCCTGCTTGGGCAGGGAGGGGTTGGACTAGATGACCTACAAGGTCTCTTGCAACTCAGATTCTGTCAGCTCTGTAAGAAGCTGAAGCCTCCAATGAAAATGAGGATTGACATGGAAGGAAACCTCCAAGCATCAACGGATGCTCCTTCTGATGAGATAACAGCCCCTCCACTCCCACCCCACAATTCCGAGCTTCGCCATGTAGACGTCTCAACTTTTGGACCTCAACCCTCTCCCGCAGAATAAACCAGGCCAGTTGTGCTAAGACAGAGTTTATTTGACCTGCGGAGTGAGCAAAATCAGACCCAAACTACGGAAAGCCTCCATGAAGCGAAGGGGTGCGTGCAAAGCAGAGATTTTTTTGGCAGGTGAGGGGCGGGGTGTATATATGCGGTGGGGGCTTCCTTAATTCTCCAGGTTTCATCAGGTGCTTCCCACAGACTGTGGCTACATCTTGCAGAGGAAATAATTCTTGGCTTCACAGTTGTCAGCTTTCCATCTAAGATGAACTGAGTGGAAAAAGAGAGAGAGAGAAATGGCAGTTCTGGGCAGCGAAAGAGAAAGTTTTGCAGGGAAATCCCGCAGTTGGAAATGGATCCAGGAGATCCCTTCAATGGCCCCTCCCTCTCAGCCAGGGGGACGCGGGGCCAGTGGTGGTATTCAGACGGTTTGCACCGGTTAGGGAGAACCGGTAGCAAGGATTTGGCGTGGGTCACCGAACCATTAGTAAGTTCTGGTTGGCCACGCCTCTACCCTGGTGCCCGGTTGCCAGTAACTCGCTGGTCCCGCCCACCTGACACTCGCCCCTTAAAGTATTTCTTTTTTTCTTTTCCCTCCCAACAATCAGCTGTTCATACGATCAGCTGTGCCCGGATTCCCCTTGCTGAGTCCCAGAAAGGCAGAAAGTGGAGGAATGGGCACAGCTGGGACTGTGCCAGGAGATACACCCAGGACTCCCCTGGGACTCTGGAAAGGCGAAAACAGCCTCCCCCGGGCTCTGGGGGCCCTCCGGAAGCCGGAAACAGGCTCATTTCTGGACTTCCAGAAGGCCCATTTTTTCTCCTCCAGGGCCTCGGTGCAGAACCTGCACTTACCTGCATCACGTGGACACTCCTGGGAGGGGAGGGAGAGGAGGGTAAGGGGGGCGGGGCCAGCCGGTCAGTTGACATACCGGTTTGGCGGACCAGCTGTAACTTTAACATCCAGTTAGCTTGAACCGGTCCGTACCAGTAGAATCCAACCCTTGGTTGGGCTGAGAGAAAGGAACTGGCCTAAAGTCAGACACCAGCTTTCATGGCTAAGGTGGGACTAGAATTCCCCGTCTCCTGGTGATTGGCCCAAAATTTTACCCAACAAAGTTTCATGCCTAAGAAGGGACTAAAACTCACCATCTCCTGGTGATTGGCCCAAAGTCCCCCAGCTGACTTTAACGCCAAAGAAGGGACTAGAACTTCCAATCTCCTGGTGATTGGCCCTAAGTCACCCAGTTGACTTTAACGTCTAAGAAGGGACTAGAACTCCCTGTCTCCTGGTGATTGCCCCTAAGTCACCCAGCTGACTTTAACGCCTAAGGCGGGACTAGAACTCCCTGTGTCCTGGTGATTGGCCCAAATTCAACCAGCCAACTTTCTCAGCCAAGGCAGGACTTGAATTCATGGTCTCCTGCTTTCTAATCTGGCGCCTTAACCACTTAACCATCGGTGGCCATGGGCTCAGGCTACGAAGCAGGGTCCTCTTTGGGTCCTTATGGTGGGAAGTGCTCCTTGGCTCCCTCCCCTCGATCTCGACTTACATAATGAATGGGTCAACTTTACGCAGGATGCCCCACTATCAACATCGCAGGGTTCAAATAGTGCCCAGGGTGTATCACGAAACCTAGAGCCATCACTCCACTTCCAGGTGCCATTCTGTAATGACAGAGGAGCCATGTCAGCCAACTGAGGAAGAGTCTCTGGCTATGCAAGGGCGGGGGGTAAGGGCACACCAAACTCTCTCTCCTCCGTCTCTTTCTTTCTCTTTCTCTCTCATTCCCTTTCTCTTTCACTCCCTCCCTCTCTTTCTCTCTCTCTTTCTCTCCTTCCTTCCCTCCCTCACTCTCTCTTTCCCTCCCTTTCTCACTCTTTCCCTCCCTTCCTCACTCTCTCTCTTTCATTTCTTCTCTTTCCCTCTCTTTCCCTCCCTCTCTTTCTCTCTCCCTCTTTCCCTCCCTCCTACTTCTCTTTCTCTCTCTTTCTGTCTCCCTTTCTCTCCCTCCTTCCTTCCCTCCCTCCCTCTCCCTCCTTCTCTTTCCCTCCCTCTCTTTCTCTCCCTCCCTCCTTCCCTCCCTCCCTCTCTTTCCCTCCCTCTCTTTCTCTCCCTCACTTTCTCTCCCTCTCCCTCCCTACATTTCTCCCTTTCTTGCCCTCCCTCTCTCCCTCTTTCCCTCCCTCCTACTTCTCTTTCTCTCTCTTTCTGTCTCCCTTTCTCTCCCTCCCTCCTTCCCTCCCTCCCTCTCCCTCCTTCTCTTTCCCTCCCTCTCTTTCTCTCCCTCCCTCCCTTTCTCTCCCTCCATCCCTCTCTCTCTCTTCCATAGGGAGATCTGTGACTCCCATTGGAGGGCTGGTTAGTAAAAAACCATCAGAAACAGTCAAGATAAATTGATAAAAGTTAACATCAGAAAGGACTTACTTTCCCTGGATCATTCAGTCCAATCCAGACACTGTTGAATAAGACCCGATTTCTGGACAGCAACGTTTTGATGTAAAAGGACTCTCTCAAGCTTTGGATGAAGACCAGAAGGCTGCTGTTCTGAAGTTGGTTGCAGTGTGTCTGGGAGAGAGGCACAACAGAGAAAGATCCTGGTTCAACAGAGAAGGACCAAGCTGTCTCTGCTTGTGCATTTGTAAAGAGCCTCAGTGACTCAGTGGTCAGAGTGCAGTACTGCAGGCTCCTTCTGCTGACTGCCGGCTGACTGCCATTTGGCAGTTCAAATCTCACCAGGCTCAAGTTTGACTCAGCTTTCCATCCTTCCGAGATTGGTAAAATGAGGACCCAGATTGTTGGGGGCGATATGCTGGCTCTGTAAACCGCTTAGAGAGGGCTGTGAAGCGGTATATAAGTCTAAGGGCTATGATTGCATGTCTGAAGCCTGTTCGAGTTTGCAGCAGAAATTCAAGTCCAGAAAACGCACAGATAACTGATTCAGCAGGTTCATTAACTTCTTTATAAACATAATTGAACGTACAACACCAGAAGTTTTTCAAAGCGGCATAAGGAAAAACACAAGCAGAAGCATTTCTCAGCAAAGCACACAGTGCCAAACCACACCGAGACTGTCAGCTCCCATTGGCTGGTCTGTTGCCATGCTTTCTTTGTTAACCATGTCTCTGCCAGTTCATGAATATACTCTGACAAAGCCTCCATCTTGATTCAGTAGACACTCATAGCTGTCCTCAGCTTTTGAACAATGCCCAGTTCAGAAGTTAGAACATCTGCTCCCTCCTTTAATTAAGACCCCAGGTTGAACCCATAGATCAACCTTTTGGGTAGGGGGGCTCCACATGCCCCACTCACCACCTGCTTCCTGTCAGTGAAGCCCCCTCTGGCACAACAAAGGTGTGTCCTCCCCAGAGTTTCTGATAGGAGCAAAAGGAAGAATTTGCAAAATTTTGGAGGGCGCCCAAAGCATCTCAGCCTCCAGCATTTTGGGAGACGTCCATGCCACCTCCTGTCCGGCTGTCATGCCCCTGTTGGAGTCGGAATCCGAGGAGGAAGATGAACAGCTGACAGGGGGCGGAGGAGTGGCTCCCTTGGCTGTGGAGGAAACTGGGGAAGGCAACGTCCGGCTGGGCAGAGCAGAGGAGAGGTAGAGCAAGGCAGAGGGAATTCAGACGAAGACCCAGGCCAACTCTCTCTTCATCCGAGGACACGTAGGGAGGAATGGAGAAGGGAGAAATGTGGGTTGCATGGCTTACAAGGGAGGAAAGGGCCCTGATTCCCTTTCACAAGGCACACCTGGGGATGCAGTTTAAAGGAGAGGCAGATGGGAGGGGCGGTTGTGGGGAAAAACTGCTGAGTTCACCTAGTGTTGACTGCTGTTATCTGGTTTGATTTACTGCCATCTTACTTCACTTCTGGAATTCCTTATCTTGCCCTGCCGGATTTATTACCTTATCTTGCCTTGTTGGGTTTATAATATGAAGTTTTCTGTTTACAACGTTTGGAGTGAAGTATCTGCAACCAAAGGCTGTTGCAGGTTTGTGGGTGAGTTTTTCTCCAGACCAGAGAGGAACCAGGATGTCATTGGGAAAGTTGGAGCTAATAAAGGAACTCATACTTATTCTCTGGCTGTTTTGTCTTTGTGCCACACCCCTTTGGGTCATCACACCGGCTTTTTTAATCCATCTGTCAGATGCCCCTTCATGCTGGCTTGCGACAGTGACAGTCTGTCATGAACTCGGGATGAGGTGGGATGGGAAGGGGGAGGCTTGGGGAGAAAAGAGCTTCTATGAAATGCAGCCACTCTCTCTCGGGCCAAGCTATCTGACAAGGTTGTTGCTGGGAGGAACATAGGAGGAAAAAGGAACATTGGCTATGTTCACCGATTTGAGCTATTCGTAAAATAAAAATAAAGATGGCAAAAAATAAATAAATACCTAAACAAAAGATAAATCCATTGAAAGAAACCACATTAAGGAGAGGCATTGGGGGAGATGTATGGCTGGAGTGGAGGAAAACAAACCAGGAAAGCTGCAATGCCCTGCCCTTCATCGGCCCCCAGGCTACCCATAAGGCTGCTGCCATGTGCCTGTTTTGTGCCCAGAGGCAGGGGAAGAATTGGCAGCCGGGGCAGCAAACGCTTTCCTGGCACTGTTTCCTCCTGGTCCAAAGAGTGGAAAAGGGAAGTTCACATGGGCTCAGAGTCCTCAGAATATCTGGATTTCAGGCTATCCTAAAATATTGACCTTCGCTAACATATGTAGGCATGCCAGTCCAGAGAAGAATTGCGTTTTTGCTGTTTTTGCATTCACCCATCAGAGGTGTCCCTCCCCTTCAGCACAGCAAGAGGGGTCTTTGGGGGGGGGGTCTTCCGGGCTCTGCCTAGACTTCTCCTCTGCCTGGGCTAAGAGATTCACAGGCACACAAGCACTTCTAACCTCGGCATCGTTCCAGCTCTTCTCTTCTTTGATTAACTTGTAGCAAAAGTTATCGAAGGAGCTCCAGTCCGAGGGGCAAGGACGATCAGCTCCATTTCCTGTGTAGGGAGAGAGGAAGCCCAGTGAGTAGATGGCCAGGAGAAGAGGAGGAAGAGGAGCTTGCACAAGTCAAAAGCACCAGCCTGAAGGTGGCGAGTGGGAGCTCGTCAAAATATCGCCAAGATACTCTCAGTCTTACACGGAAAAAGACCACGCTAGGACCTGCATATCTGTATACAGGGATGGGATTCTACCAGTTCGCACCTATTCTCTAGAACCGGCTGTTAACATTCTAAGCAGTTCGGAGAACCAGTTGTTAGAAGAAATTACTGGCCTAATTCTGTAAGGAAGAAAGGAAGGAAACATTCTGGTGTTGCTTACAGAAACTGCCTCTCCGTCAACCCTGATTACATCCTTGGCAGCACTAGACTTCCTGTCTCAGGAACTTCTCTGGAGTTTTTTTCCCCTCCTTTGCTGGTACTTTGGTTTTGTGGAGGGACCATTCAAAGTTACAATGACACTGAAAAAAGTGACTTATGACCATTTTTCACACTTACGACTGTTGCAGCATCCCCACAGTCATGAGAGGCCAGGCGAGGGGATGCGTGCCTCGATGTGAATGATGTTGAGTTGGCCACACACAGCCAGTCACATGATCACCAGGCCCCACCCACCAACTAAGCCACACCCACAGAACCAGTTGTTAAAAAATTTGAATTCCACCCCTGTATGTATGTATGTGTGTGTTTATATGTGTGTGTATGTATGTATATATATATAATGTTTTCGTGGGTATTTATATGTATGGTATTTAGGTTTCTTCGGGTATTTTCTCACGTAATATTTGTGCTTTTATTATAGCGACGTTTCTGCAGAATCTCATCTGCCGTCCTCAGGCTTGTGCATTGGGTTCTTTTTAATCTTGTGTGTCAGGTTTGGCAGTCGTTTTTTGTTTGAATTTGGTGCTGGCTTTCTGCTATATTTGAATGTTTTTTTCCTCATCCTGATTGGCTAGGAGTCTAGGTCTGTTTTTATTGGTCTTCAGTTGCTGTTCTTTTGATTGGTTGGCAACCTTGTGTTTTGTGCATTGGGGTTTCTTAGTGCAGCTTGGTTTCTTGTGAATGGGCGATAATTATTTATTGGGAAGCTAGGTTTTATTTGGGAAGCTGGCTGGGGCATGTTTGGGCTGGAGGTATTGGGGGGGGGGTCTGTTTGTGTCCAGGTGTTTGCCTGGATTGTGGCATAGAGATTTTTTTGTTGGTGAGTGCAGGCTTCCAGATGATTGATAGTCTGGTGGAGTCATCTCTTTTATTCATACTGTTAGGTCTTTTATCAATTTCTATGGCTTCTCTGATGATGCTGTAGCCGGGGTTTTCTATAGCAGCTAGGGTCTGGGTGCCATTGAAGTCGATGCTACGACCTGTGGCCTTCATATGTTGGCCTAGTGAGGAAGTGTGTTCCAGCTTTTTTATTGCATTCTTGTGTTCTTCAAGGCGGGTACTTATCCTTCTGCTGGTTTGTCCTAAGTACGTTGCAGGGCAGGATGCAAAGGGTACTTCATATATGCCTTGGTTTTCTAGGTCACTTTTATCTTTGGGGTTTCTTAGGATGGCTGCTATTTTTCTGTCCGTTTTGAAGGCAGTCTGGATGTGATGCCTGCATATATATATATGCATATATATATATATATAATACAAAGTATATATATATATATTACAAAGTATATATATATATATTACAAAGTATATATATATATATATGTGTGTGTAAGGTTTTTTAAGCTGATAATTTTAAATAATAAACAAGGGAGACTAGGATAGATCTATTTCGAGCTAGTTAGCTCTCTTCAGCTAGCCATACCCTTACTGGGATTCGAACCAGGGAAGTATTACATGTGAGGCAGTTGTAATTGCCACTACACCACTGGCTCTCTCCTTATCAGCTCAGGCAGGGGAATAAGTATATACTTTGTATTACAACACCCTGTTAAGCCCCAATTAAGGGAGAAAGCATACTGCTTTCTTTTATGGCTAGCTGAAGAGAGCTAACTAGCTCGAAAAAAGCACAACTTGTGCCGGCCCATTGGAAAAGCGGAGCGGCAGCTACAGGGTTCTCACACCAAAAAAGGGGCGGCGACTCTTTTTCGGTCTCCAGCTGCTTCTTTTGCAATGCCAGAAGCCTCCCCAACCATCCGGCTGCTCTCCTCCTCCTCAGCCATACAGAACAAACAGGCAGAGAAGGAAAGCAGGCAGACTCGGCAGGCAATCGCGATCTTGAGCTGGCCTTCTCTTTCTCAGACCAAGGGCGGAGTAGGGAGGGGAAGGTATGTAGGAAATCTCCCTGTCTCTGTAGCATTGGTCATGTGACTGAGTGGGTGTGGCCAACTTGACATAACTCGCAGCAAGGTGCCACATCACCCTGCCAAGTTGGCCATGCCCACCGAGTCACATGACCACCAAGCCATGGTCACCACACAAGCCATGCCCACAGAACTGGTAATGAAAAAATGTGACCCCCATCACAGGATTTAGCCTCCAGGTCCCCTAATCATCCTTCTTGCTCTCCTCCTCACTCTTTCTAAAGTCTCTTCGGACTTGACTCTCTGACTGTGCTTTGGGTGTCGGAACTCTGGACTTGTGGGCATTGCTACTTCCCTCTTTGCCACATGGGCCTGCTAGGACTTAACGGATAATAGATAATCAGAGTTGGAAGGGACCTTGTAGGTCATCTAGTCCAACCCCTGCCCAAGCAGGAGACCCTACACCATTTCTGACAAATGGCAGTCCAATCTCTTCTTTAAAGTCTCCAGTAATGAAGCTCCCACATCTTCCGAGGGCCACTTTTGTTTATGGGTTGAGTGTTCTCAGTGTCAGAAAGTTTCTCCTTATTTCCAGGTTGAATCTCTCCTTGTTCAGTTTCCATCCATTATTCCTTCTCTGGCCTTTGGGTGCTTTAGAAAATAGCTTGACCCCCTTTCTCCTCTCCGTGGCAGCCCCTCAAATATTGGAAGGCTGCTCTCCTGTCTCCCCTGGTCCTTCTCTAGGACTAGACTAGCCAAGCCCAGTTCCAGCAACTGTTCGTTGTATGTTTTATCCTCCAGTCCCCTCATCATCCTGGTTGCTCTTCTCTGTACTTTTTCTAGAGTCTCAGCATCTTTTTTTATAATGTGGTGACCAAAACTGGGTGTAGGACACTAGGTGTGGCCTTACTAAGGCTTTATAGAGTGGTATTAGTTCTTCTCTTGATCTTGATTGTATCCGTTAATGCAATTTAGGATTGGATTGGCTCTTTTGGCTGCTACTGCTGGCTCCTATTTAACTGGTTGTCCACTAAGACTCCAAGATCCCTCTCACAGTTACTGCTATTGAGCCTCGTTTCACCCAGTCTGTATGTGTCCTTTTGGTTTTTCTTGCCTAAGTGTAGGACTTCCCTTTTCTCTACATAGAATTTCATTTTGTTAGATATGGCCCAGGGTTCGAGTATGTCGAGATCCATCTGGATCTTGAGCCTATCTTCTTGGGTGTTAGTTGATGGAGCTTGGAGAATCCAGTCAGAGAGAAAACTGAGGGTTAGGGTGAAGTTCCCTGGCACCATTGGTGGGTCATTTGACCCTGGGATAAGTGTTAAATAAACTGACCCTTCTCCATGTGGTCAGAGTGACTTGGGTCAGAACATGAGGTGGACATGCAAGAAAGCATTGTAGCATCAATGGTTGTTTCTTTGGCGTCACCCTGTTCCCACTGCCACGTCGCTGGCATCTGCTTGGATGACGAAGGGTTGTTCGGGGTCAAGATGCTTCAGCACTGATTCTTTTGCAAACAGTTCTTCCAGTGTTTCAAATGCCTTTGGGCAGGTTATGTCCCACTGTAGGGGTTGTCCTGGGTGGGGTTTCGTTCCTGGGCTCCCTGTCTTTAGGAGGTCTGTCACGGGTTTGGCAATCTTCGCAAAGGAGGGGATGAGTTTTTGGTAGAAGTTTGCGAACCCCAAGAAGCTTTGTAGCTGCCTGTGGGTGGGAGGGAGCTGCCAGCCTAAGTTGGCTTTGTTGTGGTTTGCTGGCAGCCGGTGCAGCCGGCAGTGGAATTGGACAGTGGGGAAGAACCAGTCCAGGAGTCTGGGGAGGCCCTGAATAGAAGAGAAGAGTAGGGAAGAGAAGAGAAGAGAAGAGAAGAGAAGAGAAGAGAAGAGAAGAGAAGAGAAGAGAAGAGAAGAGAAGAGAAGAGCAGAGTAGAGAAGAGAAGAGTAGAAGAGAATAGAGCAAAATAAGGACTAGAATAAAATAGAGAATAGAGAATAGAATAGAAGAGAATAGAGTAGAGTAGAATAGAATAAAGAGTAGAATAGAATAAAGAATAGAATAGAATAAAGAATAGAATAGAATAGAATAGAATAGAATAGAATAGTATAGAATAGAATAGAATACAATAGAATATTTTACTCATTCACAATAGTATGTGGCATGCAATATTTCACAGCATCCCATAATAGTTTTAGTCTGATCTTCAAGCTCATATTCAGTAGGTTATTGTGGTTCGCCGGCAGCCAGTGCAGATGGCAGTGGAATTGGACAGTGGGGAAGAACGGGGGACAGCCCGAGAGTCTGGAGAGGACTCGGGCGAGGGTCCTGCATCCGATGCAGAGATGGGGCCAGGACCATCTGGGAGTGGGGTGCTGCTTCTGGAGCCTTCGGAGTCTGGAGTAGTGAGGACGAGGACCCAGGGAAGCCTATTCCCAATGCGCGTGTGTGCAGAGCTGCTAGAAGGCTAGACCAGCTGAGACAAAAGGGGCAACTCCGAGTAAGGCTGGGAGGTGATTGCCCCTCCCATAAGGTATAAAGGTCAGGCAAAGATGACAAAACCTTTGCAGGAAGCAAAGTCATTCGATCAGGTTCATTCTTGAAGCTCTTTGTACTTCGGTTGGTTTCTTTTCTAGTTCATTTGATACTTTTGAATAACACTCCACAGAAAAGAAAGGTGGGTGCTTATCTCGGGGGAAGGTTTTAGATTAATTCCGGCTGGGAATGAAAACAATTCCCAGCATTGCAATAAAAGAAGTCTTTTTTAAAAAATAAGCATGGGCGTTATTACGGTTTAGGAAGCCTTGGTCAGAACAGAGGTGTGTTTTCCACATTCTAATGAGTTACTAAAGTTCAGGCCAATGTACGATAAAAGGAGAATATTTGACCATGGCAAGTTTGAACCAGTTCTTATCGACTCTGTATCCTCACGGAGAGCTTCTGGGTCACTTCAAAGACATCTTAATCCACTGGGAAAATTAATCCAAGAAACTTCCAGTGACTGAAAACATTACTTTCATGGACATCCTGATCCCCTGCATTGGGTGGGAATCCTGAGGGATCCACACAGCCCCTGGATCCTGTTTGGGGTTATCCCTGCTTTTATTAGCTTGCAATAACTGGGGAGGGACACAGCATCATTTTGGATTGCCTGTTCCTAATCCGTCATGTTGTACCACTACAAAAGAATCTTAGTAGCTCCAGGTTGCACTGTCCAGCTCAGCCTTTCCACAGTGCAGCAATCCAAAGGAAAGAAACACAGATATATTGATGATTAGCTCTCTCCCCTTGAAGGCATCCAGACAAGAGGAGGCCCCTTCCCCACTTCCTATGGGTCTTGGGGTTGCTGTAGACAAGCTGACTTTCTCTGTTTGTGAGTGAGATTTCTCAAACTTTCCTTCAGGACCTGCAGGGATGAACAGCTCCAGCATCCTCCCCAGGGAGGGCTTCGCTCCCTTCCCACAACAGGCCAAGACCTCAACCCGGGTTAAGAAAAGGGAATGGCTGCTTCACACAATGTGTCGAATGAGTGGCTGGGTTTTTAAGAAAAGATGAACCACAAATCGATCGATACTGTTTTAATGTAGATTTGTCTGCAAACTTACCTCGATCCAATCAGGAAGAACAGTTATGGGAACTGGGCATGGCTATTTAGTGAAAAGAAGGACTAGGAGTCACACGATCGCAGTGACAGCAGCCTTCCAGTATTTGAGGGGCTGCAACATAGAAGAAGGAGTCAACTTATTTTCCAAAGCCCCTGAAGGCAGGAGAAGCAGCAACAGATGGAAACTCATCCAAGAGAGAAGCAACCTGGAATGAAAGAGAAACTTCCCAACAGGGAGGACAATTAACCAGTGGAACAGCCTGCCTCCAGAAGTTGTGGGTGCTTCATCCTTGGAGGTTTTTAATAAAAGACTAGATGGCCACCTGTCAGAAATGGTATAGAGCAGGGGTCTTCCAACTTGGCACGTTTAAGACTGGTGGGTTTCAACTCCTCCAATCATGTCAGCTCAGGAATTCTGGGAGTTGAAGTCCACAAGTCTTAAAGTTGCCAAGTTTGAAGACCCTTGGTCTATTCTATTTATCTATCTGTCTGTCTATTCTGTCTCTATTCTATTTATCTATCTATTCTATCTATATCTATTCTCTTTCTTTCCCTCTCCTATCTATCTATTCTGTCTCTCTCTCTTTCTCACTCTCTCTCTATTCTACCTCTCTTTATCTATCTATTCCAGGGGTTTTGTGGACTTCAACCCCCAGAATTCCTCCTCCAGTCACGTCAGCTCAGGAATTCTGGGAGTTGAAGTCCAGAAGTCTTAAACTTGCCAAGTTTGAAGGCCTTTGGTATAGAGTCTCCTGCTTGAGCAGTGGGTTGGGCTATATGACCTCCAAGGACCCTTCCAACTGTGTTATTCTATTTTTTCTATCAACCCTTTAATTTGGGATGGAGTGAAGCTCCCCCACCTTTTTTTCCTGAATTTGTACAGCTGCAACAAGCTGAAACCCACTATCTTGGCTTCCTATGCATGACACACTAAGCCTGAGAATAATTAAGCATTGGTGGTTGTGTTAAAAACAGGTAGAGATTATTTCTCAGAGCAGATCAACATGTTGTCTGAACCTAGTCGAGGTTTTGCTGGTGTGAGAGGCTCAGCACAGTCACTTCTCGGGGTTGGAACTCTTTTCACAGGGAACAACTCGTCTTATTAATTTTATGCCTTTTATTTTTAAAGTGTCCGATGTTTGAAGTTTGTCCCTGGAGCCTCTAAGAGAGAAAACACCACAAAATATTGACACAAAGTGCCACAAGCCCAAAGTTGTCTTCTTCCCTTTGGAAAGGAAACCAGGAAGAAGAAGAGGAGAGGGAAGAAGGAAGCAAATTCCTTAAGCCGTGGGAGACTAAATTAGTTTGGACATTAAATGTCCTTTGTCGGAAATATTAGCTCAAAGCTTTGCTCAATCCGTATTGCAAAATGTTTTATATAAACCCACATTATATTTGTGCACAAGTGTACACACTCGCATACAGAGATTTATAATCCTGTAACTTACAACATAGGAACATTTTGTCTCTGCTTCCCAGGCTCTCTACCCTTAAGTGATGGAACAGACCAACACATGAACAGTTTCAACTGAAAGCAGTTTGGTATTTGGGACCAGCTCTTTCTTTATTTGAATCTCAACTTTATTTATTTTATAAATCACTGAAGGTGGTGAATAGACTTAATATGCCTCCCTCCCGCTCTTTTCCCCAAAACAACAACCCTGTGAGATGGATTGGGCTGAATCCCTGGCCCAAATTCACCCAGCTGGCTTTCATGTGCAGGTTGAGGCTAGAACTCACCGTCTCCTGCTGACTGGCTCAAACCACCCAACTAATTTCACAGGTTTAAGGTGGCAAACTAAAACGAGAACTACCAGTCTCCTGGTTTCTAGCCACACAGTCGGTTCTCCCACATCCACCCCTAACTGAAGGGAGGAGGGGAACGACGGGGGTCCCTGGTGCTCTCCGAGTTCGGTGCTCTTGCTTGTGCCCGTTTTCTCGAGAGCCAAGTGAGGAGAGGAACCAACCGACCCTCGAATGGGCAAATCGAGGCAAGATTATTGGGGCTCCTCTCTTTCTGCCCTCCCCGCCTGGCCCCTCTTGGTACTTCCGAGCAGGGCTGATGAACCCGGGTTGCCCTGCTGTGCACACGCGGAGTCCCCGCTTGAGTCAGGAATCCAAGGCTGCTGGAGCCGCCTGCTATTTCCGTGTCCTTTTTTCCTGACAGAAAGAAACGTTCAGTCCCAGCTAAGCCGTTAATAACCAGAGAGCCACAAAGACCTTCAGGCTAAATGGCAAAGCGAGGACAAGAGTTCAGACATTATTGGCCTTAAGGGGCTGCCTTCATTTCTTAGAATGGAATCGCAGAAGGGACCTTGGAGGTCTTCTAGTCCAACCCCCTGCCTAGGCAGGAAACCCTGCACCATTTCAGACAACACCTTTTTTAAAACTTCCAGCATTCGAGCCTTCACAACTTCTGGAGGCAAGTTGTTGCACCAATTAATTGTTCTAACCGTCATTGTTCTCCTTAGTTCTAAGTTGCTTCTCTCCTTGATGAGTTTCCACCCATTGATTCTTGTCTTGCTTTCAGGTGCTTTGGAGAAGAGCTTGACTCCCTCTTCTTTGGGGCAGCCCCTGAAATACTGGAAGGTTGCTAGTATATCCTCCCTAGTCCTTCTCTTCACCAGACTAGCCAGGCCCAGTTCCTGCAACCGTTCTTCCTATGTTTTAGCCTCCAGTCCCCTAATTCTCTTGCTTGCTCTTCTCTGAACTCTTTCCATATTTTCAATCTATTTCTTAGAATAGAATAAAAAATACAGAAGAACAGAGATGGAAAGGACCTCGGACATCTTCTAGTGCAGGGGTCTCCAAACCTGGCCACTGTAAGACTTGTGGACTTCAACTCCCAGAATCCCCCAGCCAGCCAGAAAACCTCACCAGGGAATTCTGGGAATTGAAGTCTTAAAAGTTGCCAATCCGGGAGAGCCCTTGTTTAGTCCAACCTGCTCCCTACTCCATAAGGACGAGAGGATCTCCGAATCAAGGCTGCCTTGCAGGAGGGTAGAACCACGAATGAGTTAAGGGTCTCAGATCTCTCCCCCACTTCAGGCCTCCTCAAAGGGGCTTCTCTTTTGCCCAGGTGGGCGTAAAACGGGCTCCAGCCCAGGGAGCCTTCCAGAGGCAAAGAAGAGATTTCTCCTGGGAGGGGGCAGTGCATTTTCAAGGGGGAGGAGGACCCTTGCAGCTGGGATGGACTCAGGATTGCCCCAGTTTTGTCCAAGCCCACGCAGTCACTCCAGACCTGTATCCTGCACGAGTCCAAAAGAGGGCTGTGAAAATATCTACAGACCCCTCACCTCCTTCCCTCAAACACCAGAACAACTAGACACAAGAACAGATTTCCCCCAAACGCCATCACTCTGCTAAACAAATAATTCCCACAACACTGTCCAACTATTTACAAAGTCTGCACTACTATTATTATTCTCATCTTTCCTATTACCTATCTCATCCCACTTATGACTATAACCACGTTGCTTGTATCTCTACAAGTTATATTGACTGTCTCCTAGTATGATTTGATTGCTTATTGTACCCTATGACTAAATTCTATATACTGTATACCTTATGACTGTATAACCCTATGGCCATTACTGTTATATCTTATGATTCTTGATGAATATATTTTACTTTTTCTTTATGTACGCTGAGAGCATTTGCCCCAAGACAAATTCCTTGTGTGTCCAATCACAACTGGCCAATAAATAATTCTATTCTATTCTATTCTATTCTATTCTATTCTATTCTATTCTATTCTATTCTATTCTATTCTATTCTATTCCTATTTTCTATTTTATTCCTATTTTCTTTTCTATTCTATTCCTATTTCCAATTCAATTCAATCCCCAATTTCTGTTCCATTCCATTCCATTCTATTCTATTCTTCATTCCAATATCTATTCTATTCTAAATTATGTTCTCTTGTTTTATTCTATTCTATTGTTCTTTATTCTGCTCTTTATCCTATTCTTTTTATTCTTTATTCTATCCTATCTTATCCTGTCCTATATTTTTCTTTTCTATTCTGTTCTGTTCCATTCTATTCTTCATTCCAATATTTTATCTATTCTATTCTTCATCTTATTCTATTTCTCCTGTTCTATTCTACTCTCTTTACTCTATTCTATTCTTTTTTTCTATTCTTTATTCTATCCTATCTTATCATGTCCTGTATTTTCTTTTCTTTTCTATTCCTATTTTTCTATTCTATTCTGTTCCATTCGGATCCATTCCATTCTAACAGCTGCTCCTGGACTCCAGAGTCTGGGCTCCCTCCAGGTTCCCTCCAGGTCCTTATGCCTGGCCTCGGGGGCAGATCAAACCCCACCCCCACTCCTCGCCCCCTCCCCAATTGTCTCCCCACGACCCAAAAACCACGGCAAAATCTCCCCGTCTTTTTGCATGCCTGCAAAGGAACCTGCGCACCCTCGAGGGTCCTCTAGGGCAGGGCTCTCCAACCTTAGCCATTTTGAGCCTTGGAGGACTTCAGCTCCCAGAATTCCCTAGCCAGCTGGCTGAGGAACTCTGGGAGTTGAAGTACACAAGTCTTAAATTGGCCAAGGTTAGAGACCTCTGCTCTAGGGCAGGGGTCTCCAAACTTGGCCAGTTTAAGACTTGTGGACTTCAAGTCCCAGAATCGTCCTCCACTCATGGTTAGCTCAGGAACTCTGGGAGTTGAAGTCCACAAAGTCTTAAACTGGCCAAGTTTGAAGGCCGTTGCTCTAGGGGCAATGCTGATCCTGAATTTATTTTTTTATTTTTAATATTTATATACCGCCCTTCTCCCGAAGGACACAGGGCAGTGTACAGCCAATCACAGACCCCAATACACTATACAAAAGTTAAAAACAGATTAAATAATTTAGGCTGTCTAAAAATTTTGCCCCACCCCCATAAGATAATTAAAACCCAAATATTAAAAACCAATTAAAATGTAAGACTAAATTAAAAATCCTATATCAGCCTAGGCCGGCCTGCTCAAAGAGCCAAGTTTTTAAAGCACGCCTGAAAGTTCTCAGGTCCGTGTTGGTGCGTATCTCTGGGGGCAGACCATTCCAGAGGGCGGGGGCCCCCACAGAGAAGGCCCTACTCCTGGGAGCCGCCAGACGGCACATAGAAGCCGACGGCACCCGGACAAGGCCCTCCCTGTGGGAACGCACAGGTCTGTTGGAGATCACCGGCAGAACACGGTCCTGCAGATAACCTGATCCAATGCCATGGATCGTTTTAAAGGTCAGAACCAGAACCTTAAAGCGAACCCGGAAAACCACCGGCAACCAATGCAGCTCACGCAGGAGAGGCGTCACATGGGAGCTTTGTGACACCCCCATAATCACCCGCGCGGCCGCATTTTGTACGAGTTGGAGTCTCCGGGTGCTCCCTGCAGGGAGCCCCATGTAGAGCATTACAGTAGTCCATGCGAGAGATGACAAGGGCATGAGTGACCGTGCGTAAGGCGTCCCGATCCAGAAAGGGCCACAACTGGTAAATCAAGCAAACACGATAAAAAGCCCCCCTGGAGATGGCTGTAATGTGATCTTCTAAAGACAGCCGTGCATCCAGGAGGACACCCAAATTGCGAGCCCTCTCTGTGGGGGGTAAGATCTCTCCCCCAATAGCCAGCGATGGAGTCAGCTGACTATATCGGGACGCCGGAAAGCACAGCCACTTGGTCTTGGATGGGTTAAGCCGGAGCCTGTTCCCGCCCATCCAATTCCGCACGGCCTCCAGGCACCGGGACATAGCCTTCACAGCATCAATGGGGTGGCCCGGGGTGGAGATGTAAAGCTGGGTATCATCTGCATACAGATGACACCGCACCCCAAAACCACGGATGATCTCCCCCAGTGGCTTCACATAAATGTTGAACAGAAGAGGGGAGAGGACCGACCCCTGAGGCACCCCACAAATGAGGGGCCTAGAGGTGGACCTCTCCCCCCCCCCGTCAACACCAATTGCGAGTGGTTGGAGAGGAAGGAGGAGAACCATCGCAAGACAGTTCCCCCAATCCCCAACCCCTCCAACCGCCGCAATAAGATACTATGGTCGATAGTATCAAAAGCCGCAGAGAGGTCTAACAGGAGCAGAACAGAGGAAAACCCCCTGTCATGGGCCCTCCAGAGATCATCAACCAACGCGACCAATGCTGTTTCGGTACTATGCCCGGGCCTGAAGCCCGATTGGAATGGATCGAGGTAAGTCGCTTCCTCCAGGTACTGAGGGAGCTGACGTTCCACCACACTCTCAACAACGTTCGCTAAAAAAGGAAGGTTGGAGACTGGACGATAGTTATTTAAAACAGCCAGGTCCAGGGCAGGCTTCTTGAGGAGGGGCCGCACTACCGCCACTTTTAGGGTGGTAGGGAACGACCCCTCTCTCAACGAAGCATTGATAATCCCCTGGAGCCAGCCTCATGTCACCTCCCTGGCGGTCGAAACCAACCAGGAGGGACACAGGTCCAACAAACATGTGGTGGCATTCAGCCCCCGCAGCAACCTGTCCACACCCTCAGCGGTCACAGGGTCAAACTCTTCCCAGATAGTAGTCTCAAGACCTGCCCCGGACACCTCCCCTGGGACCACCCAATTGGAGTCCAGCCCGTCCCGAATCTGAGCGATTTTGTCATGCAGGAATCGGGAAAACTCTTCCGCCCTACCCTGCAAGAGGTTATCCCGCGCTCTCGGCTCCAGCAGGGAGCGGGTCACTCTAAACAGAGCGGCAGGCCGATTTTCTGCCGATGCAATAAGGGCGGAGAAATGCGAATGCTTCGCCGCCTCTATCGCCACAAGGTAGGTCCTAATGTGGGACCTCACCTGTGTTCGGTCAGACTCAGTGCGGCTAGCCTTCCAAACACTCTCCAGACGTCTTTTCCGGCACTTCATCTCCCGCAGCTCCTCCGTAAACCACGGAGCTAGATGGGATCTGTGCCGAGTCAGAGGTGGCAGAGGCACAACTCGGTCCAGAGCCTCGGCGGCCAACCTATCCCAGGTGGCCACCAAGTCTCGATGAGTTGTGAGCCAGAGTCTCGGGAAATGGCCCTAGCTCCCTCTGGAACCGCTCAGGGTCCATCAGGCGCCTGGGGCGGAACCATCTGCACAGCTCCGGCTCCCTGTGGTGGGGGGTGGTAGTACAGAAGTCAAGTCTAAGAAGAGAATGGTCTGTCCATGACAAGGGTTTGATATCTAAGTCCCCAAAGCTACAGTCATTCAACCACTGACCAGAGACAAAAATCAGGTCCAGCATGTGTCCTCCTATATGAGTAGGGTCAGAAACTAATTGGGTCAGGTCCATGGCCATCATGGAAGCCATGAACGCCCGAGCTACCCCAGAGGTTTCCCCAAGCGAAGGCAGGTTGAAATCCCCCATGACTAAAAGCCTAGGGGTCCCAACCGCCAGCTCGGCTATCAACTCGAGGAGTCCGGGCAGAGCCAATGACACGTGGCAGGGAGCCAGGTACGTTATCAAAAGGCCCATCTGAACCCCTGTCCCCACTTCACAAAGAGAGACTCACAACCAGCTGTCTGAGGAACTTTGAGGAGTGAGGGCGGGGGGCTTCCCTTTGGGACACCCCACCGTTCCCCAAAGCCCTGGCTCCGAGGAAGGCGTGGCCTGCCCCCGGGGAGCTGTGGGGGGGTGAGAGGGAGAGAACCCCCCACCCGCCGCTATGCAAAAGGGGGAGCGTGCTCTCTTTAAGCCGGGGCTGCTGCCCCCGATCCAAAAAGCCGCGTCCACGCATCACCTGTCTCGCGCGCAACCTGCCGGCCTCTTTGCAAGGCGCTGAAAAAAGGAGCAGGAGGAGGGGCAGAGGGTACGCATGCGCAGGAGGAGCGATTCTGCCTGGGCTCTCGGCATCTCCCAGCTGCGCGACACGGAAGTGAGTGGCATGGAGACACGTGTCTGGAGCAAGGTGGGGGGGGAGGAGAGACGCGGGGGGCTGCAATAAGTCACGCCTCGCGTGCAAGCGGGCCGGGGAGGATGGGAGAGGGAGTGCCAGGCTGGAGGGGAAGGGAAAGGGGGAGAGTCCAGGGGTCCCTGAGCATGCAAGCAACCGGAGTGGCTGGGTGCACAAGCGGGTCTCAGGATCGGGGCAGGGAAGTGGCACTGGGGCTCCTCCTCTCCCTTCCAGGAAGGGGTCCAAGCCACAGGAGCTCCAACCTGGGGATCCCCTTAATGGGGGGTTGGGGGCTTCGGGGCATGGCGGGGTTGATCCCGGGACCCCCCCCCCCTTTCCCCCAAGATCTCCGGGATCTGGGTCCGTGTGGCCCAGCAGCTCCGCAGGGTTGCAACGGATGCGGGTTCGGCCCAAATGACTCCCAAGGAGGTCAGATTGGGGGCTCCCCACCCGGGAACCCCAAATGCTTGCAGGCAACACTGAATAGCATCCTCTAAAAGCTAGCGGGGTTCGCCCGGAGCCCCCAAGCCGGGGCTGCCGCTCCTTTGCCCCTCCCAAGTGTAGGAAAGTCCTGCAAAAGTTTGGCACCTCGTTCCGCAACCTCGGGTGCTTGAAGATGGGAGGACTTCAACTCCCAGGATTCCCCTTCAGGGCCCACCATCCCCCACAGGGGGAATTCTGGGAGTTGAAGTCCTCCTGTCTTCAAGCAACTGAGGTTGAGGAACCCCAGAGTTTCCCCCTGTATTCAATCAATTAATCAAATCAATCAATCAGAACAGAGCTGGAAGGGACATTGGAGGTCATCTAGTCCAGCCCCTGGCAAGCAGTTCCCCTGGTTAATCGTCCTCGCTGTTAGGAAGTTTCTCCTTCATTCCAGCTTGCATTGCGAAGGAAAAGCAGCAGTTTCCCTGATAGGGAAATGCAAACTGAGCCAGCCGTGTGCAGCAGCTGCCACAAAAGCCCACACAGTTCTAGGCTGAATAAGCAGAGGGACAGACTCAAGATCAGGTGAAGTGTTACTACTACCCCTTTTACAAGGCCTTGGCTGGAATTGGGGGTGCCTAGTTTGATGAGAAGAAGGACGAGGGATGATACAATAGCAGTGTATTTTCAGGGGCTGCCCCAAAGAAGAGGGAGTCAAGCTCTTCTCCAGAGCCCCTGAAGGCAGGAGAAAGAAGCAGCAGATGGAAACTCCTCAAGGAGAGAAGCAACATAGAACTAAGGAGGAATTTGATTTTCCGGGTGGGCTTCATAGTACTCAAAACATTTAACGCTATTCTTAAATTGTTCCTGGTTTGTCTATTAGGAAGGAATCCGGTTTGATCTTTATGTATATGTTCATTCAGTATTTTTTTTAGTCTATTTGCTATAATTGTAGTCAATATTTTGTAGTCAGTATTTCAGAGAAAAATTGGTCTATAATTTTGTATAAATCTTGAATCTGAATCTTCTTTCGGGATCAAGGAAATTAGTGTCTCCTTCCATGAATCCGGCATTCTAGCTGCCAGTAGGACCTCACTGTATACTTCCACCACAAGAGGCCCTATTTGCTCTCCTATTTTCTTATAAAGCTCCCCTGGGATCCCATCAGGTCCTGGAGATTTATTGTTCTTTTGATTTTCTATTGCTGTTTTTAGCTCGGACCGTGTAATATCTCTAATTAACATTTCTTTCATCTTATCCCCAATGATTTTATCTTTTGTTGGACTTAAATAGTTTCTTATCATATCTTCATTTACCTCCTTCTTTTTATAAAGCTCTTCAAAGAATTGACATGCAATTTCTTTTTTCTGTTCTATTCCCTGCTGGACATCCCCATTTTCCTCTATTAATTGGTAAATCAATCTTTTCTGTTTTTCTCTTTTGAGTCTATAGGACAACCATCTTCCTGGTTTATTAGCCTGTTCAAAAAATATTTGTCCAGTTATATTCAACTTTGTAACCATTCCTTCCTGTTCAATTAAATTTATTTTATGTTTAGTTATTATCATCTGATTTTGCAATTTGGAGTCTTGGGGTGTTTTTAATTGAATTTCTAGTTCTTTAATTCTTTGTTTCAATTTGTTTTGTTGGGCGTATTTTTCTTTATTTCTCCTAGCAGTGTATGATATCGTTGTGCCCCTTATTATAGCCTTCATTGTATCCCAAATATTCTGTTTCGTAGTTACTTCATTATTATTTTCTTAAAAAAAAAATCTAATTCCTCCTTAAGTCTATTCATAAACTCTTTCTCTTTAGTTAGCTGAGTATTTAGAATCCACCTTTTCCTTGGCTTTTTCCTACCTTTCCATACTATCTGAATCGGATTATGATCTGCCCATTCGTTAGGTAAAATTTCGATCTCTTTTAGCTCATCTGCTAGCTCACCATTCATCCACACCATATCAATTCGTGTCCATGACTGATGTGGGTTGGAATAAAATGTAAATTGCTTTTTCTCCGGATTTAATTTCCTCCACCTATCTATCAAATTTAGTTCAATCATCATTTCCCTACATGTTTTCGGTAATTCTCTCTTTTTTCCTCTTTTTTCCCCCACTACTGTGATCTTTCTGGGTGTCCGCAATGGCATTAAAGTCCCCCAAGATACAAATACTCCTTTTTTCTAATTTCACTATTTTTTCATGTAATTGTTTAAAAATTTTTTTCTGATTATCGTTAGGAGCATAAATTACTACTAGTAAAATTGGAATTAATTTAATCCAAATTTGTAACACCAGAATTCTTCCATTAGAATCTCTCCAAATTAACTCTGCTTTCATATCTTCTTTCACGCATACTGCTATCCCTTTCTTTTTCCCAAAGTCTGCTGGCGACGTATACAAATTCCCTAGCTTGGGGCATTCTAGATATTTTTCATCTTCCTTCTTACATGAATTTCTTGTAAACGTATTATATCTGCATTTTATTTAGTTAGCTTAGTATTCTTTTCCTTTTTATCCTAGAGTTCAGACCATTTATATTAATTGATAATATTTTCTTTTCCTCGTCCATTGCCTAATTAACTCTTGCTCTATATCTTGTAGTTACTCCTGTCTCTCTTTGTAGCTGATTTTGTGTTTTCAGTTCTTCTCTCTTTCGTTTCCTATCTCTATTCTTTTGGTAATCTTGATCGTCTTGTGAGTTTGATTCTAATTCATTTTTACTACTCGATTCTTCCGGACCTAACAATTGTTCATAGAATTCTTGAGCTTTTTCCACGGAATCTACTCTGACTTTTCTTCCTTCCCATGAAATTAACATCCCCTCTGGGATTAACCATCAGAATATAATGCCTTTTCGGTTTAATTGATTCACCAAAAATTTATAGTCTCCTTTGCTCTCATTCTTCTTGGGATTTGTTTAAGCACCAGAACTTCTTTTCCTTTATATGTAATTTGTCTCTTCTCTAGATACTTTATATATAACATCCTGAACCTTTCTTCTGGCAAATCTTACAATCTTTTTTTGGATATTTATGGCGTTTTACATAGTTTGTGCTCACTCTGTAAACTTCATCCAGCTCTTTCAAGTTACCATCCTTATCTTTTTCCAACAGTTCTGCTAGTATGTTCTGGAATCTTAAATATGCTGCGGCCCTATCCATTTCTAGGTAGACCAAGGAATCGTCCATTTCTTTGCTCACATTTCTTAATTGTTCACCGACCATTTCCAACTTCTTCTCAGTTTGTTCAGACCTCTTCTCAACTTCCTTTATTGTTGATTCATTTCTCTCTAGAGCTCGCTGTATTATTCCAATTTTCTTATCCAGCTTTGACATATCTAATTTCATTTCTGCTTTTAAGTTCCCCATCTCTGCTTTTAATTCATTTGTATCAGCTCTTGTCTCAGTATGGTTTTTTGTCATTATTTCCTGAAGTTTCGACATAGATTCTTGTAAAATAAGAAGAGGTGATTGAATATTAGCATTCGTGATGGTAGGTTGTTTCTCTCCATAGTGTTTCCTCAATTGTCTTTTGTGCCATCACTGAGGGCGATGCCGCTGCAGTTGCTTGTACTGAGGTAATCTTCTTTCCCAGATTTAAGCGTTGTTTTAGCTGTAGAAGTCATCTCTTGTAAAATTTGTTTCTGTTTTTGTATTATATTTAATACGTTATCCCAAATTAGCATTCACGATTGAAAAGTATCCAATAGTAGTAGCCACTACTCTAGTTAATTTAGTAAGTTAATAAATTAATCACTCCTATCAATATAAATATTCCCCAACACAGTTTTTAACTTAATTTCTAAATCAAATACCTGGATTTATACTTCTTAATATTATCTCAGATTTCTCTGTTTAAGTTTAAAGTATTACTGAACTATATATCTATAAATGTTATGAAATTCTGAATATTATAAAATAGTATTTCAAATATTTACAAATCTAATTGAAGGTATATTAATCTTATTATACAACAATTGGTTATTTAATCTATAATAATCACAATCACAATTATTCAGTCTACTATAATCAACGCCTATAATCAAATATCAATACTTAAATAGTTAATTGATTATCACCTCCCTTTTTTTTCTATGTATTAAAACCAGATGTAAATTTCAATATTTACTAATATATCAATTAAATCATATATAAATCCCATCTACCACATTCAAAACTCAATTGAGTTGGTGTCGGGATAATTACAATCAGCAGGAGTTATAAGCACAAAGTCTCTTAGTATAGCTGTTCAGTTCTTCCTCTCCGAATTAGAAAGATCCTTCACCAAACACACCGGAAGTGCAGTCTTCCTGAGTAATGTCCCTGGTTTTACAGTCTCACCGTACTTTCCGTTATCACCGTTCCACCTTTCGTTTAAGAGTCCTACAAGTCAATTTCTAAATTTCATAGAGTCTCTTTGTTTGATAAATCTCCTCCACTTGTTACGGCTCCAAGTCAATAGTCCAAAAGAAAAGTCAATAGGTTAATTAGGCTTCGTCCGCGGAATCTTTAAAGTTACAATGAGGCTGTTTGTTTCCTCCCTTCCGATCTCCCTCCGGTCTCAAATTCATCCTTCCAATCTTCCCAAAATCCACAAATCAAATCTCTCCCACTTCCCAGATAATGAGGTCGTTATTCTTCTTTTTTTTCCCCCAATTATTGTCAGTCACTCAGATCTCAGCTTTTCTTATCTTCTCTATCTGATCGCTCGCGTTCTTACTCCTTTCCGTCTCATGAGCCCTTTCGCTTTCACCGCCACTCGTATCTGCTTTGGCTGCTGCTTTCGGGCTTCGCTCCGACTAATTTTCTCCAGTGCTCGACACTCAATCAAAATCTTAAATTCCTTCCCTCACACTCCTCGTTCACCACAGACTCACTCACTCTCTTCCTCTTGTATGTAACGATCCGGACTTCGGGACCGCCATTACTGGCGGTCTCTTGATTGTCGGTCTCTAACAGGGTCACTCTGCGTAGCGATGAGGATGGCCTTCTCCGCACCGCAACTCGAGTCTCCCCACACGGCAGCGTTTTCTCTTACAGGTTACGTGCACCCCTAAGGGTGTCTCTCCAACAGCAAGAAAGGTAACTCAGAACCCAGAGCGAGCTTCAGCACCGCCACTTGTCCGTACCTCGTCACGAGTACCGCGTGTTTTGGAGTACTATGAAGCCCATCCGGAAAAGAAAATAGCCCTTGTTTTCTTGGATTGCACAGAGGCCTTCGATAATT
>CM042848.1:83781418-83893286 GCA_023653725.1 Bungarus multicinctus
TTAGAGACTGCACTGCGGTTGTGTTTGGTTTTAAGGAACTGTCTAATTCGGAGGGAAGAACTTGAACAGCTATAATAAGGAGACTTTGGCTTAAACTCCTGCTGATTGTAATATCCCGACAACAAAACTCAATGGGATTTTGAATGTGGGTAGATGGGATGTATATATGATAATTGATATATAGTAAATATTGAAATTTACATCTTGTTTACTACATAGAAAGAAAAAGGAGATGATAATCAATTAACTATTTAAGTATGATATTGATTATGGACGTGGATTATAGTTTCATATTAAGTATGATATTTAATCATATTTTAAAGTATTGATATTTGATTACAGGTGCTGATTATAGGTAGACTAAATAATTGTATTATGATTATTTAGATTAAATACCAATGTTTATATTAGTAAGATTAAATACCTTCAATGAGATTGGTAACATTTGAAATACTATTTTACTAATATTGAGAATTTCATAGCATTTATTAGATATATAGTTCAGTAATACTTTAACCTTAAACAAGAGAAATCGGCAGATAATATTAAGAAGTATAAATCCAGGCATTTGATTTAGAAAATTAAGTTAAAAACTGTGTTGGGTGAATATTTATAATTGATAGGAGATGATTAATGTTATTAACTTCCTAAATTAACTAGAGTAGTGGGCTATTACTATTGGATACTTTTCATCGTGAATGTTATTTGGGATAAGTATTTAATATAATATAAAAACAGAAACAAATTTTACAAGAGATGACTTCTACAGCTAATACAACGCTTAAATCTGGGAAGAAGATTACTCAGTACAAACAACTGCGGCGCATCGGCCTCAGTGATGGCACAAAAGACAATTGAGGAAACACTATCGTGGAGAGAAACAACCTACCATCACGAATGCTAAGTATTCAATCACCTCTTCTTACTTACAAGAATCTATGTTGAAACTTTAGGAAATAATAACAAAAATCCATACTGAGACAAGAGCTGATACAAATGAATTAAAAGCAGAGATGGGGAACTTAAAAGTAGAAATTAAATTAGGTATCTCAAAGCTGGGTCAAAAAATTAGAATAATACAGCGAGCTCTAGAGAGAAATATACCAACAATAAAGGAGGTTGAGAAGAGGACCAAACCAACTGAGAAGAAGTTGGAAATGGTCGGTGAACAATTAAGAAATGTGAGCAAAGAAATGGACGATTCCTTGGTTTACCTAGAAATGGATAAGGCCGCAGCATATTTAAGATTCTAGAACATACTAGCAGAACTGTTGGAAAAAGATAAGGATGGTATCTTGAAAGAGCTGATGAAGTTTACAGAGTGAGCACAAACTATGTAAGACGCCATAAATATCCAAAAAAAGATTGTAAGATTTGCCAGAAAAAAGGTTCAGGATGTTATATATAAAATATCTAGAGAAGAGACAATTACATATAAAAGAAAAGAAGTTCTGGTACTTAAATAAATCCCAAGAAGAGTGAGAGAGCAAAGGAGAGACTATAAATTTTTGGTGAATCAATTAAACCGAAAAGGCATTATGTTCAGATGGTTAATCCCAGAGTGGATGTTAATTTCATGGGAAGGAAGAAAAGTCAGAGTAGATTCCATGGAAGAAGCTCAAAAATTCTATGAACAATTAGAAGGTCCGGAAGAGTTGAGTAGTAAAATGAATTAGAATCAAACTCACAAGACGATCAAGATTACCAAAAGAATAGAGATAGGAAACAAAAGAGAGAAGAACTGAAAACACAAAATCAGCTACAAAGAGAGACAGGAGTAACTACAAGACAAAGAGCAAGAGTTAATTAGGCAATGGACGAGGAAAAGAAAATATTATCAATTAATATAAATGGTCTGAATTCTAGGATAAAAAGGAAAAGAATACTAACTAAGCTAATTAAACAAAATGCAGATATGTTTACAAGAAACTCATATAAGAAGGAAGATGAAAAATATCTAGAATGCCCCAAGCTAGGGAATTTGTATACGTCGCCAGCAGACTTTGGGAAAAAGAAAGGGATAGCAGTATGCGTGAAAGAAGATATGAAAGCAGAGTTAATTTGGAGAGATTCTAATGGAAGAATTCTGGTGTTACAAATTTGGATTAAATTAATTCCAATTTTACTAGTAGTAATTTATGCTCCTAACGATAATCAAAAGAATTTTTTAAACAATTACATGAAAAAATAGTGGAATTAGAAAAAAGGAGTATTTGTATCTTGGGGGACTTTAATGCCATTGCGGACACCCAGAAAGATCACAGTAGTGGGGGAAAAAGAGGAAAAAGAGAAAATTACCGAAAATATGTGGGGAAATGATGATTGAACTAAATTTGATAGATAGGTGGAGGAAATTAAATCCAGAGAAAAAGCAATTTACATTTTATTCCAATCCCACATCAGTCATGGACACGAATTGATATGGTGTGGATGAATGGTGAGCTAGCAGATGAGCTAAAAGAGATCGAAATTTTACCTAACGAATGGGCAGATCATAATCCGATTCAGATAGTATGGAAAGGTAGGAAAAAGCCAAGGAAAAGGTGGACTCTAAATACACAGCTAACTAAAGAGAAAGAGTTTATGAATAGACTTAAGGAGGAATTAGATTTTTTTTAAAGAAAATAATAATGAAGTAACTACGAAAGAGAATATTTGGGATACAAGGAAGGCTATAATAAGGGGCACAACGATATCATACACTGCTAGGAGAAATAAAGAAAAATACGCCCAACAAAACAAATTGAAACAAAGAATTAAAGAACTAGAAATTCAATTAAAAACACCCCAAGACTCCAAATTGCAAAATCAGATGATAATAACTAAACATAAAATAAATTTAATTGAACAGGAAGGAATGGTTACAAAGTTGAATATAACTAGACAAATATTTTTTGAACAGGCTAATAAACCAGGAAGATGGTTGTCCTATAGACTCAAAAAAGAAAAACAGAAAAGATTGATTTACCAATTAATAGAGGAAAATGGGGATGCCCAGCAGGGAATAGAACAGAAAAAAGAAATTGCATGTAAATTCTTTGAAGAGCTTTATAAAAAGAAGGAGGTAAATGAAGATATGATAAGAAATTATTTAGGTCCAACAAAAGATAAAATAATTGGGGATAAGATGAAAGAAATGTTAATTAGAGATATTACACGGTCCGAGCTAAAAACAGCAACAGAAAATCAAAAGAACAATAAAACTCCAGGACCTGATGGGATCCCAGGGGAGCTTTATAAGAAAATAGGAGAGCAAATAGGGCCTCTTGTGGTGGAAGTATACAGTGAGGTCCTACTGGCAGCTAGAATGCCGGATTCATGGAAGGAGACACTAATTTCCTTGATCCCGAAAGAAGATTCAGATTCAAGATTTATACAAAATTATAGACCAATTTCTCTCTTAAATACTGACTACAAAATATTGACTACAATTATAGCAAATAGACTAAAAAAAATACTGAATGAACATATACATAAAGATCAAAACTGGATTCCTTCCTAATAGACAAACCAGGAACAATTTAAGAATAGCGTTAAATGTTTTGAGTACTATGAAGCCCACCCGGAAAATCAAATTCCTCCTTAGTTCTAAGTTGCTTCTCTCCTTGAGGAGTTTCCATCTGCTGCTTCTTTCTCCTGCCTTCAGGGGCTCTGGAGAAGAGCTTGACTCCCTCTTCTTTGGGGCAGCCCCTGAGATTACACCGCTATTGTATCATCCCTCGTCCTTCTTCTCATCAAACTAGGCACCCCCAATTCCAGCCAAGGCCTTGTAAAAGGGGTAGTAACACTTCACCTGATCTTGAGTCTGTCCCTCTGCTTATTCAGCCTAGAACTGTGTGGGCTTTTGTGGCAGCTGCTGCACACGGCTGGCTCAGTTTGCATTTCCCTATCAGGGAAACTGCTGCTTTTCCTTCGCAATGCAAGCTGGAATGAAGGAGAAACTTCCTAACAGTGAGGACGATTAACCAGGGGAACTGCTTGCCACCAGAAGTTGTGGGTGCTCCATCACTGGAGGTTTTCAAGAAGAGACTGGACAGCCACTTGTCTAAAATGATATAGGGTCTCCTGCTTGAGCAGGGGGCTGGACTAGATGACCTCCAAGGTCCCTTCCAGCTCTGTTCTGATTGATTGATTTGATTGATTGATTGAATACAAGGGGAAACTCTGGGGTTCCTCAACCTTGGTTGCTTGAAGACGGGTGGACTTCAATTCCCAGAATTCCCCCTGTGGGGGATGGTGGGCCCTGAAGGGGAATCCTGGGAGTTGAAGTCCTCCCGTCTTCAAACAGCCGAGGTTGCGGAATGGGGTGCCAAACTTTTGCAGGACTTTGCTAAACTTGGGAGGGGCAAAGGAGCGGCAGCCCTGGCTTGGGGGCTCCGGGGGAACCCCGCTAGCTTTTAGAGGATGCTATTCTGCATTGCCTGCAAGCATTTGGGGTTCCCGGGTGGGGAGCCCCCAATCTGACCTCCTTTGGGGTCATTCACGCTGAACCCGCGTCCGTTGCAACCCTGTGGAGCTGCTGAGCCACGCAGACCCAGATCCCGGAGATCTTGGGGGAAAGGGGGGGATCCCGGGATCAACCCCGCCACGCCCCAAAGCCCCCAACCTCCCATTAAGGGGATCCCCAGGTTGGAGCTCCTGCGGCTTGGACCCCTTCCTGGAAGGGAGAGGAGGAGCCCCAGCGCCGCTTCCCTGCCCTGATCCTGAGACCCCCTTGCGCACCCAGCCACCCCGGTTGCTTGCATGCTCAGGGGCCCGGGACTCTCCCCTTCACCCCCCGGTCCAGCCTGGCACTCCCTCTCCCATCCTCCACGGCCCGCTTGCACACGAGGCATGACTTATTGCAGCCCCCGCCTCCCTCCTCCCCCCCCACCTTGCTCCAGACACGTGTCTCCATGCCACTCACTTCCGTGTCGCGCAGCTGGGAGATGCCGGGAGCCAAGGCAGAATCGCTCCTCCTGCGCATGCGCGCCCTCTGCCCCTCCTCCTTCTCCTTTTTTCAGCGCCTTGCAAAGAGGCCGGCAGGGGGCGCGTGAGACAGGCGATGTGCGGACGCGGCTTTTTGGATCGGGGGCAGCAGCCCCGGCTTAAAGAGAGCGCGCTCCCCCTTTTGCATAGCGGCGGGTGGGGAGTTCTCTCCCTTCACCCCCCCCCACAGCACCCCGGGGGCGGGCCACGCCTTCCTCGGAGCCAGGGCTTTGGGGAGCGGTGGGGTCTCCCAAAGGAAAGCCCCCCGCCCTCACTCCTAAAAGTTCCTCAGACGGCTGGTTTTGACTCTCTCTTTGTGAAGTGGGGACAGGGGGTTCAGATGGGCCTTTTGATAATGTACCTGGCTCCCTGCCACGTGTCATTGGCCCTGCCCGGACTCCTCGAGGTGATAGCCGAGCTGGCGGTTGGGACCCCCAGGCTTTTAGTCATGGGAGATTTCAACCTGCCATTGTTCGGGGAAACCTCTGGGGTAGCTCGGGCGTTCATGGCTTCCATGATGGCCATGGACCTGACTCAATTAGTTTCTGCTCCCACTCATATAGGAGGACACATGCTGGACCTGATTTTTGTCTCTGGTCAGTGGTTGAATGACTGTAATTTCGGGGACTTAGTCATCAAACCCTTGTCATGGACAGACCATTCTCTTCTTAGACTGGACTTCTGTACAGCCACCCCCCACCACAGGGAGGCGGAGCCGTGTAGATGGTTCCACCCCAGGCGCCTGATGGACCCTGAGCGGTTCCAGAGGGAGCTTGGGACATTTCCAGAGACTCTGGCTCACAACTCGTCAGGAGACTTGGTGGCCACCTGGGATAGGTTGGCTGCCGAGGCTCTGGACCGAGTTGTGCCTTTGCGACCTCTGATTCGGCAAAGATCCCATCTAGCTCCGTGGTTTACGGAGGAGCTACGGGAGATGAAGTGCCGGAAAAGACATCTGGAGAGTGTTTGGCGGGCTAGCCACACTGAGTCTGACCAAAAACAGGTGAGGTCCCACATTAGGACCTACCTTGTGGCGATAGAGGCGGCGAAGCGTTCGCATTTCTCCACCCTTATTGCGTCTGCAGAAAATCGGCCTGCCGCTCTCTTTAGAGTGACCCGGTCCCTGCTGGAGCCGAGAGCGCAGAATGACCTCTTGCAGGGTAGGGCAGAAGAGTTTTCCCGATTCTTGCACGACAAAATCGCTCAGATTCGGGACGGGCTGGACTCCAATTGGGTGGTCCCGGGGGAGGTATCCGGGGCAGGTCTTGAGACTACTATCTGGGAAGAGTTTGACCCTGTGACCGCTGAGGGTGTGGACAGGTTGCTGGGGGGGCTGAATGCCACCACATGTTTGTTGGACCCGTGTCCCTCTGGTTGGTTTCGACCGCCAGGGAGGTGACACGAGGCTGGCTCCAGGGGATTATCAACGCTTCGTTGAGAGAGGGGTCTCTCCCTACTGCCCTGAAGATGGCGGTGGTGCGGCCCCTCCTCAAGAAGCCTGCCCTGGACCCGGCTGTTTTAAATAACTATCGTCCAGTCTCCAACCTTCCTTTTTTAGCGAAGGTTGTTGAGAGTGTGGTGGCACGTCAGCTCCCTCAGTACCTGGAGGAAGCGACTTAACTCGATCCATTCCAATCGGGCTTCAGGCCCGGGTACAGTACCGAAACAACATTGGTCGCGTTGGTAGATGATCTCTGGAGGACCCGTGACAGAGGTTATTCCTCTGTCCTGATCCTATTAGACCTCTCAGTGGCTTTTGATACTATCGACCATAGTATCTTATTGCGGCGGTTGGAGGGGTTGGGGATTGGGGGAACTGTCTTGCGATGGTTCTCCTTCCTCTCCAACCGCTCGCAAATCGTGTTGATGGGGAGGGAGAGGTCCACCTCTAGGCCCCTCATTTGTGGGGTGCCTCAGGGGTCGGTCCTCTCCCCTCTTCTGTTCAACATTTATGTGAAGCCGCTGGGGGAGATCATCCATGGTTTTGGGGTGCGGTGTCATCTGTATGCAGATGATACCCAGCTTTACATTTCCACCCCGGACCACCCCAATGATGCTGTGGAGGCTATGTCCCGGGAGGCTATGTCCCGGATATTTACCCCCTACAGAGGCTCGGCCCTCCTGGATCACGGAGAAGATTGGGGGGGCTTTTTATCGCCTTACGCACGGTCACTCATGCCCTTGTCACCTCTCGCCTGGACTACTGTAATGCTCTCTACATGGGGCTCCCTGCGGGGAGCACCTGGAGACTCCAACTGGTACAAAATAGAGCCGCGCGGGTGTATATGGGGGCGTCACAAAGCTCCCATGTGACGCCTCTCCTGCGCGAGCTGCATTGGTTGCTGTTGGTTTTCCGGGTTCGCTTTAAGGTTCTGGTTCTGTCCTTTAAAGCAATTCATGGCATTGGACCAGATTATCTGCAGGACCGCGTTCTGCCGGTGATCTCCAACAGACCTGTGCGTTCCCACAGGGAGCGCCTTCTCCGAGTGCCGTCAGCTTCTATGTGTCGTCTGGCAGCTCCCAGGAGTAGGGCCTTCTCTGTGGGGGCCCCTGCCCTCTGGAATGGTCTGCCCCCAGAGATACGCACCAACACGGACCTGAGAACTTTCAGACGTGCATTAAAAACTTGGCTCTTTGAGCAGGCCGGCCTAGGCTGATATAGGATTTTTAATTTAGTCTTACGTTTTAATTGGTTTTTAATATTTGGTTTTAATTATCTTATGGGGGTGGGGCAAAATTTTTAGACAGCCTAAATTATTTAATCTGTTTTTAACTTTTGTATAGTGTATTGGGGTCTGTGATTGGCTGTACACCGCCCTGAGTCCTTCGGGAGAAGGGCGGTATATAAATATTAAAAATAAAAAAATAAATTCAGGATCAGCATTGCTCCTAGAGCAACGGCCTTCAAACTTGGCCACTTTAAGACTTTGTGGACTTCAACTCCCAGAGTTCCTGAGCTAACCATGAGTGGAGGACGATTCTGGGAGTTGAAGTCCACAAGTCTTAAACTGGCCAAGTTTGGAGACCCCTGCCCTAGAGCAGAGGTCTCTCACCTTGGCCACTTTAAGACTTGTGGACTTCAACTCCCAGAGTTCCTCAGCCAGCTGGCTAGGGAATTCTGGGAGTTGAAGTCCTCCAAGGCTCAAAATGGCTAAGGTTGGAGAGCCCTGCCCTAGAGGACCCTCGAGGGTGCGCAGGTTCCTTTGCAGGCATGCAAAAAGACGGGGAGATTTTTCCCTGGTTTTCGGGTCGTGGGGAGACAATTGGGGAGGGGGCGAGGAGTAGGGGTGGGGTTTGATCTGCCCCCGAGGCCAGGCATAAGGACCTGGAGGGAACCTGGAGGGAGCCCTGACTCTGGAGTCCAGGAGCAGCTGTTAGAATGGAATGGAATGGAATAGAACCGAATGGAACAGAATAGAATAGAAAAATAGGAATAGAAAAGAAAAGAAAATATAGGACATGATAAGATAGGATAGAATAAAGAATAGAAAAAAAGAATAGAATAGAGTAAAGAGAGTAGAATAGAACAGGAGAGAATAGAATAAGATGAAGAATAGAATAGAATAGATAAGATATTGGAATGAAGAATAGACTGGAATGGAATGGGAATTAGGAATAGAATAGAATGGAATGGAACAGAAATTGGAGATTGAATTGAATTGGAAATAGGAATAGAAAAGAAAAGAAAATAGGAATAAAATAGAAAATAGGAATAGAATAGAATAGAATTCTTTATTGGCCAGTTGTGATTGGACACACAAGGAATTTGTCTTTGGGGCAAATGCTCTCAGCGTACATAAAGAAAAAGTAAAATATATTCATCAAGAATCATATAACAATAATGGCCATAGGGTATACAGTCATAAGGTATACAGTATATAGAATTTAGTCATAGGGTACAATAAGCAATCAAACCATACCAGGAGACAGTCAATATAACTTGTAGAGATACAAGCAACGTGGTTATAGTCATAAGTGGGATGAGATAGGTAATAGGAAAGATGAGAATAATAATAGTAGTGCAGACTTTGTAAATAGTTGGACAGTGTTGTGGGAATTATTTGTTTAGCAGAGTGATGGCGTTTGGGGAAAATCTGTTCTTGTGTCTAGTTGTTCTGGTGTTTGAGGGAAGGAGCTGAAACAGTTTATGCCTGGGATGTGAGGGGTCTGTAGATATTCTCACAGCCCTCTTTTGGACTCGTGCAGGATACAGGTCTGGAGTGACTGCGTGGGCTTGGACAAAGCCGGGCGATCCTGCGTCCATCCCAGCTGCAGGGGTCCTCCTCCCCCTTGAAAATGCACCGCCCCCTCCCAGGAGAAATCTCTTCTTTGCCTCTGGAAGGCTCCCTGGGCTGGAGCCCGTTTTACGCCCACCTGGGCAAAAGAGAAGCCCCTTTGAGAAGGCCTGAAGTGGGGGAGAGATCTGAGACCCTTAACTCATTCGTGGTTCTACCCTCCTGCAAGGCAGCCTTGATTCAGAGATCCTCTCGTCCTTATGGAGTAGGGAGCGGGTTGGACTAAACAAGGGTTCTCCCGGATTGGCAACTTTTAAGACTTCAATTCCCAGAAATCCCTGGTGACGTTGGCTGGCTGGGGGATTCTGGGAGTTGAAGTCCACAAGTCTTACAGTGGCCAGGTTTGTAGACCCCTGCACTAGAAGATGTCCGAGGTCCTTTCCATCTCTGTTCTTCTGTATTTTTTATTCTATTCTAAGAAATAGATTGAAACTCTGGAAAGAGTTCAGAGAAGAGCAAGCAAGAGAATTAGGGGACTGGAGGCTAAAACATAGGAAGAACGGTTGCAGGAACTGGGCCTGGCTAGTCTGGTGAAGAGAAGGACTAGGGAGGATATAGTAGCAGCCTTCCAGTATCTCAGGGGCTGCCCCAAAGAAGAGGGAGTCAAGCTCTTCTCCAAAGCCCCTGAAGGCAAGACAAGAATCAATGGGTGGAAACTCATCAAGGAGAGAAGCAACTTAGAACTAAGGAGAACAATGACGGTTAGAACAATTAATTGGTGCAACAACTTGCCTCCAGAAGTTGTGAAGGCTCCAACACTGGAACTTTTAAAAAAGGTGTTGTCTGAAATGGTGTAGGGTTTCCTGCCTAGGCAGGGGATTGGACTAGAAGACCTCCAAGGTCCCTTCTGCGATTCTATTCTAAGAAATGAAGGCCAATAATGCCTGAACTCTTGTCCTCGCTTTGCCATTTAGCCTGAAGGTCTTTGTGGCTCTCTGGTTATTAACGGCTTAGCTGGGACTGAACGTTTCTTTCGGTCAGGAAAAAAGGACACGGAAATAGCAGGCGGCTCCAGCAGCCTTGGATTCCTGAATCAAGCGGGGACTCCGCGTGTGCGCATTAGGGCAAATATCCGGGTTCATCAGCCCTGCTCGGAAGTACCAAGAGGGGCCAGGCGGGGAGGGCAGAAAGAGAGGAGCCCCAATAATCTTGCCTCGATTTGCCCATTCGAGGGTCGGTTGGTTCCTCTCCTCACTTGGCTCTCGAGAAAACGGGCACAAGCAAGAGCACCGAACTCGGAGAGCACCAGGGACCCCCGTCGTTCCCCTCCTCCCTTCAGTTAGGGGTGGATGTGGGAGAACCGACTGTGTGGCTAGAAACCAGGAGACTGGGAGTTCTCGTTTTAGTTTGCCACCTTAAACCTGTGAAATTAGTTGGGTGGTTTGGGCCAGTCAGCAGGAGACGGTGAGTTCTAGCCTCAACCTGCACATGAAAGCCAGCTGGGTGAATTTGGGCCAGGGATTCAGCCCAATCCATCTCACAGGGTTGTTGTTTTGGGGAAAAGAGCGGGAGGGAGGCATATTAAGTCTATTCACCACCTTGAGTGATTTATAAAATAAATAAAGTTGAGATTCAAATAAAGAAAGAGCTGGTCCCAAATACCAAACTGCTTTCAGTTGAAACTGTTCATGTGTTGGTCTGTTCCATCACTTAAGGGTAGAGAGCCTGGGAAGCAGAGACAAAATGTTCCTATGTTGTAAGGTACAGGATTATAAATCTCTGTGTGCGAGTGTGTACATTTGTGCACAAATATAATGTGGGTTTATATAAAACATTTTGCAATATGGATTGAGCAAAGCTTTGAGCTAATATTTCCGACAAAGGACATTTAATGACCAAACTAATTTAGTCTCCCACGGCTTAAGGAATTCGCTTCCTTCTTCCCTCTCCTCTTCTTCTTCCTGGTTTCCTTTCCAGAGGGAAGAAGACAACTTTGGGCTTGTGGCACTTTGTGTCGATGCTTTGTGGTGTTTTCTCTCTTGGAGGCTCCAGGGACCGACTTCAAACATCGGACACTTTAAAAATAAAAGGCATAAAATTAATGAGACGAGCTGCTCCCTGTGAAAAGAGTTCCAACCCCGAGAAGTGACTGTGCTGAGCCTCTCACACCAGCAAAACCTCGACTAGATTCAGCCAACATGTTGAGGAATATCCCCACCTCTTTTGTTAACACAACCTACAATGGTTGGCTAGTTCTTCTGGGGCTTAAGTGCCTCATGCTGAGGAAACCAGGATGGTGGGTTTCATTTTGTGGCACATGCAGAAAGGAGAATTTCATTTGGTCCCAAATTAAAAGAGTGACGTAGAAAACCCCCCTTCCTCTCTTCCCCCTCTCTCTCTCTCTCTCTCTTGCTTCTCTCTCCTTTCTCCTTCTCTCTCTCTCTGTTTCTCCTCTCTTCTCTCCCTCTCCTCCCTCCCTTTCCTTGGGTTCAGCAAAACAGAAGAAGAACATGGAGGCATGAAGTCAAACGGACAGGAGGGATATTGGGAAGCCCCGTTAGAAGATTGGACTTCACAGAAAGAGCCGTTGAAGCCTGGAACCAGCATCCAGGCCAGGGGATGGGCCAGGCCTCAGTAACTGAGTTTGGACATGGCTGAAATTAAGGCACATCCAACATCCAGAAAAAATTTAAGAAGTAAAATAAAACAACATAAATTGTGGTGGACCACAAGGTCTTTTTCGGCTGTGAGCTTCCTATGCTTCTGTGTTGTAGGGAGTTTGCAGTGAAAATACCTGTATGGTTTGTGGTTTGGCTTTTCTTCAAAACCCAGCTGCTCATTCAGCAGATTGTGTGAATGAAGCAGCCATTCCCTTTTCTTAACCCGGGTTGAGGTCTTGGCCTGTTGTGGGAAGGGAGCGAAGCCCTCCCTGGGGAGGATGCTGGGAGCTGTTCATCCCTGCAGGTCCTGAAGGAAAATTAGAGAAATCTCTCTCACAAATCTGACAACAGAAGCCCTGAGACCCAGATGAGGGGAGGGGGGGGGCTCCCCTTGTCTGGATGCCCTCGAGGGGGCTGTAATTAGCCATGGATCCGGGGTGCTTTCCTTTGGATTGCTGCACTTTGCTGGGGCTGGGCTGGAGGGCCTCAAATTGCAGATGGAAATCCCGTGAGATTAAGGGTTTGTGTGTGTGTGTGTGCAAACAAGCTACTTCATGGCACTTAGACCAAAACTCCCATGAAAAGAAATGTCTCTTTCTCTGCCCCCCCAACAGAAATCCACCCCCCTGCCTTGCCTATAAATGCCTCCCTTCACTTTATAGGAGGAAAAGCCTTGAATTGCCAGACTTGAGCAGACTTGCTACCTGTGAAGGCCAAAGGACAGGTGAGTGCGGCCCTCCCACCTGTGCCCACCTGACAGGTGAGGCCCCTGCACCAGACCACGCCCGTGGCTGTGCCTCTCCACCTGAAGGGAACTCTTCCAGGGGGTTGCAGGCAATGCTTATGATTCAGCAGGTGATCTGGGAGGCAAGGACCAAGGGATCTTTTCTGGGGGGATCGCTTTGGGACAGAGAGAGGCCCATGGGAGACCCTTTCTTAGGAACTCCCCCCAATCAAGACATGCTAGTTCAGGATATACTCTAACCCAGGGGTCCCTAAACTCGGCAACTTTAAGAGTGGTGGACTTCAACTCCCAGAATTCCTCAGCCAGCTGAGGTGTGGAATTCTGGGAGTTGAAGTCCACCAGTCTTAAAGTTGCCATGTTTGGAGACTTCTGCTCTAACCCATTAAAGCCATTGTGCGACCAAGGAGGGAGAAATGGGGGCCAGGTGGGGAGCCCAAAACTTCCTGGCTTGGAGCCTAGTGGTGATGGGGGTCCCCCTTCCTGAGGAGCCCCTCCCAAGGACCTTGACCCCTCCCCCTTCTTCATCTCCCCTCTTTGCTTCTCTCTGCAGGGAAGGAAGGAAGACCATGGAGTGATTCATTTTTCTAAGTCTTGGCTTACTGGTTGTGGCCCTCTCCTTAAGGGGTGAGTTCGAGCAGGGTCTCTTGCGTCCAGAGGGGTCGACTCTCTTGCCTTGAACCCCTTCCTGATTTGTCCCCCCCCCCCCCCCAATATCCTCTTCCTGAAGTTGCTTTTGTTCCTCTTTGGCTTGTGGTGCAATGTAGATCCCACCGTATGTCTCTGTTGGCCAGATCTCCCGCTTCCCAGCCTGCTGCCCTAACCCCCTAGACCAACATTGGCTCAATTGGGGACTCGAGGCCCAAGTTCTGCAAAGGTTTCTTTGATTCTTGAAGGTTCTTTTCTGGCTTTGTTCAGTGCATGATAGGCCAATGCAAGTGGACAGGTTCACACAGGGAAATTTAACCAAGACTAAACCTAACTGGGCTTTGGACAATTTGCAAAGTGCAGTCGCTGCGTCTGTAACCCAAGTCAGATTGAATTTATTGTCATCAAAGATGGTCAAGAATGGGTGTTATTCCATCTGAGGAAAGTGTGATAAAGAACATATTAGAGTGTGTCGAGATGGTTAGGCCGACAATAGAAAGAAAAGATAGAGGAGAAACCGAATATGTTTTGATTTGGAACGCGTGATATAATTGGTTAAATAGTAGATATGAAGATATTACAGTGGAACAACACACACACACACACACACACACGTGCGTGTGTGCATGTGTGTGTGTGTTTATATATATATATATATATACTTTGCTTTACAACACCCTGTTAACTCCCAATTAAGGGAGAAAGCATACTGCTTTTTTTTCTGTCTTTCGGCTCATCACCAGAGACCATAGCGACAGAAAGCTATTTGTTTCGTTGTCTTTTGTTTACATGTGTGTAAGGTTTTTGAGCTGATAATTTTAAATAATAAATAAGGGAGACTAGTATAGATCTATTTCGAGCTAGTTAGCTCTCTTCAGCTAGCCATACCCTTACTGGGATTCGAACCAGGGAAGTATTACATGTGAGGCAGTTGTAATTGCCACTACACCACTGGCTCTATCCTGTTCAGCTGAGGCAGGGGAACTGCCTCAGCTCAACTGCCTCACATGTAATACTTCCCACTCAGGCAGCTCCCTCCCACCCACAGGCAGCTACAAAGCTTCTTGGGGTTCACAAACTCCTACCAAGAACTCACCCCCTCCTTTGCGAAGATTGCCAAACCCGTGACAGACCTCCTAAAGACAGGGAGCCCAGGAACGAAACCCCGCCCAGGACAACCCCTACAGTGGGACATAACCTGCCCAAAGGCATTTGAAACACTGGAAGAACTGTTTGCAAAAGAATCAGTGCTGAAGCATCTTGAGCCCGACAAACCTTCGTCATCCAAGCAGATGCCAGCGACGTGGCAGTGGGAACAGGGTGACGCCAAAGAAACAACCATTGATGCTACGAAGCTTTCTTGCATGTCCACCTCATGTTCTGACCCAAGTCACTCTGGCCACGCGGAGTAGGGTCAGTTTATTTAACACTTATCCCAGGGTCAAACGACTCACCAATGGTGCCAGTGAACTTCACCCTAACCCTCGGTTTTCCCTCTTTCTGGATTCTCCAAGTTCCATCAACTAACACCCAAGAAGATAGGCTCAAGGTCCAGATGGATCTTGACATACTCGAACCCTGGGCCATATCTAACAAAATGAAATTCAACGTAGAGAAAAGGGAAGTCCTACACTTAGGCAAGAAAAACTTTTTGCTTTTTTCAGTGGGGCTGGGGAACACGCGGCAGTTGCAGGCTAAATGACTGATTTCTGGCTTTGCTCTGCTTCTCCAACGGTCTGGTGCTGCCCTGTTCTATGGGCCAGCTGCTCGGACTTGCCAGGCCTGGCACATAGAACAGGGCGTGCTTTTTTTCGATGGAACTGGACTCCAGCCTCACCAAAAAAAGCACGTTGCAGGCATCTTGCAACAAGGGGGGCAAGAAGCCCCGGGAAATTCACTCACCCACCTGCTGGCTGGCTGGGCCTGGCCGGGCTGGAAGAGGCGCATCTGCCAGGAGAAGGAAGAAAGCGTGCTCCAGGAGGGCGGGCAGGTGGGCGGTTTTCCCGCTGCAAACCGGTTGAATACCACCTCTGGCTAAAATGTGAAGAAGGGTTGCAGGAACTGGGTATGTCCAGTTTAATGAGATCCAGTTTTCCTTATGGTTAGTTCAACCACTTGGGTGACCTTGAAGCAGCTTCTTCTTTTTTAAAAAAAGTTTTTATTTTTTAAGGCGAACATACACAAACAATACATAAAAACATCTTCCATTTTATATACACACACAGTGTGTCAGTTGGTTTCGAATCTTTTGTGCAATCCTTTCATAGTCGCTGCTCACAGTTTATATCAATCTCACATTGTCAAACTAACGTATGCTTATATATTTATCAATTGTTAATCATCCATGACTAAACTATTTATTCCATCATTTTATATGAGATATCCCCAATTTTATTTTAAAGTATGCTTTCATTCAATGGTTATATATGTCTACATTATGTTTTATATCAATCTATTAAGCTTCTATAACAAAATTATCTATTCTATTACTTTACCATGTCTTTTTATCCAACCATTGATAAAACAAATCCCATATTATATAAAATTGCTCATCTTCTTGGTCTCTGATTTCAAATGTCAATTTATTCATTTCAGCACATTCCATAACTTTTTAAATAACTTCCTCCTACATAGGTATTTTATCATTTTTCCAATTCTTCGCAAATATAATTCCAGCCGCTGTTAAAACATTTACAACCAAATATTTCAGCTCTTTGTTGTATGTTTCCAGTATGATTCTCAATAAAAAGATCTCTGGTTTAAAGTCTATATGTTGTTTTATCGTTTTTTCCAGCCATGTGTGGATTTCAGTCAAATATTTCTTTGCGTCCAAACATGTCCACCACATATGGTAATATGAACCGGGTATCTGATGACATTAACAACATTTATCCGATTTATTCTTAAACATTCTCGCAAGTCTCGACGAGGGTAAATGCCACCTGTAAAACATCTTATACAAATTTTCTTTATATGCAGTTGACATTGTCATTTTATAATTTTGAGACCACAATTTTTGCCATTTTTCTAAATCAATCCCGTATCCAAAATTTTTCCCCCAAGCAATCATCGTTTCTTTAATTTGTTCCTCCTGCAGTTTAAATTCTAATAAAGTTTTTTAATTACCTTTTCATCAGTACCCATCAAAATTGTATCTAAATCAGTCAACTTATCATAAATACCTTCTGTTTTAGAATCTTTATCAAACCTAGATTGTATTTGCAAGTATGAAAACCAGTTCATTTTTACACCTTGTTCTTCCAACACTTGCATAGATTTAAGTTCACCCTTTTCATTCCATATCTCACCATATCTAACTGTTTCTTTCTATATATTATTGGATAAGAAAAAGCTTCAATGGTTGATATCCACAGTGGAATTTTTAAGTAGTATTGTCTTTTTATCTTCTCCCAATACAAAAACAATGCCTCTCGAATATAATGTCTTCTAAAATACCCCTGTGTTTTAGCTCCCTTATACCAGAGGACTTGAAGCAGCTTCTTGAGAAAGGGCAGTGGCTACTTTCGGTTCCCCAAGCATCCTGTGCTCCCTTTCTCCATAGTTCATGGCAAACTGTCACCACAGGGAGGGAGGGAAGGAAGGAAGGAAGGAAAAAGGGTGAGGGGCTCTTAAAGGGAACCTTATGAGATGTAAGGAAGGGTGGGCTTTCCCCTCCTCTATTTCCTTCCTTCTTCCCTTTTTCTGCAAAGATGCACTTCCTGGATTCTGAATATTGGTGACACAGATGCATTCCAGCTGCAAAGCGAAGTGCCTCTGTTGTCCCCCAGGTAACCTCCTGGGGTATCGGTGGTTGCACCATGCCATTCCCAGATGAGTTTCTTTGAACTGGGGAAAGACCACACAGTCAATTTCCCCAGGTTGTTTACACTCTGGATGGCGGGAAGCATCAAATGCCGGCATGTAGGTTTGGATGCTGGCAAGTGGCAAAGGAGTTTCGGGGTCAAAGCCAACTTGTGAAGGAAACATTGCGCAGCCCTTCTCCGTATTTTCATACACATTTTGAGTCAGGAGGGCTTCATACAACGCATGACAGGAGACAACCTCTTCAGGGCAAGTGAGCCATCTTTGAGAGCCAGTTTGGTCTAGTGGCTAAGGCACGGCGGTAGAAAGCAGGAGATGGGGAGTTCTAGTCCCACCTCAGGCAGGAAGGCCAACTGGGGGACTTTGGGCCAATCCCCAGGAGACGGCGAGTTCCAGTCCCATGAAAACTGGCTGGAAGACTTTGGACCACTTACAAGGACACTATCAGTCCTTGCGACTAGGAGTGTGTGTGTGTGTGTGTGTGTGTGTGTGTGTGCAGACACACACCTCTGAAGACATGTGTGCATAAATATAATCTCTTTTTAAATAGAACATTTTGCAATATGGGATGAGAAGACTTTTGAGGCGGTAATTCCCACACAGGACACTTGATCCAAGCCAGCCTTGGATCGCTTCAAGGTTTCGCTTCCTTGTTCCTTCTCCACTTGTCCTTCCTGGTGTTCTTTTCAAAGGGAGAAGACCACTTTTGGCTCATGGCCCTGGATGTCACAATGTTTCGTGGGGCTCCCTGGTTCCATCGTTAACACTGAGGCTTGCCAACCATTGTAGCTCAAGTGCTGCTCTGGGACTTTGGGGGGATCCTTGTTAGGTGGCCCCAAACTCCAAAGAAAAGGCACCTGGTTGTCATTAGAGTTTAATTGGGCCCCAGGGTAGCTACGAAGGGGAGGTTTCCCTTGGGTGCAGACCAGGGCTGGGCTACTGGGGATCTGCAAGGGTTTGGAAGATCCCCTAGCTAAGATTCAGTGCAGTTCGGAAAACCCCAAAATCCCGCCCTCCCCTCCCCTCCCAGGAGTCCACATGCGGCCCATTTTGGATGCAGGTAAGTGCAGGGCATCCACAGGAGTTCAAGGAGGGCAAAAAACGGCTCTCCCAGAAGTTTGGAAGACCAGAAAAGAGCCCGTTTCTGCCTTCCAGAGACCCTCCGGAGTCTGGGAGGCTGTTTTTGCCCATCCGGAGGCTCAGGGAAAGCCTCTACAGCCCGGGGAGAGCAACAATGCCCCCCCCACCCATGGTGCAAAAGGCTGACTAGGCCACGCCCCCCATGGCCATGGCCCCCAGCAACCGGGCAGAGAACCCCTTACTAAAATTTTTGAAGCCCACCCCTGGTGCAGATTTCATTGAACTATGAGGAGAAAACGCCCCGGGGATAAGATCTGATCCCTTGAAACATTGGAAACTGGAAAGAACGGGAGAAATAAATTAATAAAAGGAGTGGCTCCCCATGAAGGGAGGAATCCTGCCAGGGGATCCTTCGCAGTCTCTCAACACCAGCAAAACCTCGACGAGATTCGCAGGACATGTTGATCCCTCGGAGAAAAACTTTGCGCTGAGTTCACGCAAATCCCAACGCTCGCTTAAGCGACTCAGAGGCTTAAGTGTGTTGTGTAGAGGAAGCCAGGCACAGCAAAATCCGCCTTCCTAACCTTGGTTGAGGTCTTGGCCTCTTGTGGGAATGCAACGAAGGCCTCCTTTAGGAGGATGCTGGGAGGCTGTTCATCCCTCCAGGTGCCAAAGTTAGAAATACCTGGCGCACGAAAAGAGAAAGTCGACCTGTCAACAACAACCCCACAGCATCCAGAGGAGGTTTGGAGGGGGGAGAGAAGGTGAGTTAGCTATGGGTCCAGGGAGCTGAGCAGGGGCTAGACTGGATGACCTCAGGGACCGTTTTACACATTGCAGGACTTTCAGTCCTGCAAGAATGTAAATCCTGCCAGATTATTTTCTGCCACCTTCTGGTGGTTAGACCAAAAATTTCCTTCTCAAGCAATTTCCTTCTCTCCCTCCACGCCCCCCGCCCTCCCTAAAGAAATCCACCCCCTGCCTTGCCTATAAATGCCTCTGTTCCCTTTGCAGGAGGAAAAAACCTTGAGTTGCCACTGAGAAGACTTGCTACCTGTGGACAGGTGAGTGTAGCTCTCACACCTACAGACCCCTGACAGGTGAGACCCCTGCAGCAGATCCCTCTGCATCTCCCTCCCTCCCTCTGAAGGGATCTCTTGCAGGGGGTGCTGCATGTGATGTCCAGGTCGCAGCAAAGGGGCTGCAGGAGGATCCCTCAGGCAGAGAGCAAAGGATCTATTGGAGATCTCTGGGCAGACAGACAGATATAGAAGAGACCTTCTCAGGAGCCCCCCGTTAGACAGCAGTGAAGGGTTTTAACAGATTAACAGATTTGGAAGGGACATTATAAGTCATCTAGTCCAACCCCCCACCCAAGCAGGAGACCCTCCACCATTTCTGACATATGGCAGTCCAGTCTCTTCTTGAAAGCTTCCAGGGATGAAGCTCCCACAGCTTCCGAAGGCAACTTCTGTTCCATGGGTTGATTGTTCTCACTGTCAGAAAGTTTCTCCTTATTTCCAGGTTGAATCTCTCTTTGATCAGTTTTCATCCATTAATCCTTCTCTGGCCTTTGGATGATTTAGAAAATAGCTTGACCCCCTTCCTCCTTGTGGCAGCCCCTCAAATATTGTAAGACCACTATCATGTCTCCCCTGGTCCTTCTCTTCCCTAGACTAGCCAGGCCCAATTCCTGTAACCGTTCATCATATGTTTTAGTCCCAAGTCCCCTCATTGACATTCAAGTCTGTCAAGATCCATCTGGATCTTCAGCCTATCTTCTTGGGTGTTGGCTATTCCTGCCAGCTTAGTATCATCTGCAAATTTGGTAAGTTCTTGCTGGGTCTTTGAAGCACCAAGGCTGTGACATGACCAAGGAAGGAAGACCAGGGCCCAGCTGAACAACTGATTCCAAGCTCAGTCCTGGGTTGAATGTGGGGTCCCTCTTCCTTGGGGGGGGGAGCTCCCCAATGGCCTGCCTCCCCTTTTAATATCTCCCCTCTTTTATTGCCTCTGCAGCGAAGGAAGGAAGACCATGGGGCGATTCCTCTTGGTGAGCCTGGGCTTGCTAGTCGTGACTTTCTCCCTAAATGGTGAGTTTGAACAGGGTCTCTGGTGTCTGGAGAAGACAACTTTCTTGCCTTTGAGCCAGGGGTGGGGTTCAACCGGTGTGTAAGAACCGGTTTGGTGATCGTGCGCAGCTTTGTAAAATCATCTTCTCGTGCAAGCCCTGCGTGCAAGACATGGTGTGCGCTGCAATCAGCTGTGCCATGCAAAGCAGCTGAGGTTGAAAAAGCAGGGAATAAAGGACAGCCTAGAGCCCAGGTGGGCAGGTGGGCCAAACAGAAGAACAGAAGAATGTCGGAACGAACCAGTTCCCTCTCAGCTGACCTTTGAAGCAACCGGTTTGGCCAAATCGGGCCGAACTGGAATAATTCCACCCCTGCTTTGACCCCTTCCTGATTTGACCCTCCAGAATCCTCTCCCTGAAATTCCTTTTTCTTCCTCTTTAATCCCACCTTACATGTCTGCTGAACTCCATTTGCAAAAAGTCAAGCTATATCAAGGCAATTGAAACGTGCAATTAATTCAAAGGGAAAAGTTTGGCAAAAAATGCATGTATTTGTTATGAAGAGTGGGGCCCCACTCCTTGGTAGGGATTTCGCTCCATTGGACCCACACAAAAGTTTCTGCCTAAGAGGTGGCTGGGCATCTTCAGAAGGGGCTCCCCTCTTCAGTGGGTAGAAGGGGGTCAATCCCCCAACTGATTACCCCCTGAAGCCCCTTGAGCAGCTGTGGAACATCTAAGTGATGAAATCCATTTAAAAAGAAAAATATAAAGTCCATCTTCAAAAATGATTTCTTTCATTTACGAAAACAACAAATTGGCAAAGTCCATGGTAATTCCAGATCTGAAATAACCCGGAATTACCCCACAATATTACAAGTTAGAAACAACCCCCAAAAGTCACATTCTCTAACAGAAGTAATTCAAAGTGGCTTGATGTCATAAATTTCCACCTCAAGGGGCCCAAGCAAGGACAGCTTGTTTCCCACGGGAAGAAGAACCACCCAGCCAAAACAACTCTCTTTATCTCCACTCCTCCCCACTTAGGAATGTGTCAAGCCCGAAACCCTTCCCCCCATGACTACCACAGAGAAAGTAAGAAAAAGAATATATACTGAGTCTAAGTAAAATGGCTACACTTAAGTCAAATTTGAGCTTGACATATAGTAGGAGCCCAACGCAAATCATTCAGGACTGATCCGCATCCTGTGTGTTGCATTGGATAACAGCCTGGTCACTGCCTTCTTCAGCAGTTGAAATTTTGAGGGGGTTTCAAGGGTAGCCCCGCTCATGAAGCCCATTATGGTAGTCTAGATGGCTCATGAGACTTTCCCAGGGAGGTTTGCATTTCACACCGTAGAGCCACACGTCCTTCAAATGGAGCTGGGTGTGTCCTGTTCCCAGCCAGTTGACCTTGAAGTTGTGTCTCAGGGAGGTACCATAAACCTTGTTTCCCTGGAAACCTTCCCCCTCCCATCCAAGCCTCCACCCACCCACCCACCCCAAGTTCATGGCAGACTGGCACCAAGTGATAGTGGAGCAAGCCTGAAGTGACCACTGACACGGCATCATGGTGGTTAAAAATAACCTCCCATTTTCTAGCTTTGCACTGTGCACTTATTTATTTTATTTATTTGATCTGTCAATCTCTTATAAGATAAAAGGTATAAGTATAAACATAGTTATGAATACATGAAATGGATACAGATAAGAAAAATAAAAGAAAGAATAGGACAGGGACGGTAGTCACATTGGTGCGCTTATGCACGCCCCCTACAGACCTCTTAGGAAAGGGGTGAGGTCAATAGTAGACAGTCTAAAGTTAAAGTTTTTGGGGTTTGGGGAAGAAACTACAGAGTCAGGTAGAGTATTCCAGACATTGACCACTCTGTGGCTGAAGTTGTATTTCCTGCAATCAAGTTTGGTGCGGTTAACCTTGAGTTTGTATCTATTGTGCGCTCTTGTGATGTCATGGTTGAAGCTGAAGTATTCATTGACAGGTAGGACATTGCAATGGATGAGTTTATGTACCATACTTAGATCAGACCGAAGGCTGAAGGATAAAGCAACCCAAGTGGACGGGGTCAACCCAGACAAGGAAATTATAGGGGTGGGCTGCAAAAATTGTAGCGAAGGGTTCTCTGCCCGGTTGCTGGGTGGGCGTGGCCATGGTGGGTGTGGCCTAGTCTGCCTCCTGCATTGGGGGGGGGGCGGCATTCTTGCCCTCCCGGGATTAGAAGGCTTCCCTCGAGCCTCCGGGAGGGCAAGAACGGCCTTCCCGGGCTACGGAGGCTCTATGGAAGCCAGAAATGGGCCTATTTCTGCCCTTCCAGAACTCCCTCCCTCCCTCCCTGCACCTCCAGGCACGCCCTGCACTTGCCTGCATCCAGAACGGCCTCATGGGGACTCCTGGGAGGGGCGGAGTGGGGGGGGGGGCAGCCAGGGGCGGGATTTGGGGGTTGTCCAAACTGCACAGAATCTTAGCTAGAGGCTCTCCTGTACCCCCGCGAACCCCCAGCAGCTCAGCCCTGGGAAATTAACCAAGGCTAACTCTAACCGAGGTTTGCACAATCTGCCAATACTATAAGTATCATCACCAGTGGACGGTTGTTGTCTCTAGATCAAAGTGTATGGAGTGACCACAGATGGAGACTATAAGCTATAATTATGAGAATAACGGTTATAATTAGGGTCTATATTGTTATGTGTCTTTTAAAGAGACTTGATACAGACAGTACACAGTTGTTGCAGAAACGGAAATGTGATGTAGGATAAAGGAAAACGTAGAATAAAAATTTATATATATCTATATATACATGTGTGTGTGTACGTGTATGTGTATATATGTTTATACGTGTGTGTGTGTATATACATATAAATACATACATACATACATACATACATATATATATATATATATATATATATATATATATATATATATATATATATATGTTTTCTTACGTTTTTGCTGGTATTTTAATGTATGGTATTTAGGTTTCTTTGGATATTTTCCCACATCTTATTATTTTTGCTTTTATTATAACAACGTTTTGGCAGAATCTCTTCTGCCTTCCTCAGTCTTGTGTATTGGGTTCCTTTTAATCTTGTGTGTCAGGCTTGGCAGCCCTAAACCCAACCCAACCCCAACCCCAACCCAACCCCAATCCCAACCCAACCCCAATCACAACCCAACCCCAATCACAACCCAACCCCAACCCCAACCCAAACCCCAACAACAACAACCCCAACCCCAACCCAACCCCAACCCCAACCCAACCCCAACGCCAACGCCAATGCCAACGCCAACTCCAACCCCAACCCCAACCCCAAACAACCCCAACCCCAACTCCAACCCAACCCCAACCCCAACCCCAACCCCAATCCAACCCAACCCAACCCAACCCAACCCCAACCCCAACCCCAACCCCAACCCTAACCCTAACCCAAACTTCAACTCCAACAGTAACCCCCACCCCAACCCTAACCATAAACCTAACCCTAACAAAACACGACTGACAAACCTGACACACAAGATTAAAAAGAACCCAATGCACAAGCCTGAGGATGGCAGATGAGATTCTGCAGAAACGTCGCTATAATAAAAGCACAAATATTACATGGGAAAATACCCGAAGAAACCTAAATACTATACATATAAATACCCACGAAAACATTTTATATATATACATACATACATACATACATACATACATACATACATACGTACACACACATACAGGTGTGGGATTCAAATTTTTTAACAACTGGTTCTGTGGGTGTGGCTTAGTTGGTGGGTGTGGCTTGGTGGTCATGTGACTGGCTGGGTGTGGCCAACTCAACATCACTCACATCGAGGCACGCATCCCCTCGCCTGGCCTCTCAAGACTGTGGGGATGCTGCAACAGTCGTAAGTGTGAAAAATGGTCAGAAGTCACTTTTTTCAGTGCCATTGTAACTTTGAACGGTCCCTCCACACAAGCAAAGTACCAGCAAAGGAGGGGAAAAAAACTCCAGAGAAGTTCCAGAAGTCTAGTCCTGCCAAGAATGTAGTAAGGGTTGACGGAGAGGCAGTTACTGTAAGCAACCCCAGAATGTTTCCTTCCTGCCTTCCTTACAGGATTAGGCCAGTAATTTCTTCTAACAACCGGTTCTCCGAACTGCTTAGAATGTTAACAACCGGTTCTAGAGAATAGGTGCGAACTGGTAGAATCCCACCCCTGTATACAGATATGCAGGTCTTGGCGTGTTCGGGTCTTTTCCCGAGTAAGACTGAGAGTATCCTGGTGACGTTTTGACGAGCTCCCATTTGCCACCTTCAGGCTGGTGCTTTCGGCTTGTGCGAGCTCCTCTTCCTCCCCTACTCACTGGGCTTCCTCTCTCCCAACACAGGAATTGGAGCTGATCGTCCTTGCCCCTCGGACTGGAGCTCCTTCGATAACTTTTGCTACAAGTTAATCAAAGAAGAGAAGAGCTGGAACGATGCCGAGGTTAGAAGCTCTTGTGTGCCTGTGAATCTCTTAGCCCAGGCAGAGGAGGAGTCTAGGCAGAGGCCGGAAGACCCCCCTCCAAAGACCCCTCTGGCTGGGCTGAAGGGGAGGGACACTCTTTGGGTGAATGCAAAAATAGCAAAAACGCAATTCTTCTCTGGACTGGCATGCCTACAAACCTTAGCGAAGGTCAACATTTTAGGATAGCCTGAAATCCAGATATTCTGAGGACTCTGAGCCCATGTTAACTTCCCTTTCCCCCTCTTTGGACCAGGAGGAAACGGTGCCAGGAAAGCGTTTGCTGCCCCTGGCTGCCAATTCCTCCCCTGCCTCTGGGCACAAGACAGGCACATGGTAGCAGCCGTATGGGTAGCCTGGGGGGCCATGAAGGGCAGGGCATTGCAGCTTTCCTGGTTTGTTTTCCTCCACTCCAGCCATACATCTCCCCCAATGCCTCTCCTTAATGTGGTTTCTTTCAATGGATTTATCTTTTGTTTAGGTATTTATTTATTTTTATGCCATCTTTATTTTTATTTTACGAATAACTCAAATCGGTGAACATAGCCAATGCTCCTTCTTCCTCCTATTTTCCTCCCAGCAACAACCTTGACAGAGAGCTTGGCCCAAGAGGGAGTGGCTGCATTGCATAGAAGCACTTTTCTCCCCAAGTCTCCCCCTTCCCATCCCCCCCCATCCCGAGTTCATGACAGACTGTCGCTGTCGCAAGCCAGCATGAAGGGGCATCTGACAGATGGATTAAAAAAGCCGGTGTGATGACCCAAAGGGGTGTGGCACAAAGACAAAACAGCCAGAGAATAAGTATGAGTTCCTTTATTAGCTCCAACTTTGCCACTGACGTCCCGGTTCCTCTCTGGTCTGGAGAATAACTCACCCACAAACCTGCAACAGCCTTTGGCTGCAGATACTTCAGTCCAAACATTGTAAACAGAAAACTTCACATTATAAACCCAACAAGGCAAGATAAGGTAATGAATCCGGCAGGGCAAGATAAGGAATTCCAATAGTGAAGTAACATGGCAGTAAATCAAACCAGATAACAGCAGCCAACACTAGGTGAACTCAGCGGTTTTTCCCCACAATCGCCCCTCCCATCTGCCTCTCCTTTAAACTGCATCCCCAGGTGCGCCTTGTGAAGGGAATCAGGGCCCTTTCCTCCCTTATAAGCCATGCAACCCACATTTCTCCCTTCTCCATTCCTCCCTATGTGTCCTCAGATGAAGAGAGAGTTGGCCTGGGTCTTCGTCTGAATCCCCTCTGCCTTGCTCTACTTCTCCCCTGCTCTGCCCAGCCGGACTTTGCCTTCCCCAGTTTCCTCCACAGCCAAGGGAGCCACTCCTCCGCCCCCTGTCAGCTCTTCATCTTCCTCCTCGGATTCCGACTCCAACAGGGGCATGACAGCCGGACAGGAGCTGGCATGGATGTCTCCCAAAATGCTGGAGCCTGAGATGCATTGGGCGCCCGCCAAAGTTTTGCAAACTCTTCCTTTTGCTCCTATCAGAAACTCTGGGGAGGACACACCTTTGTTGTGCCAGAGGGGGCTTCACTGGCAGGAAGCAGGTGGTGAGTGGGGCATGTGGAGCCCCCCTACCCAAAAGTTTGATCTATGGGTTCAACCTGGGGTCTTAATTAAAGGAGGGAGCAGAAACTTCTGAACTGGGCATTGTTCAAAAGCTGAGGACAGCTACGAGTGTCTACTGAATCAAGATGGAGGCTTTGTCAGAGTATATTCATGAACTGGCAGAGACATGGTCAACAAAGTAAGCATGGCAACAGACCAGCCAATGGGAGCTGACAGCCTGGGTGTGGTTTGGCTCTATGTGCTTTGCTGAGAAATGTTTCTGCTTGTGTTTTTCTTTATGCCGCTTTGGAAGAAACTGCTGGTATTGTACGTTCAATTATGTTTATAAAGAAGTTAATGAACCTGCTGAATCAGTTATCTGTGTGTTTTCTGGACTTGAATTTCTGCTGCAAACTCGAACAGGCTTCAGGCATGCAATCATAGCCCTTAGACTTATATACCCCTTCACAGCCCTCTCTAAGCGGTTTACAGAGCCAGCATATCGCCCCCAACAATCTGGGTCCTCATTTTACCAATCTCGGAAGGGTGGAAAGCTGAGTCAAACGTGAGCCTCGTGAGATTCGAACTGCCAAATGGCAGTCAGCAGAAGGAGCCTGCAGTACTGCACTCTGACCACTGTGCCACTGAGGCTCTTTACAAATGCACAAGCAGAGACCGCTTGGTCCTTCTCTGTTGAACCAGGATCTTTCTCTGTTGTGCCTCTCTCCCAGACATACTGCGCCCAACTTCAAAGTGGCAGCCATCTGGTCTCCTTCCAAACCTGGAGAGAGATCTCTTATGTCAAAACGTTGCTGTCGAGAAATCTGGGCTTATTCTACACTGTCTGGATTGGACTGAATGATCCAGAGAAAGTAAGTCCTTTCTGATGTTAACCTTTATCGATTTATCTTGATTGTTTCTGATGGTTGTTTACTAACCAGCCCTCCAATGGGAGTCACAGATCTCCCTATGGAATATTCTTGCCTTGGATAACACCAGGGGTGGGATTCAGCTGGTTCACTCTGGTTTGGGAGAACCGGGTGTTAATTTTACATCCAGTTTGGCGTACCGCTAGGTCCAACGACCGGCAGGCCCCACCCCACTCTATCCCTCCCAGGAGTCCCCATGCAGGAAAGAGAGAGATAGGGAGGAAGGGCGAGAAAGGGAGAAAGGTAGGGAGGGAGAGGGAGCGAAAGTGAGGGAGAGAAAGAGAGGGAGGGAGGGAAGGAGGGAGGGAGAGAAAGGGAGACAGAAAGAGAGAGAAAGAGAAGTAGGAGGGAGGGAAAGAGAGAGAGAGAAAGAGAGTGAGGGAAAGAGAGGGAAAGAGAAGGAATGAAAGAGAGAGAGAGAGAAAGGGAGGGAAAGAGAGAGAAGGAGAGGGCGAGGGAGGGAAGGAAGGAGAGAGAGAGAGAGAGAGAAAGAAGACAAAGAGAGGGGGAGGGAGGGAAAAAAGGAGAGAAAGAGAGAGAGAAAGAGAGGGAGGGAGGGAAAGAGAAAGGGAATGAGAGAGAAAGAGAGAGAAAGAGACGGGGGAGAGAGAGTTTGGTGTGCCCTTACCCCCTGGCCTTGCATAGCAAGAGTCCCTTCCTCAGTTGGCTGACAGGGCTCCTCTGTCATTACAGAATCGCACCTGGAAGTGGAGTGACGGCTCCGAGTTTCGTTATACATCCTGGACACTATTTGAAGCCTGCGACGTTAATAGTGGGGAGTCCTGCGTAAAGATGATCAGTTCAGAATGTAAGCCGAGATGGAGGGGAGGGAGCCAAGGAGCGCTTCCCACCATAAGGACCCAAAGAGGACACTGCTTCGTAGCCTGATCCCCTGGCCACCGATGGTTAAGTGGTTAAGGCGCCAGATTAGAAAGCAGGAGACCATGAATTCAAGTCCTGCCTTGGCTGAGAAAGTTGGCTGGTTGATTTTGGGCCAATCACCAGGAGATTGGGAGTTCTAGTCCCTCCTTAGGCGTTAAAATCTGCTGGGTGACTTTGGGCCAATCATCAGGAGACAGGGAGTTCTAGTCCCTCCTTAGGCGTTAAAGTCAGCTGGGGGACTTTGGCCAATCACCAGGAGACAGGGAGTCCTAGCCCCTTCTTAGGCATTAAAGTCAGCTGGGTGACTTAGGGGCAATCACTAGGAGACAGGGAGTCCTAGGCCCTTCATAGGCGTTAAAGTCAGCTGGGTGACTTTGAGCCAATCACCAGGAGACAGGGAGTTCTAGTCCCTCCTTAGGCGTTAAAGTCAGCTGGGTGACTTAGGGGCAATCACTAGGAGACAGGGAGTTCTAGTCCCTTCTTAGGCGTTAAAGACAGCTGGGTGACTTTGGGCCAATCACCAGGAGATGGTGAGTTTTAGTCCCTTCTTAGGCATGAAACTTTGCTGGGTAAAATTTTGGGCCAATCACCAGGAGATGGGGAATTCTAGTTCCACCTTAGCCATGAAAGCTGGCTGACAGACTTTAGGCCAGTTCTTTTCTCTCAGACCAACCAGGGGTGGGATTCTACTGGTTCGGACCAGTTCAAGCTAACTGGATGTTAAAGTTACAGCTGGTCAGCTAAACCGGTAGGTCAACTGACCTGCTAGCCCCGCCTCCCTTCCCCTCCCCTCCCCTCCCAGGAGTCTCCACGCGATGTAGGTAAGTGCAGGTTCTGCACCGAGGCCCTGGGAGGGGAAAAAATGGGCCTTCTGGAAGTCCAGAAATGAGCCTGTTTCCGGATTCCGGAGGGCCTCCAGAGCCCGGGGGTGGCTGTTTTCGCCCTCCCAGAGTCCCAGGGGAGTCCTGGGTGTGTCTCCTGGCACAGTCCCAGCTGTGCCCCTTCCTCCACTTTCTGCCTTCCTGGGACTCAGCAAGGGGAATCTGGGCACAGCTGATCGTATGAACAGCTGATTGTTGGGAGGGAAAAGAAAAAAAGAAATACTTTAAGGGGCGAGTGTCAGGTGGGCGGGGCCAGCGAGTTACTGGCAACTGGGTGCCTGGATAGAGGCGTGGCCAACCAGAACTTACTAATGGTTCAGCGACCCACGCCAAATCCTTGCTACCGATTCTCCCTAACCGGTGCAAACCCGGCTGAATAACACCACTGGCCCCACTTCCCCCTGGCCGAGAGGGAGGGGCCATTGAAGGGATCTCCTGGATCCATCTCCACCTGCGGGATTTCCCTGCAAAACTTTCTCTTTTGCTGCCCTGAACTGCCATTTCTCTCTCTCTCTTTTTCCGCCCAGTTCATCTTAAATGGGAAGCTGACAAGTGTGAATCCAAGTATTACTTCATCTGCAAGATGTAGCCACAGTCTGTGGGACACACCTGATGAAACCTGGAGAATTAAGGAAGCCCCCACCGCACATATACACCCCACCCCACACCTGCCAAAAAAAATCTCTGCTTTGCACGCACCCTTTCGCTTCATGGAGGCTTTCGGTAGCTTGAGTCTGATTTTGCTCACCCCGCAGGTCAAATAAACTCTGTCTTAGCACAACTGGCCTGGTTTATTCTGCGGGAGAGGGTTGAGGTCCAAAAGTCGAGACGTCTACATGGCGAAGCTTGGCATTGGGGGGTGGGGGTGGAGAGGCTGTTGTCTCATCAGAAGGAGCATCCGTTGATGCTTGGAGGTTCCCTTCCATGTCAATCCTCATTTTCGTTGGAGGCTTCAGCTCCTTACAGAGCTGACAGAATCTGAGTTGCAAGAGACCTTGTAGGTCATCTAGTCCAACCCCTCCCTGCCCAAGCAGGAGACCCTACCCACATCATTTCTGACATATGGCAGTCCAGTCTCTTCTTGAAAGCCTCCAGGGATGAAGCTCCCACAACTTCTGAAGGCAACTTCTGTTCCTTTGATTGATTGTTCTGTCAGAAAGTTTCTCCTTATTTCCAGGTTGAATCTCTCCTGGCTCAGTTTCCATCCATTTATTTATTTATTTTATTTATTTAAATTTATATACCGCCTCCTCTCCCAAAGGGACTCGGGGCGGTGAACAGCCAGAATAAAATGCACATATAAAACACATATACAATATTTAAAAATTAAAAGAATTAAATACATTGGCTCTTACAAAGATTAAAAATAAGGGAATTAAGAAAGTTAAAACCAGATTAAAAAATTTAAAAACCCCTAGGCCAGACCGGCTTGCTGAAATAAATGAGTTTTCAACGCACGGCGGAAGGTCAGGAGATCAGGGATGGTCCTCATCTCCGGGGGTAATTCATTCCAGAGAGAGGGTGCCCCCAATGAGAAGGCCCGCATCCTCGGGGTCGCCAGCCGTCCAGCCGACGGCACCCCGAGGAGGCCGACTCTATGGGAGCGTATCGGTCGGCGGGAGGCCGATAATGGCAGGAGGCGGTCTCACAAATATCCTGGTCCCGAGCCATGGAGCGCTTTAAAGATGATAACTAAGACCTTGAAGCGCACACGGAGGGCCACCGGGAGCCAATGCAGCTGTCAGCTGGTGCTCCCTTCAAAGTCCAAGAAAGAAACACTTAAACTCCAATTGTTAGAGTAAAGATATCTTTTACTGGAAATCAAAGTGGTAGCAACAAAAGAATTCTGAATCTGAGGAAATGAGCGCGAAAAACACATATACAAAGTGATGGCAACGTTCCCACCCCCAACAGTCCATATTGCTCCTCCAATGAGAAATGGTGCATAACATCATGTGGGCATCTTCAGGTGGTGATGAGGCCTCTGTCCGTTGACCTTGGCATAGTTTGATAAAGAGTCGCAGTTGCGCATAGCAAGGAATAGAAAAGCAAGGAATAGAAACTTAAGCAAGACTCCCCCTCCCCTAGATATACAGTTTCGTTTCCTACTCACTCCAGCACGCTTCCCAAATATATCATGGCCCACTGCCCCCTCCCGTTACTTATGGCAGCCGAAAGATGCAAAGCAGAGAAAAGGAAATAAAGGAAGAAATCTTGAAGGCTGACATTCGGCCCTCCTGCAAAAAGACGTTAGTCCTAAAAAATATAAGAATAAAAGATAAGATGTTACAAACAAATAACAACAGCATCAATGTTCAGGGTTTATCAGGATACATGGTGCGAAACGCCCGCACCAGCCGGGGAGCTCTAACATCTCTCTCGTCTACCCATTCAGACTGGGAAGAAGGAAAATGCTTCCACGCAACCAAATATTGGACTCGACCCCTCTTCTTCCTAGAATCCAAAATTTCTTTAACTTCAAAATGTTGTTCACCTTCAATGAGCAATGGTACAGGGGGGGCTACTTGAGTAGGCCTCAGATCAGATGTACGTTCAGGTTTTAACAAACTAACATGGAAAACAGGATGGATCCGACAGAGGGTTTTAGGCAGTGTCAATTGAACTGCCACAGGATTCACAACTCGTTCAACCGGAAAAGTTCCCACAAACTTAGGTCCAAGCTTTTTCGATTTCTGTGTGGTCTGCAAAAATTTGGTTGATAAAAACACCTTATCACCAACTTGATATGGTTTTTGTGGACGTCTCTTTTTATCTGCAAATTTTTTATGAGCTTGATGAGCATCATCCAATGCCTTGCGGGCAACTGGCCAAGTTATCTGGAGATGCCTTATCCACTCATCCAATGAGGGAATGTTAGATTTCTCTTGCGGAAGCTCGGGTATGGGTACAAAGTCTTGTCCCGAGGCCACTTTAAATGGAGTGAATCCGGTGCTGCTATGTACCGAATTGTTGTATGCCACCTCAGCAAAAGGCAGTAAGTCAGCCCAATCATCCTGCTGATAATTAATGTAACATCTCAGATACTGTTCCAGTACCGAGTTAGTTCTCTCGCAGGCCCCATTGGTTTGTGGATGATGGGCGGAGTTTAACCCCTGGGCGGAGCCTAGTAACTTTAGGAACTCTTTCCAGAAATTTGAAGTGAATTGGACGCCCCTATCAGAGATTATGCGTTCAGGAACTCCATGCAGCCTGTAGATATGCAGAATAAACAACTTAGCTAACGTCTTCGCTGACGGGATCTTCGCGCAGGGTATAAAGTGTACCTGCTTGGAAAACAGATCTGTCACTACCCAAATGACTGTATTTCCTCCACTGTCAGGCAATTCTATTATAAAATCCATGGAGATTTCCTTCCATGGGGCCGTTGGTCTAGCCACATTCTGCAATAAGCCTGCTGGTTTACCAGGCGGCCGCTTAGCCGAAGCACAAATAGGGCAGCTAGCGACATAAGTCTCAATGTCCTTTTTCAACGTGGGTCACCAAAATTGCCTTTTGACCAAGTGTAGGGTCTTCACGAACCCAAAATGTCCAGCAGGTTTAGAATCATGAGCTTGATGTAAAATTTTGTGTCTTAGTTTTCCCGGTACATATAATTTGGCCCCCACCCAGGCCAACCCATCTCTAATAGTACAGTCATTCGAGTGGGTTAGGAACCAATCATCAAGTTTTAGAGCTTCTTTCAATTGTGCCGATAAATCGGTTGACAAATCAATCTCTTTTTTCTTCTGAGCTCTGGTAACCATTGGAGCTGCCAACTGTTCGGTTGGGATGATAGGTCTCACCACTTCCTGGTGAGCACTATTATACTGAGGTAATCTAGACAAAGCATCTGCCATGAAGTTCTTTCCGCCAGGAATGTACTTCAAAGAAAAATTGAACCGCTTAAAATATTGCGCCCAGCGAACTTGCTTGGGAGACAGTTTCCGAGGCATTTTCAGAGCCTCCAGATTTTTATGATCTGTCCAGACCTCAAAAGGGTGTTTGGCTCCTTCTAGGAAACGCCTCCAAGTTAACAAAGCCCATCGAACTGCAAAAGCTTCTTTTTCCCAGATGGCCCATCTTCTCTCGGTTTCAGTTAGTTTACGGGAGGTATAAGCGCATGGTTGCAGGTATCCTTTTTCATTTACCTGAAGTAGCACCACCCCAACGGCTACGTCACTCGCATCAGCTTGGATTACAAACGGAACGTCCATGTCTGGGTGCTTAAGTACGAGTTCAGCAGCAAACAGATGTTTCAGTTTCTCAAAAGCAGCTTGACACTCCATGGACCACTCCAGTGGTGTACTGGGCTTCGGTTTCACCTCCCATCTGGTTTTAAGGAGATTCGTGATAGGTATCGCGATCTTCGCAAAAGCAGGAATAAATTGACGGTAAAAATTTGCAAATCCCAAGAAACTTTGCAGTTGTTTCCTGGTACGGGGAGGGGCCCATTCCAAAACCGCCTGCACCTTCCCCGGGTCCATTTCTATGCCGTCGTGCGATATGCGATAGCCCAAATAGTCAATTTTCTCCTGGTGAAATTCACACTTTGACAGCTTGGCATACAACTGAGCCGCTCGAAGTTTCTCCAGGACTGACCGCACTAGTTTTACATGCTCATCGCGAGTCTCTGTGTAGATAAGAATATCATCAAGATAAACTAACACTCCTTTGTACAAATGCTCTTGCAATACTTGGTTTATCATTTGCATGAATACTGCAGGCACCCCCTGTAGGCCAAATGGCAGGACGTTGAATTGAAAACAACCCATCGGGCAGTTGAAAGCAGTCTTCCATTCATCCCCTTCTTTGATTCGGATTCGGTAGTATGCTTCTCTCAGGTCGAGTTTCGAAAAAATCCTTCCTTTAGCGAGGTGGGCCAGCATGTCCTTCATCAGGGGGAGGGGGTACACGTTCTCCACCGAGATGGCGTTGAGGTTACGGTAGTCGACCACCCAGCGTAAGGAGCCATCTTTCTTCTCCCGAAACAACACTGGAGCCACCACCCGGGGCCTAGCAGGTTGGATGAAACCACATTCTAAATTTTTTTCAATGAATAACCGCAATTCTCCTAATTCCCGTGGGGTCATTGAATACAGCTTCGGTTTTGGGAGTTTTACTCCGGGCAAAAATTCGATACTGCAATCCGTTGAGCGACGAGGGGGGAGCTCATCCGAGGCCTTCTCACTGAACACCTCCTTTAAGTCCCAGTATTCCTCTGGAATTTTCTCCTCCCCTTTCAGAATCTCAGTGCCAGTAGAAGCCAATTCTGTGGGATTTTTGGGTCTCAATTTGGATTTCCCCTCCCCTTCTGGGGGTTGGTCTGTACGTATGCGTAGTGATCCCCTCCTCCAATTAACATGGGGGGTTCCACTTCCGGAGCCAAGGCAAACCCAGTATTAAGGGGCGCTCCATCCCAGGAGCCACAATAAACCACAGAGTCTCTTTATGGTTCCCCATTGTCATCTCCCTGGTTCCGTTATAAAATGAGCAGGTCCACCCCCAGCTACCGATCCATCCAATTGGCAAAAAGCTATGGGCGTTTTCAGAGTCTTTAGCCTTAAGCCCAGCTTCTCTACCACCTTTGAACTGATTACGCACCTTGTGCACCCAGAGTCTAACAAAGCCAACATGTCCCCTTCAGCCCCTGACGTGGGTACCCTTAATCTCACTGGAATGGTCATAGGGCCCTGGTTCGGACTTACCAGTGCATCGTCTTCCAATTCGGATTCACTCTCTTCAGAAGAGGTTGGAGTTCCCAACCCCCCTCCTTTTTGAGGGGTGACCTCTACAACCTCCTCTGCTTTTAGTGCCGATCCATGAGGCGTGGCTGGAGGCCTCTCAGACTTTCTTCTTCCCCCTGGCGCCCCTTTTGGTTCCAGCTTGGCACGGCAGTCTGCAGCCCAGTGGCCCTCTTTCCCACATCGGAAACATGCTCTGGTCCTGGGTTTTGCTGCTGGTCTTCCCTTTAGAGGTTTTAAGGCTTCTTGAGGCCTGGTGAGAGGGGCATTCTTCAAAACAAAATCCCCCCGGCGTCTGTTTCGGGTCAGGTCAATCTCCACCTCTGCTGCCAGCACGTACCACTGCTGCAGCTCACCCGGGTCTCTTCTGGCTACGCAGCGTTGATAAACATCTTCATTCAGCCCATCCTTAAAAGCTTCTATCAGGGCTCCCTGGGACCAGCCGCGGATATGGCACGCCAGCTCCCTAAACTCCTGGGTGTAATCAGCTACTGACCTTCGCCCCTGATTTATGGTTTTCATCCTGATTCTAGCCTTGCGTTCAGCTAGAGGATATTCAAATCTAGTGCGCAATGCTGTCATGAACTGGTCATAATTCAACAGCTGAGGGGCATTATCATTATGCAAAGTCACCATCCACTTTGCAGCCATTCCCTCCAGAGCCCTGGTCACACACCTGACTTTGGCCGCTTCTGAGGAAAAATCCTGCCCATACTCCTCCATATGGCTCCAAACTTGTGCTAGGAAAAATCCTAATTCCTGGGGGTCCCCTCCATATTTTACTTCCAACGGAGGCACTTTTGGAGCTCTACGCCTTCTGGCAATTATCCCCCCAGCCGGGGGGCCCTGTGCTGCTGCTGCTGCCTGTTGCGCCGGCCCAGGTTGATTTATGGGGGTGGCTGCTCTGGTTCTTCTGCTTGGGGCTACCTCCCCCTCTTCCCCCTCATACCTTTGATCAGCTTGAGCCTCTCCGGCAGCTTCATGTAAAAGTTGCATGGCTTGCGTTAGTAAGAAACCTCTCCGTTCCTTCTCCTGCCATGGCTCATCTTTCCCTTGACGACGGGTCGTGGTTACTTCTGGAGGGGGCCTTTCCTCAGGATCCTTCCAACCGACTCCAAGGGACCATTTGGGCTTTACAGCTGGGGTTTCGCCAAGACTTAGCTCTGCTAAGAAGTCAGCCTCTTCTGCTCCCTCCAACAACAGGGATTCTGGTCCTCCAGTCGCTCCCTGGTCTTCTTGGTCGCTGGCTGGACTAGACATTGTTTGTTTGCAAACCCCCTCGGAAGAAAATTTGGGTTTTCTCCGGGTGGGCTGATAAAAGGGAGATTCAGAATAATGTCAGCTGGTGCTCCCTTCAAAGTCCAAGAAAGAAACACTTAAACTCCAATTGTTAGAGTAAAGATATCTTTTACTGGAAATCAAAGTGGTAGCAACAAAAGAATTCTGAATCTGAGGAAATGAGCGCGAAAAACACATATACAAAGTGATGGCAACGTTCCCACCCCCAACAGTCCATATTGCTCCTCCAATGAGAAATGGTGCATAACATCATGTGGGCATCTTCAGGTGGTGATGAGGCCTCTGTCCGTTGACCTTGGCATAGTTTGATAAAGAGTCGCAGTTGCGCATAGCAAGGAATAGAAAAGCAAGGAATAGAAACTTAAGTAAGACTCCCCCTCCCCTAGATATACAGTTTCGTTTCCTACTCACTCCAGCACGCTTCCCAAATATATCATGGCCCACTGCCCCCTCCCGTTACTTATGGCAGCCGAAAGATGCAAAGCAGAAGAAAGGAAATAAAGGAAGAAATCTTGAAGGCTGACAGCAGCTCGCGTAGAAGTGGCGTAACATGGGATCCCCGAGGAGCCCCCAACACAACCCTCGCGGCCGCATTCTGCACCAGCTGGAGCCTCCGGATGCTCTTCAAAGGCAGCGCCATGTAGAGAGCATTGGCATAGTCTAGACAGGAGGTCACCAGGGCGGAAGTGACCGTGCGAAGCGCACCTCGATCCAGAAAGGGCCGCAACTGGTAGATCCTACGGACCTGACCAAAAGCCCCCTGGCGACGGCCGCCACATGGTCCTCCAATGAAAGCCGTACGTCCAGGAGGACACCCAGATTGCGAGCCCTCTCTGTGGGGGCAAGTATTTCCCCCCCCCCCCCACAGCCAGCGATGGAACCAGCTGGCTGTACCGGGGTGCCGGGAAGCATAGCCATTCAGACTTTGATGGGTTGAGTTGAAGCCTGTTCTGCCCCATCCAACACCGCCCGGCCTCCAGGCACCGGGTCATCACTTCGACGGCTTCATTGGGGTGGTCCGGGGTAGAGATATACAGCTGAGTGTCATCAGAGTACTGATGGAACTCTACCCCAAAGCCACGGATGATTTCACCCAGCGGCTTCATATAAATGTTGAAAAGTAGAGGCGAGAGCACCGACCCCTGAGGAACCCCGCAAATCAGGGGCCTCGGGGCTGACCTCTGCCCCTTGCCAACACGAATTGCGAACGGCCAGAGAGGAAGGAGGAGAACCACCGCATAACGGTGCCCCCCACTCCCAACCCCTCCAGCTGTCGCAACAAGATACTGTGGTCAACAGTATCGAAAGCCACCGAGAGATCTAATAGGACTAGGACAGAGGAATAATCTCTGTCACGGGCCCTCCAGAGATCATCCACCAATGCGACCAATGCCGGCTTCGTGCTGGGTCCAGGCCTGAAGCCCGATTGGCGTGGATCCAAATAGACAGCTTCATCCAGGTGCTGGGGAAACTGTTGTGCCACCACACTCTCAACAACCTTTGCCACAAAACGAAGGTTGGAGACGGGACGATAATTAGATAACAAAGTTGGGTCCAGGGGCGGTTTCTTGAGGAGGGGTTTCACCACCACCTCTTTCAAGGTGGCAGGCAGATATCCCTCACTCAAGGAAGTGTTAATAATACCCTGAAACCAACCTCGTGTCACCTCCAGGGTGGCCAACACCAGCCAGGAGGGATACGGGTCCAATAAATATGTGGTAGCATTCAGTCCCCGCAGCAACCTGTCCACGTCTTCGGGGGTCACAGGATCAAACTCCTCCCAAATGACTGCCTAAAATTCCGCCCTTGACCCCCCACCCAGAGTTGCTCATTCAGAGTCCAACCCATCCCGGATCCGAGCGATTTTATCCACCAGGAAATTTGAAAAGTCCTCAGCCTGTCCCTGCAAGGGGTCCTCCCACACTCCCCCTTCCAGGAGGGAGCGGGTCACTCTAAACAGGGCGGCCGGGCGGTTTCCTGCAGACGCAATAAGGGTGGAAAAGTAAGAACGCTTTGCCACCCTTATCGCCACTAAATAGGTCTTAATATAAGACCGTAATAGTGTTCGGTCGGGTCCGGAGCGAGTAGTCCTCCAAATACTCTCCAGGCATCTTTTCCGGCACTTCATCTCCCTCAGCTCCCCGGAAAACCAAGGGGCCGAGTGAGAGCAGCACCAGGTCAGAGGCTGCAAGGGCACGATCCGGTCCAGGGCCCCAGCCGCCACCCTTTCCCAGGTGGCGACCAGGTCCTCAACCTAGTCGTGTGTTCGAATGTCAGGACATGGCCCAAGCTCCATCAGGAACCTATCTGGATTCATCAGGCCACGTCTCCCCTTGGAACAGACCCTTCTAGACCCAATGTTAGCAATTTGTTCTTATATTGTCTAGGGGATGGCTCCTCATACGTTACTTCTCAGGTTTCTAATTTTTTTTTTTAAGAGTTGTAACCATCAGAGAAGAATGCTGTAATCCCCCTTAGTCAAGTTTTTGGTGACCAATTGTTCATGATTAATTTTCCCACGTTCTTTTGTTGTACTTGTGTTTTGGTCCATGACCACAAATAAAGTATTATCTCTATCTCTATCTCTATCTCTATCTCTATCTCTATCTCTATCTCTATCTCTATCTCTATCTCTATCTCTATCTCTATCTCTATCTGGGGTGGGGGCAAGGGGTTCAGATGGGTCTTTTGATGGCGTACCTGGCTCCCTGCCACGTCTCATCGGCCCTGCCCGGACTCCTCGAGGTGATAGCCGGGCTGGCGGTTGAGACCCCTAGGCTTTTGGTCATGGGGGATTTCAACCTGCCATCATCCGGTGAAACCTCGGGGTTGGTTCGGGAGTTCTTGGCTTCCATGACGGCCATGGACCTGACCCAGTTAGTTTCTGCCCCCACTCACATTGGAGGACACATGCTGGACCTGATTTTTGTCTCTGGGCAGTGGTTGAATGACTGTATTTTTGGGGATTTAGTCATCACACCCCTGTCATGGACAGATCATTCCCTCCTCAGGTTGGACTTCCGTTCCGCCACCCCCCACCGCAGGGAGGCGGAGCCACTTAGATTGTTCCGCCCCAGGCGCCTGATGGACCCGGAACGGTTCCAGAGGGAGCTTGGGCCATTTCCTGAGTCTCTGGCTCACAGCTCGCCTGGTGACCTGGTGGCCACCTGGGATGGGTTGGCCGCCGGGGCTCTAGATCGAGTTGTGCCCCTGCGACCTCTGACCCGGCACAGATCCCGCTTGGCTCCGTGGTATACGGAGGAGCTGCGGGAGATGAAGTGCCGGAAAAGACGTCTAGAGGGCATTTGGAGGGCGAGTCGTTCTGAATCTGACCGAACACAGGTGAGATCTCATATTAAGACTTACCTTGTGGCGATAGGGGCGGCGAAATCTTCGTATTTCTCCGCCCTTATTGCATCAGCAGAAAATCGGCCTGCCGCCCTGTTTAGAGTGACCCGCTCTCTACTTGAACCGAGAGCGCGGGATGACCTCTTGCAGGGTAGAGCAGAGGAGTTTTCCCGATTTCTGCATGATAAAATCGCTCAGATTCGGGAGGGGCTCGACTCCAATTGGGTGGTCCCGGGGGAGGTGTCCGGGGCAGGTCTTGAGAATGTTATCTGGGGGGAGTTCGATCCTGTGACCGCTGAGGGTGTGGACAGGTTGCTGGGGGGTCTGAATGCCACCACCTGTTTATTGGACCCGTGTCCTTCCTGGTTGGTTTCGGCCGCCAGGGAGACGACACGAGGCTGGCTCCAGGGGATTGTCAACGCTTCCTTGAGGGAGGGGGTGCTCCCTACCGCCCTGAAGGCGGCGGTGGTGCGCCCCCTCCTCAAGAAGCCTTCCCTGGACCCAGCTATTTTAAACAACTATCGTCCAGTCTCCAACCTTCCCTTCGTGGCGAAGGTTGTTGAGAGTGTGGTGGCACGTCAGCTCCCCCGGTACCTGGAGGAAGCAACTTACCTCGATCTGTTCCAATCGGGCTTCAGGCCTGGACATAGCACTGAGACGGCATTGGTCGCGTTGGTTGATGATCTCTGGAGGGCTCGTGACAGAGGGTTCTCCTCTGTCCTGGTCCTATTAGATCTCTCGGCGGCTTTTGATACTATCGACCATAGTATCTTATTGCGACGGTTGGAGGGGTTGGGGATTGGTGGAACCGTCCTTCGATGGTTCTCCTCCTTCCTCTCTGACCGCTCGCAATTCGTGTTGGCGGGGGGGGAGAGGTCCACCTCTAGGCCCCTGGTTTGTGGGGTGCCTCAGGGGTCGGTCCTTTCTCCCCTCCTGTTCAACATTTACATGAAGCCGCTGGGCGAGATCATCCGTGGTCTTGGAGTGAGGTGTCATCTGTATGCAGATGACACCCAGCTGTACATCTCCACTCCGGACCACCCCAACGATGCTGTGGGGGCTATGTCTAGGTGCCTGGAGGCCGTGCGGGACTGGATGGGCGGGAACAGGCTTCGGCTCAACCCATCCAAGACCGAGTGGCTGTGGTTTCCGGCGCCCCGATATAGCCAGTTGATACCTTCGCTGGCTATTGGGGGGGAAGTTCTGCCCCCCACAGAGAGGGCTCGCAACCTGGGAGTCCTCCTGGATGTACGGCTGTCGCTTGAACATCACATCGCGGCCGTCTCCAGGGGGGCATTTCATCAGATCCGTCGGATCTACCGGTTGCGGCCCTTCCTGGATCGGGACGCCTTGCGCACGGTCACTCAGGCCCTTGTCACCTCTCGCCTGGACTATTGTAACGCCCTCTACATGGGGCTCCCTGCGGGGAGCATCCGGAGACTCCAGTTGGTGCAAAATGCAGCCGCGAGGGTGATTATGGGGGCGTCGCGTAGCGCCCATGTGACGCCTCTCCTGCGCGAGCTGCATTGGTTGCCGATGGCTCTCCGGGTTCGCTTTAAGGTTCTAGTTTTGACCTTTAGGGCGACCCATGGCATGGGACCAGGTTACCTTCAGGACCGCATTCTGCCAACGCTCTCCAACAGGCCGGTGCGTTCCCACAGGGAGGGTCTGCTCCGGGTGCCGTCGGCCGCTATGTGTCGTCTGGCGGCGCCAAGGAGTAGGGCCTTCTCTGTGGGTGCCCCCGCCCTCTGGAATACTCTGCCACCGGAACTCCGTACCGGCACGGACCTGAGGGCCTTCAGGCGCGCGTTAAAGACCTGGCTCTTTGAGCAGGCCGGCCTGGGCTGAGATAATGATTTTAAATTTGATCTCCATTTTTAAATTTAAATTTGGGTTTTTAAGGGTGGGGGGAGGGTTTTCTAATTTTAGTCAGCAGCTGATTTAAATATTTAATTACTTTTTAACTTTTGTATTTTTGTGGGGTTTTTAGATGAGCTGTTCACCGCCCTGAGTCCCTTGGGAGAAGGGCGGTATATAAATGTAATTAATAAATAAATAAATAAATAAATAAATATCTCTATCTCTATCTCTATCATCTCTATATCCATCCATCCATCCATCCATCCATCCATCCATCCATCCATCCATCCATCCATCCATCCATCTATCTATCTATCTATCTATCTATCTATCTATCTATCTATCTATCTATCTAATTCCTCAGAGTCCCAGAGGAGCATTTCAGCGGCACCTCCCTCTGTCAGCTTTGGAAGTCATGGTTTACGTAGAAACTTCCACGCTGCCACATTTTAGTGGGGATTACAGAGACGTGGAGGTTTAGACATAACGACGTCCTTCTTCTGAGTCAAAGACAAGCCATCCTGCCAGGGGTGGAATTCTACTGCTTTGGATTTGTTCTGGTGTTCAGCTTGCTCCAAACCAGTTCGCTGCGACGAGGAAGCTCATGATCACTGAACTGATTGCTATAGCAATGGAATCCCACCCCTGCATCCTGCCCCCAGGAAAGGGGTGGTTGGAGGGACGTCTCCAGTTGGGACGGCTGGTACTTGGACCATGTGATGGACGGATGGGTGCAGGAAATTCCCTTTGCAATTACAAAGGGAAAACCCAAATCTGAAAGATTCGGGTTTTCCCGGATGTGCCGATATGACTACTCTTAATAAAATGGAACTTTGAGAAAATGCCTGTCTTGAAGTCTATTGGTTTGGGGTTTGTTAGTTGGAACGCTGGAACCCTCATTTGCAGAAAGAGGTGAGGATATCTCAGGAGGAGAGCCTCATCTGCTTATGACAGGCTTTGGGCTCAGTAGGTTATTGTAACTCAGCTGGATAGTGAAATGCATATAATTTAATGATAGGTAGGTAGACAGACAGATAGATAGAGGTAGATAGATTGACAGACAGACAAACAGACAGATAGATATAGAGAGGGGATAGACAGACAGACAGACAAACAGATAGATAGGATGGCTATCTAGTTAGCTAGCTAGTAGATAGTAGATAGCTAAATAGAGATGAGAGAGGGGGAGGGAAGGAGAGAGAGAGAGAGAAAGAGAGAATAGAGCAGGGGTCCCCAAACGTAGCAACTTTAAGACTTGTGGACTTCAACTCCCAGAATTCCTCAGCCAGTTGAAGTCCACAAGTCTTAAAGTTGCCAAGTTTGGAGCCCTCTGTAATAGATGATAGAGAGAGACAGAGAGAAAGAGAGAGAGAGAGCTGAGGTCATGGCTATCAGATCATGCCTATCAAGCTTGCCTATCAAGCTCACAGGAGGGCAGCGAAGCTTCCTTTTTGTCCTATATGACTACTTTCGTGGGCTGAAGAAAACACGCCTCTCCGGCTGGCTCTGGTAACCTGGGACACAATCTGGAGAAAGGTATGCGTGGAATGTGCTTCTGGTCATAGCAACTGAGCTGCTCCATCAGATCTCTCCCCCACTTCTTATGGTAACTCAAGAGCAAGCCAGGAATGCTTTACGAGTTGACGGGAGTTGTCGGGTGGTTCGAATTCCCAGCGCCGTGTCACGCCGCTCTCTCTACTTGTCCCAGCTTCTGCCAACCTAGCAGCTCGAAAGCCCGTAAAAAAGTGGAAGTAGAAAAATAAAAATAAAATAAAAATTAGAAAAAAAAAGGTAGAAAAAAACCCCTTTGGTGGGAAGGTAACAAGTGTTCCGTGCGCCTTTGGTGTTTAGTCCTGCTGGCCACATGACCATACTCTTTGGAGAGCGCTGGTTCTTCTTTGGCTTTGTAAGGGAGATGAGCAGCGCCCCCTAGACCCAGAAACGACTAGCACGGAGGTGCAAGGAGGGGAACCTTTACCTTTTGTCATGCCCCTGTTGGAGACTGACTCCGCAGCCGACGGGGAGTGGAGTTGTGGCTCCGGAAGTTGTGGAAGAAACTGGGAAAGGACAGAGGCCGGCTGGGCAGTCAGAGGAGGACCCAGGCCCATCCCCTCTCCATCCTAGGGCACGCAGGGAGGAGAGAATAAGGGAGAAATGTGAATGGCATGGTCTACGGGGGAGGAAAGGGCCTTGATCCCCTTCATGGGCTGCAGCTATGAGAACTATTTAGAAGGACAGGCTGGGCATGAGCCAGTGCTGGAAACAAAGTGTGAAAATATTTCTAGTCTGTCCGTCCTTAACTGAGTTTGGCATCCCTCCCAGTGTGTATTCCGATATCTGTGGACGTCTTCAAGCCCTTATCTTGCCTGGTTTCCTTAATTGATTCAGTGTGGTTAGTGTTGTTTTTTTCTAGTTATAATTTATAGATATTTTTATTTTAAACAGCATTTCCTCCTTTTCGCAACTGTTTGTGGGGGAGTTTTTTGTCTCCAGTCAAGGATATTTGGAGCTTTGAAGCAAAGCGAAGGAATTAAAGGAACTTCACCTGTTTTTGTGCCTGTGTTGTTTTTGTATCCCACCCTGGGTCATCATACTTTTACCTTACTAAAGTTATTGGGCATGCATGCTTCATCACAGAGGTATAAAACGATATTAACCAATAAAAAGATTCATTCCAAACCCAAAATGTTTGAATTGTACATAAAGCAACTTTCCACCTTTTTTAAAAAAACAAATTTTATTGATTATACAACTAAAACAACAAATACATACATACACAACACAAAAAAAAAGAAAGAAGGAAAAAAATTAAATAAAAAAGAAACTATTCCATTATCAACAGTCTGTGATTCCTTATTTGTTATCATTATTGGTGTCATATTTCCAAATACATCTTAATGTGAATATGTAATTACTACCACTTTTTCAATTTAACAACATTTACTAATGTACTTTCTATTTTTGTCCTACCCAATCATATCAGCATTCTCAGCTCTTATAATATTCTGATGATTCTTTATCCTTGAGTGTTAACGTTAATTTATCCATCTCTGCACAGGCTGCTATTTTCTGAATGATCATTTCCTCTGTTGGAATATCAGCTTGTTTCCAACATTGTGCAAAGATTAATCTAGCTGCAGTGAGAATATGTAATATTATATATTTGGCTTTTTTGAGAAATTGTCTATTAAAAATCCCTAATAGAAAGAATTCTGGTTTTAGTTCAATTCGCTCCGTCGTTATTTCCTCTAACCATTTTTTAATTCTACGCCAATATCTTTGGGCTTCAGTGCAGGACCACCACATGTGAAAGAATGTTCCTTGTTTCTTTTTACACTTCCAACAATTCGGATTCATGTTAGGAGACAACTTCGCTATTCTCGAAGGGGAGAGATGCCATCTATAAAACATTTTATAGGCATTTTCTTTATATGTTGCTGATTTTGTAATTTTATTATTCCTAATCCAGACCTTTTTCCATTCTAATAATATAATGGTACGTCCTATATTTCTGCTCCAAGCTATTACGTTACCTTTGAGTACCTCTTCTAATTCTGTTTCTAATAGATAGTTATATAATTTGGTTATATTTTTTTTATCAGGACCTAATAAGATTTTATCTAGTTGTTGTAGCTTACCGTAAATTCCGAGGTTTTTTTTAATCTTGTCTGTATCTATTTTGAATTTGCAGGTAAGCCCACCAGTCTACTCTTAGCCCTTGTTCTTGGAGGTCTTGCCGTGATTTTAAAGTTCCTTGCGCATCTAGGAAGTCCTTGTATTTTATCATCTTATTAAGATCCAAATTGTTTGGGTGTATCATCGCCTCCATCGTTGAGATCCAAATTGGGATTTTTAAATAATGTTTTTTTCTTATTTCATTCCAAGTAGCCAATAAAGAGTCTCTAATTATATGTCTGTGGAAATAATTCTGTTTAGTTTTTCCAATGTCCCATAAAAATGCATGCCACCCCCTCTGTAAATCGCGGCCTTTTAGATATAAGATTCTTTTATTCGACAGGTTTACCCACTCTTTCAGCCAAAGTAAGGAGCCTGCACTATGATATATTTCAAAATTTGGGAGTGCCATACCCCCCTGCTCTTCATATCTTGCATCACCTTTAATTTTATCCTCGTTTTTTTCCCTTGCCAAATAAATTTAGTGATTATCCTATTAAGTTCCAGAAAATATTTTTTATGTATTTTTATTGGTACTGTTTGGAATAAATAAATAAATTCAGGAAGAATATTCATTTTAATAGTAGCAATCCTCCCTAAAAGGGAGATTTGCAGTTTGACCCATATCTCTAAGTCTTTTTTTACTTGTTGTAACAATTTACTATAGTTATTTTCCATTAGAGTTTTACAATGGGCCGTCAGCCAAATTCCTAAGTATTTAATTTTTTTTACCACTTGTAGTCCCATTGTCTTTTCCAATTTTAATTTCTATTTTTCTGTTAAATTTTTAGTTATTAATTTCATCTTTTCCCTATTAATTTTAAGTCCTGCAACTTTCCCAAATTGCTCTAATTCATTCAATAATTCTTGGCCTGTTTCAATTGGTTCCTCTATAAAAAAGACCATATATTCCGCGAATGACTGCAGTTTGTATTCTTCTTTCTTAATTTTTAACCCCTTTATTCCTGGGTTTTGTCTAATTCATGTAAGCAATGTTTCCAAGGATAATATGAAGAGCAGAGGAGATAATGGACACTCTTGCCTAACTCCTTTCTCTATTTTTATTGAGCATGTATATTCTCCGTTAATTATAATATTTGCCTTTTGTGAGTCATAAATTGTAGTCACAATGTTTTCAAATTTAGTATCTAAATTCATATTGTAGATTTGTTGAATTAGGAACTGCCAATTTAAATTATCAAGGGCCTTCTGTGCATCCAAGAAAACAAGGGCTATTTGCTTTTCCAGATGGGCTTCATAGTACTCCAAAACCCGAGGTACTTGTGACGAGGTATGGACAAGTGGAGGTGCTGAAGCTCGCTCTGGGTTCCAAGTTACCTTTTCTTGCTGTTGGAGAGACCCTTAGGGGTGCACGTAACCTGTAGAGAAACGTGCCAGTGTGGGGAGACTTGATTTGCGGTGCGGAGAAGGCAATCCTCATCGCGACGCAGAGAGACCCTGTAGAGACCGACATCAAGAGACCGCCAGTAATGGCGGTCCCGAAGTCCGGATCGTTACATACAAGAGGAAGCGAGTGAGTGACAGTCTGTGGTGAACGAGGAGTGTGAAGGAAGGTATTTGTGATTTTGATTGAGTGTCGAGCACTGGAGAAAATTAGTCGGAGCGAAGCCCGAAAGCAGCAGCCAAAGCAGATACGAGTGGCGGTGAAAGCGAAAGGGCTCGTGAGACGGAAGGGAGTAAGAACGCGAGCGATCAGATACAGAAGATAAGAAAGGCTGAGAGATCTGAGTGACTGACAATAATTGGGGGGAAAAAAATGAAGAATAACGACCTCATTATCTGATAAGTGGGAGAGATTTGATTTGTGGATTTTGGGAAGATTGGAAGGACGAATTTGAGACCGGAGAGAGATCAGAAGGGAGGAAACAAATAGCCTCATTGTAACTTTAAAGATTCCGCAGACGAAGCCTAATTAACCTATTGACTTTTCTTTTGGACTATTGACTTGGAGCCGTAACAAGTGGAGGAGATTTACCAAACAAAGAGACTCTATGAAATTTAGAAATTGACTTGTAGGACTCTTAAACGAAAGGTGGAATGGTGATAATGGAAAGTACGGTGAGACTGTAAAACCAGGGACATTACTCAGCAAGACTGCACTTCCGGTGTGCTTGGTGAAGAACTTTCTAATTCGGAGAGGAAGAACTGAACAGCTATACTAAGAGGCTTTGTGCTTATAACTCCTGCTAATTGTAATTATCCCGACACCAACTCAATTGATTTTTGAATGTGGTAAATGGGATTTATATATGATTTAATTGATATATTAGTAAATATTGAAATTTACATCTGATTTTAATACATAGAAAAAAAGGAGGTGACAATCAATTAACTATTTAAGTATTGATATTTGATTATAGGCGTTGATTATAGTAGACTAAATAATTGTGATTAATTATGATTATTATAGATTAAATAACCAACTGTTGTATAGTAAGATTAATATACCTTCAGTTAGATTTGTAAATATTTGAAATACTATTTTATAATATTGAGAAATTCACAGCATTTATAGATATATAATTCAGTAATACTTTAAACTTAAACAGAGAAATCTGAGATAATATTAAGAAGTATAAATCCAGGTATTTGGTTTAGAAATTAAGTTAAAAACTGTGTTGGGGAATATTTATATTGATAGGAGTGATTAATTTATTAACTTACTAAATTAACTAGAGTAGTGGCTACTACTATTGGATACTTTTCAATCGTGAATGCTAATTTGGGATAACATATTTAATATAATACAAAAACAGAAACAAATTTTACAAGAGATGGCTTCTACAGCTAATACAACTCTTAAATCTGGGAAGAAGATTACCTCAGTACAAACAACTGCGGCGGCATCGGCCTCAGTGATGGCACAAAAGACAATTGAGGAAACACTATCTGGAGAGAAACAACCTACCATCACGAATGCTAATATTCAATCACCTCTTCTTACTTTACAAGAATCTATGTCGAAACTTCAGGAAATAATGACAAAAATCCATACTGAGACAAGAGCTGATACAAATGAATTAAAAGCAGAGATGGGGAACTTAAAAGCAGAAATGAAATTAGGTATCTCAAAGCTGGATCAAAAAATTGGAATAATACAGCGAGCTCTAGAGAGAAAAGAATCAACAATAAAGGAAGTTGAGAAGAGGTTTGAACAAACTGAGAAGAAGTTGGAAATGGTCGGTGAACAATTAAGAAATGTGGGCAAAGAAATGGACGATTCCTTGGTTTACCTAGAAATGGATAAGGCCGCAGCATATTTAAGATTCCAGAACATACTAGCAGAACTGTTGGAAAAAGATAAGGATGATATCTTGAAAGAGCTGGATGAAGTTTACAGAGTGAGCACAAACTATGTAAAACGCCGTAAATATCCAAAAAAGGTCCATGTAAGATTTGCCAGAAAAAAGGTTCAGGATGTTATATATAAAATATCTAGAGAAGAGATAATTACATATAAAGGAAAATAAGTTCTGGTGCTTAAACAAATCCCAAGAAGAATGAGAGCAAAGGAGACTATAAATTTTTGGTGAATCAATTAAACTGAAAAGGCATTATATTCAGATGGTTAATCCCAGAGGGGATGTTAATTTCATGGGAAGGAAGAAAAGTCAGAGTAGATTCCGTGGAAAAAGCTCAAGAATTCTATGAACAATTGGTAGGTCCGGAAGAATCGAGTAGTAAAAATGAATTAGAATCAAACTCACAAGACTATCAAGATTACCAAAAGAATAGAGATAGGAAACAAAAGAGAGAAGAACTGAAAACACAAAATCAGCTACAAAGAGAGACAGGAGTAACTACAAGATAAAGAGCAAGAATTAATTAGGCAATGGACGAGGAAAAGAAAGTATTATCAATTAATATAAATGGTCTGAATTCTAGGATAAAAAGGAAAAGAATACTAAGCTAATTAAACAAAATGCAGATATGTTTACAAGAATCTCATATAAGAAGGAAGATGAAAAATATCTAGAATGCCCCAAGCTAGGGAATTTGTATATGTCGCCAACAGACTTTGGGAAAAAGAAAGGGATAGCAGTATGCGTGAAAGAAGATATGAAAGCAGAGTTAATTTGGAGAGATTCTAATGGAAGAATTCTGGTGTTACAAATTTGGATTAAATTAATTCCAATTTTACTAGTAGTAATTTATGCTCCTAACGATAATCAAAAAGAATTTTTTAAACAATTACATGAAAAAATAGTGGAATTAGAAAAAAGGAATATTTGTATCTTGGGGGACTTTAATGCCATTGCGGACACCCAGAAAGATCACAGTAGTGGGGGAAAAAAGAGGAAAAAGAGAAAATTACCGAAAACATGTGGGGAAATGATGATTGAACTAAATTTGATAGATATGTGGAGGAAATTAAATCCAGAGAAAAAGCAATTTACATTTTATTCCAATCCACATCAGTCATGGACACGAATTGATATGGTGTGGATGAATGGTGAGCTAGCAGATGAGCTAAAAGAGATCGAAATTTTACCTAACGAATGGGCAGATCATAATCCGATTCAGATAGTATGGAAAGGTAGGAAAAAGCCAACGAAAAGGCTGACTAAAGAGAAAGAGTTTATGAATAGACTTAAGGAGGAATTAGATTTTTTTTTAAAAGAAAATAATAATGAAGTAACTACGAAAGAGAATATTTGGGATACAAGGAAGGCTATAATAAGGGGCACAACGATATCATACACTGCTAGGAGAAATAAAAAAAAATACGCCCAACAAAACAAAATGAAACAAAGAATTAAAGAACTAGAAATTCAATTAAAAACACCCCAAGACTTCAAATTGCAAAATCAGATGATAATAACTAAATATAAAATAAATTTAATTGAACAGGAGGGAATGGTTACAAAGTTGAATATAACTGGACAAATATTTTTTGAACAGGCTAATAAACCAGGAAGATGGTTGTCCTATAGACTCAAAAAAGAAAAACAGAAAAGATTGATTTACCAATTAATAGAGGAAAATGGGGATGCCCAGCAGGGAATAGAAGAGAAAAAAGAAATTGCATGTAAATTCTTTGAAGAGCTTTATAAAAAGAAGGAGGTAAATGAAGATATGATAAGAAATTATTTAGGTCTAACAAAAGATAAAATAATTGGGGATAAGAAGAAAGAAATGTTAATTAGAGATGTTACACGATCGGAGCTAAAAACAGCAACAGAAAATCAAAAGAACAATAAAACTCCAGGACCTGATGGGATCCCAGGGGAGCTTTATAAGAAAATAGGAGAGCAACTAGGGCCTCTTGTGGTGGAAGTATACAGTGAGGTCCTACTGGCAGCTAGAATGCCGGATTCATGGAAGGAGACACTAATTTCCTTGATCCCGAAAGAAGATTCAGATTCAAGATTTATACAAAATTATAGACCAATTTCTCTCTTAAATACTGACTACAAAATATTGACTACAATTATAGCAAATAGACTAAAAAAAATACTGAATGAACATATACATAAAGATCAAAACGGATTCCTTCCTAATAGACAAACCAGGAACAATTTAAGAATAGCGTTAAATGTTTTGAGTACTATGAAGCCCACCCGGAAAATCAAATTCCTCCTTAGTTCTAAGTTGCTTCTCTCCTTGAGGAGTTTCCATCTGCTGCTTCTTTCTCCTGCCTTCAGGGGCTCTGGAGAAGAGCTTGACTCCCTCTTCTTGGGGGCAGCCCCTGAGATTACACCGCTATTGTATCATCCCTCGTCCTTCTTCTCATCAAACTAGGCACCCCCAATTCCAGCCAAGGCCTTGTAAAAGGGGTAGTAGTAACACTTCACCTGATCTTGAGTCTGTCCCTCTGCTTATTCAGCCTAGAACTGTGTGGGCTTTTGTGGCAGCTGCTGCACACGGCTGGCTCAGTTTGCATTTCCCTATCAGGGAAACTGCTGCTTTTCCTTCGCAATGCAAGCTGGAATGAAGGAGAAACTTCCTAACAGCGAGGACGATTAACCAGGGGAACTGCTTGCCCCCAGAAGTTGTGGGTGCTCCATCACTGGAGGTTTTCAAGAAGAAACTGGACAGCCACTTGTCTAAAATGATATAGGGTCTCCTGCTTGAGCAGGGGGCTGGACTAGATGACCTCCAAAGTCCCTTCCAGCTCTCTTCTGATTGATTGATTTGATTGATTGATTGATTGATTGATTGATTGATTGATTGATTGATTGATTGAATACAGGGGGAAACTCTGGGGTTCGTCAACCTCGGTTGCTTGAAGACGGGTGGACTTCAACTCCCAGAATTCCCCCTGTGGGGGATGGTGGGCCCTGAAGGGGAATCCTGGGAGTTGAAGTCCTCCCGTCTTCAAGCAGCCAAGGTTGCGGAACGAGGTGCCAAACTTTTGCAGGACTTTGCTAAACTTGGGAGGGGCAAAGAAGCGGCAGCCCCGGCTTGGGGGCTCCGGGGGAACCCCGCTAGCTTTTAGGGGATGCTATTCAGCGTTGCCTGCAAGCATTTGGGGTTCCCGGGTGGGGAGCCCCCAATCTGACCTCCTTGGGAGTCATTCGGGCCGAACCCGCGTCCGTTGCAACCCTGCGGAGCTGCTGGGCCACGCGGACCCAGATCCCGGAGATATTGGGGGAAAGGGGGGGGGTCCCGAGATCAACCCCGCCACGCCCCGAAGCCCCCAACCCCCCATTAAGGGGATCCCCAGGTTGGAGCTACTGCAGCTTGGACCCCTTCCTGGAAGGGAGAGGAGGAGCCCCAGCGCCGCTTCCCTGCCCCGATCCTGAGACCCCCTTGCGCACCCAGCCACCCCGGTTGTTTGCATGCTCAGGGACCCCTGGACTCCCCCCTTTCCCTCCCCCTCCAGCCTGGCACTCCTCTCCCATCCTCTCCGGCCCGCTTGCAGCCCCCCGCCTCCCTCCTTCCTGCCCCACCTTGCTCCAGACGTGTCTCCACGCCACTCACTTCCGTGTCGTGTAGCTGGGAGATGCCGGGAGCCCAGGCAGAATCGCTCCTCCTGCGCATACGCGCCGTCTGCCCCTCCTCCTGCTCCTTTTTTCAGCGCCTTGCAAAGAGGCCTGCAGGGGGCACGCGAGACAGGCGATGCGTGGACGCAGCTTTTTGGATCGGGGGCAGCAGCCCTGGCTTAAAGAGAGCGCGCTCCCCCTTTTGCATAGCGGCAGGTGGGGGGTTCTCTCCCTCTCACCCCCCCTCATAGGCCCCCGGGGTCATGCCACGCCTTCCTCAGAGCCAGGGCTTTGGGGAGCGGTGGGGTGTCCCAAAGGGAAGCCCCCCGCCCTCCCTCCTCAAATTCAGGATCAGCATTGCCCCTAGAGCAACGGCCTTCAAACATGGCCAGTTTAAGACTTTGTGGACTTCAACTCCCAGAGTTCCTGAGCTAACCATGAGTGGAGGACGATTCTGGGAGTTGAAGTCCACAAGTCTTAAACTGGCCAAGTTTGGAGACCCCTGCCCTAGAGCCGAGGTCTCCCACCTTGGCCACTTTAAGACTTGTGGACTTCAACTCCCAGATTTCCTCAGCCAGCTGGCTAGGGAATTCTGGGAGTTGAAGTCCTCCAAGGCTCAAAATGGCTAAGGTTGGAGAGCCCTGCCCTAGAGGACCCTCGAGGGTGCGCAGGTTCCTTTGCAGGCATGCAAAAAGACGGGGAGATTTTGCCCTGGTTTTCGGGTCGTGGGGAGACAATTGGGGAGGGGGCGAGGAGTGGGGGTGGGGTTTGATCTGCCCCCGAGGCCAGGCATAAGGACCTGGAGGGAACCTGGAGGGAGCCCAGACTCTGGAGTCCAGGAGCAGCTGTTGGAATGGAATGGAATGGAATGGAATAGAAGCGAATGGAACAGAATAGAATAAAAAAATAGGAATAGAAAAGAAAAGAAAATATAGGACATGATAAGATGGGATAGAATAAAGAATAGAAAAAAAAAATAGAATAAAGAGAGTAGAATAGAACAGGAGGGAATAGAATAGAATAAGATGAAGAATAGAATAGATAAGATATTGGAATGAAGAATAGAATGGAACGGAACAGAACAGAATAGAATAGAATAGAAAAGTAGGAATAGAATAGAAAAGAAAATATAGGACAGGATATGATCCTCAGGACGGGTGTTTTCGCCGGAGTTTCCTCCGGCCTGGGTGGTCTCCGATGCAGGCCCTCATGTCCCCTGGGCCCCCTCGCAGGTGGCAGAGTTGGGGAGGACCAGGGGAGACCGGCTATTAACATCGGGAGCTGGTCGGGGGCTTGCCGGAGCCATGGGGCCGGTAGGAACGACGGCGTTAGCGCGGCGGCCCCGGCGGCCTCGGAGCGGCCTCGGAGGCCTCGACTTGCATGCAGCGACCTCGGAGTGGCGTGGAAACGATCTTGGCGGCCTCCGGGGCGCCGGCGCCGGCGGCCGGTGCGGAGCGGCCCCGGTGGCTTCACAGTGAGCGCGGCGACCTCGGAGTTTCGGGGGCGGCGACGCCGATGTGGAGCGGCCCTGGGAGCCTTGGAGAGGTCTCGGCGGCCTCGGTATGGTCGCGGAGGACTCGGAACAGCCTCCGCAGTGGCCTCGGAGTCTCGGGGGCGGAGGCGCCGACATGGAGCGGCCCTATGGGCCTCGGAGTGGCCTCGGTGCCCTCGATGTGGAACAGCTATGCGGCGGTCTCGGCAGCTTCATTGGGGCCGCGGCAGCCCTGGAGCGGCCTTGGATCGGCCTTGCCGGCCTCAGATGTGGCGGCGTGGGCGCGGAGTGGCCCTGGCGGCTCCAGAGCGGCTTCGGTGTTGCCGCGGCGGCCTCGGAGCGGACTCAGAGTGGTCTTGGTGTCCTCGGTGGTGGCATGGCGGCCTTGGTGTCCTCGGAGCGTGATGGAGGTTGAGCGGCGGCCTCGACGCCCTCGGAGGCTGGACTGTGGTGTGTGGCGTCGGCCGGCAGCGCTCCTGGATGTCCGGCGGAGCTGTGGACGTTCCCCCCTTTCCCCTGGGGCCCCCACCGGTGGCAGAGGTGGTGGGGCCGGGAGGGGGGGGGATCGGCGGCTCTGTCTGTGACTTTCCTCCCCCTGAGGCCTCCACCAGTGGCAGAGGTGGATGGACCGGGGGGAGGGGCTGCGGACCCCGAGGCGCCCGGATTTCATCGAGCGCCGCCGGGGAACATCAAGGGGCACGGAAAACATCATGGGACTGCCGGGACATTGCGGTCAGGGCCTTGGAGGTACTCAAGGGGAGAGCTTCTTAAGTGGCCTTCAAAGCTCTCCAGGACATATCTCGATGACGGATCCTGGGATCCCGAGAGATGGTGGGGCCGGAGGAACCGGAGGAAGCGTGGGAAGGCGGGGTTTTTTAGTTTTTTAATGGGTTTTTTAAAGGGGTTGGGGAATCCGAGACGGGTTTGGGAGACAGCCCGCGAGGATCTGGGGGCAGCCAGGCCAGCACACACGTCTGGAGGGGCTCGGGGGGTTCTGTGTTGGGGTGGCAGACGGAGGGTGGGATGCCGGGGGCCAATTTTATTAGCACGGTTGTTGGGAGGGGCAGATATGGCGGGGGTAGAGGGCCATATCCGGTTAGGGGATCGCGCTGCCGATATCTTCAAGCGGTAGCGCGCTCCGACCCTCTTCCCCCATCCTGCAGTCCTGGTTGTCCAGAGCCTCAGTAGCTGAGTACCCGGCTGTTGCTATGCAATGCCAGGTCTGTTGTCAACAAGGCCCCCCTGATCTGTGATTTGGTGCAGGAGGAGGGCGCGGATCTGGCAGCTGTTACCGAAACCTGGTTGGGCCCAGAGGGCGGTGCCCCTCTGAGAGAGATGTGCCCACCAGGTTTCCTTGCATTTCATCAGCCTAGGTCTCAGGGAAGGGGTGGAGGGGTGGCGGTGCTTATTAAAGAGGTCCTTTGTCCTAGGGAGGCCACTGTCCCTCAGACGGCTGGTTGTGAGTCCCTCTTTGTGAAGTGGGGACAAGAGGTTCAGATGGGCCTTTTGATGGCGTACCTGGCTCCCTGCCACGTGTCATCGACCCTGCCCGGACTCCTCGAGGTGATAGCCGGGCTGGCGGTTGAGACCCCTAGGCTGTTGGTCATGGGGGAGTTCAACCTGCCATCGCTCGGTGAAACCTCTGGGGCTGCCCGCGAGTTCATGGCTTCCATGACGGCCATGGACCTGACCCAATTAGTTTCTGCCCCCACTCATATAGGAGGACACACGCTGGACCTGATTTTTGTCTCCAGTCAGTGGTTGAATGACTGTAATTTCGGGGATTTAGTCATCAAACCCTTGTCATGGACAGATCATTCCCTTCTTAAGCTGGACTTCTGTACTGCCACCCCCCACCGCAGGGAGGCGGAGCCATGTAGATGGTTCTGCCCCAGGCGCCTGATGGACCCTGAGCAGTTCCAGAGGGAGCTTGGGCCATTTCCTGAGTCTCTGGCTCACAACTCGCCTGGAGACCTGGTGGCCACCTGGGATAGGTTGGCTGCCGGGGCTCTGGACCGAGTTGCGCCTCTGCGACCTCTGACCTGGCACAGATCCCATCTGGCTCCGTGGTTTACGGAGGAGTTACGGGAGATGAAGTGCCAGAAAAGATGTCTAGAGAGTATTTGGAGGGCTAGCCGCACTGAGTCTGACCAGACACAGGTGAGGTCTTATATTAAGACCTACCTTGTGGCGATAGAGGCGGCGAAGCGTTCGTATTTCTCAGCCTTTATTGCGTCGGCAGAAAATCGGCCTGCCGCCCTGTTTAGAGTGACCCGCTCTCTGCTTGAACTGAGAGCACGGGATGACCTCTTGCAGGGTAGGGTAGAAGAGTTTTCCTGATTCCTGCACGACAAAATCACTCAGATTCGGGACGGGCTGGACTCCAATTGGGTGGTCCCGGGGGAGGTGTCCGGGGCAGGTCTTGAGAATGTTATCTGGGGGGAGTTTCACCCTGTGACCGCTGAGGGTGTGGACAGACTGCTGGGGGGGCTGAATGCCACCACATGTTTGTTGGACCCGTGTTCCTCCTGGTTGGTTTCGGCCGTCAGAGAGATGACATGAGGCTGGCTCCAGGGGATTACCAACGCTTCCTTGAGAGAGGGGTCGTTCCCTACTGCCCTGAAAGTGGCGGTGGTGCGGCCCCTCCTCAAGAAACCTTCCCTGGACCCAGCTGTTTTAAACAACTATCGTCCAGTCTCCAACCTTCCTTTTTTAGCGAAGGTTGTTGAGAGTGTGATGGCACGTCAGCTCCCTCAGTACCTGGAGGAAGCGACTTACCTCGATCCATTCCAATCGGGCTTCAGGCCCGGGCATAGTACCGAAACAGCATTGGTCGCGTTGGTTGATGATCTCTGGAGGGCCCGTGACAGGGGTTTTTCCTCTGTCCTGGTCCTATTAGACCTCTCGGCGGCTTTTGATACTATCGACCACAGTATCCTATTGCGGCGGTTGGAGGGGTTGGGGATTGGGGAAACTGTCTTGCGATGGTTCTCCTCCTTCCTCTCCAAACGCTCGCAATTTGTGTTGGCGGGGGGGGAGAGGTCCACCTCTAGGCCCTTTATCTGTGGGGTGCCTCAGGGGTCGGTCCTCTCCCCTCTCTTGTTCAACATTTATGTAAAGCCGTTGGGCGAGATCATCCATGGTCTTGGGGTGCGGTGTCATCTGTACGCAGATGACACCCAGTTGTACATCTCCACCCCAGACCACCCCAACGATGCTGTAGAGGCTATGTCCCGGTGTCTGGAGGCCGTGCGGAATTGGATGGGCGGGAACAGGCTCCAACTCAACCCATCCAAGACCGAGTGGCTGTGGTTCCCGGCGCCCCGATATAGCCAGCTGACACCTTCGCTGGCTATTGGGGGAGAGATTCTGCCCCCTACAGGGAGGGCTCGCAATCTGGGTGTCCTCCTGGATGCACGGCTGTCTTTAGAACATCATATTGCGGCCGTCTCCAGGGGGGCGTTTTATCAGGTTCGCCTGATTTACCAGTTGCGGCCCTTCCTGGATCGGGACGCCCTGCGCACGGTCACTCATGCCCTTGTCACCTCTCGCCTGGATTACTGTAACGCTCTCTACATGGGGCTCCCTGTGGGGAGCACCCGGAGACTCCAACTGGTGCAAAATGCAGCCGCGCGGGTGATTATGGGGGCGTCGCGTAGCTCCCATGTGACGCCTCTCCTGCGCGAGCTGCATTGGTTGCCGGTGGCTTTCCGGGTTCGCTTTAAGGTTCTAGTTTTGACCTTTAAAGCGATCCATGGCATTGGGCCAGGTTATCTGCAGGACGGCATTCTGCCGGTGATCTCCAACAGACCGGTGTGTTCCCACAGGGAGGGCCTTCTCCGTGTGCCGTTGGCCTCTATGTGTCATCTGGCAGCCCCCAGGAATAGGGCCTTCTCTGTGGGGGCCCCTGCCCTCTGGAATAGTCTGCCATCTGAGATACGTACCAGCACGGACCTGAGGACCTTCAGGCGTGTGTTAAAAACCTGGCTCTTTGAGCAGGCTGGCCTGGGCTGACACGAGTTTTTAATTGTCTCCTCTTAATTTGGATTTTAATTTGGGGTTTTAATATGTCCGGGGGGAGGGTTGGTTTTTAACTTTAACAGCCCACTATTTAATCGCATTTTAACTTTTGTATATGGATTGGGGTAGATTTGGCTGTACACCGCCCTGAGTCCTTCGGGAGAAGGGCGGTATATAAATGTCAAAATAAATAAATAAATAAATAAATAAATAAATAAATAAATAAGATAGGATAGAATAAAGAATAAAAAGAATAGAATAAAGAGCAGAATAAAGAACACAATAGAATAGAATAGAACAAGAGAGAACAGAATTTAGAATAGAATAGATATTGGAATGAAGAATAGACTGGAATTGAATTGGAAATAGGAATAGAATAGAAAAAAAAAAGGGAATAGAATAGAATTCTTTATTGGCCAATTGTGATTGGACACACAAGGAATTTGTCTTGGGGCAAATGCTCTCAGCGTGCATAAAGAAAAAGTAAAATATATTCATCAAGAATCATAAGATATAACAATAATGGTCATAGGGTTATACAGTCATAGGGTATACAGTATACAGAATTTAGTCATAGGGTACAATAAGCAATCAAACCATACTAGGAGACAGTCAATATAACTTGTAGAGATACAAGCAATGTGTTATAGTCATAAGTGGGATGAGATAGGTAATAGGAAAGATGAGAATAATAATAGTAGTGCAGACTTTGTAAATAGTTGAGACAGTGTTGTGGGAATTATTTGTTTAGCAGAGTGATGGCCCTTGGGGAAAATCTATTCTTGTGTCTAGTTGTTCTGGTGTTTGAGGGAAGGAGGTGAAACAGTTTATGCCTGGGATGTGAGGGGTCTGTCGATATTTTCACAGCCCTCTTTTGGACTCGTGCAGGATACAGGTCTGGAGTGACTGCATGGGCTTGGACGAAACCGGGGCGATCCTGCGTCCATCCCAGCTGCAGGGGTCCTCCTCCCCCTTGAAAATGCACCGCCCCCTCCCAGGAGAAATCTCTTCTTTGCCTCTGGAAGGCTCCCTGGGCTGGAGCCCGTTTTACGCCCACCTGGGCAAAAGAGAAGCCCCTTTGAGGAGGCCTGAAGTGGGGGAGAGATCTGAGACCCTTAACTCATTCGTGGTTCTACCCTCCTGCAAGGCAGCCTTGATTCAGAGATCCTCTCGTCCTTATGGAGTAGGGAGCAGGTTGGACTAAACAAGGGCTCTCCCGGATTGGCAACTTTTAAGACTTCAATTCCCAGAATTCCCTGGTGAGGTTGGCTGGCTGGGGGATTCTGGGCGTTGAAGTCCACAAGTCTTACAGTGGCCAGGTTTGGAGACCCCTGCACTAGAAGATGTCCGAGGTCCTTTCCATCTCTGTTCTTCTGTATTTTTTATTCTATTCTAAGAAATAGATTGAAACTCTGGAAAGAGTTCAGAGAAGAGCAAGCAAGAGAATTAGGGGACTGGAGGCTAAAACATAGGAAGAACGGTTGCAGGAACTGGGCCTGGCTAGTCTGGTGAAGAGAAGGACTAGGGAGGATATAGTAGCAGCCTTCCAGTATCTCAGGGGCTGCCCCAAAGAGGGAGTCAAGCTCTTCTCCAAAGCCCCTGAAAGCAAGACAAGAATCAATGGGTGGAAGCTCATCAAGAAGAGAAGCAACTTAGAACTAAGGAGAACAATGACGGTTAGAACAATTAATTGGTGCAACAACTTGCCTCCAGAAGTTGTGAAGGCTCCAACGCTGGAAGTTTTAAAAAAGATCTTGTCTGAAATGGTGTAGGGTTTCCTGCTTAGGCAGGGGGTTGGACTAGAAGACCTCCAAGGTCCCTTCTGCGATTCTATTCTAAGAAATGAAGGCAGCCCCTTAAGGCCAATAATGCCTGAACTCTTGTCCTCACTTTGCCATTTAGCCTGAAGGTCTTTGTGGCTCTCTGGTTATTAACGGCTTAGCTGGGACTGAACGTTTCTTTCGGTCAGGAAAAAAGGACACGGAAATAGCAGGCGGCTTCAGCAGCCTTGGATTCCTGAATCAAGCGGGGACTCCGCGTGTGCACAGCTGGGCAAATATCCGGGTTCATCGGCCCTGCTCGGAAGTACCAAGAGGGGCCAGGCGGGGAGGGCAGAAAGAGAGGAGCCCCAATAATCTTGCCTCGATTTGCCCATTCGAGGGTCGGTTGGTTCCTCTCCTCACTTGGCTCTCGAGAAAACGGGCACAAGCAAGAGCACCGAACTCGGAGAGCACCAGGGACCCCCGTCGTTCCCCTCCTCCCTTCAGTTAGGGGTGGATGTGGGAGAACCGACTGTGTGGCTAGAAACCAGGAGACTGGGAGTTCTCGTTTTAGTTTGCCACCTTAAACCTGTGAAATTAGTTGGGTGGTTTGGGCCAGTCAGCAGGAGACGGTGAGTTCTAGCCTCAACCTGCACATGAAAGCCAGCTGGGTGAATTTGGGCCAGGGATTTATTTATTTTATTAAACTTATATACAGCCCTCTTTCCCTGACAGGACACAGGGCGGTGTACAGCCGATTAAAAATGCAACAACAATACAAAATTAAAAACAATTAAAATCTAATATAGTGGCTGAAAAATAAAAACATATAAAGGGAATTGAAAAGACTAAATACCAGATAAAACCAGATTAAAAACCCTAAGTGAACCCTAGGCCAGACCAGCTTGGCGAAATAGATGAGTTTTCACCGCCCGCCGGAAGTTCAGGAGATCACGGATGGTGCTCATCTCCGGGGGTAATTCATTCCAGAGGGAGGGTGCCCCCAACGAGAAGGCCTGCACCCTTGGGGTCACCAGCTGTCCAGCCGGCAGCACCCTGAGGAGACCCACTCTATGGGAGTGTATTGGTCGGCGGGAGGACGATAACGGCAGGAGGCGGTCCCGTAGAAACCCCGGCCCCAAGCCATGGAGCGCTTTAAAGATGGTAACTAATACCTTGAAGCGCACCTGGAGGCCACCGGCAGCCAATGCAGCTCGTGCAAGAGTGGCCTGACATGGGAGCCCCGAGGAGCCCCCAACATCACCCGCACGGCCGCATTCTGCACCAGCTGGAGCCTCTGGGTGCTCTTCAAGGGAAGCCCCATGTAGAGAGCGTTGGCATAGTCTAGGCGGGAGATTACGAGTATGGAGGTGACCGTGTGAAGTGCATCCTGATCCAGAAAGGGCCGCAACTGGTAGATCCTATGGACCTGACCAAAAGCTCCCCTGGCGACGGCCACCACATGGTCCTCCAATGACAGCCGCACATCCAAGAGGACACCCAGATTGTGAGCCCTCTCTGTGGGGGCAAGAATTCCCCCCCCCCCACAGCCAGCGATGGAACCAGCTGGCTGTACTGGGGTGCCGGGAAGCACAGCCACTCGGTCTTAGATGGGTTGAGCCGAAGCCTGTTCCGCCCCATCCAACCCCGCACAAGGAAGCATTCATGATACCCTGGAACCAACCTCGTGTCACCTCCCGAGTGGCCAACACCAGCCAGGAGGGGCACGGGTCCAGTAAACATGTAGTAGCATTCAGCCCCCGCAGGATCCTGTCCACGTCTTTGGGGGTCACAAGATCAAACTCTTCCAAATGACCTCTCCAAATTCCACCCCCGACCCCCTGCCCAGAGTTGCCCATTCAGAGTCCAAATCATCCCGGATCTGAGCGATTTTATCCAGCAGGAAATTTGAAAAGTCCTCAGCCCATCCCTGCAAGGGGTCCTCTCGTGCTCCCCCTTCCAGGAGGGAGTGGGTCACTCTAAACAGGGCGGCCGGGCGGTTTCCTGCAGACGCAATAAGTGTGGAAAAGTGAAAACGCTTTGCCACCCTTATCGCCACTAAATAATAATAATAATAATAATAATAATAATAATAATAATATAATAATAATAATAATAATAATAATAATAATAAATATTTATTTATATACCGCTCCTCTCCCGAAGGACTCGGAGCGGTGCACAGCCGTACAATTAAAACAATAAATATGTGAAAAAATAAAACTAAATTAAACTAAGACCCTGGCTGTAAACAGTTAAAACCCTTCCCTAAAACCCTAAAATTTCATAAAAAAGTAAAACACCCAAATCTAAAATCAGCCCAAGCCGGCCTGGTCAAAGAGCCAAGTTTTCAAGGCACGCCTGAAGGTCCCCAGGTCCATGGCTGTCCGTAACTCCGGGGGCAACCCAATCCAGAGGGCAGACGCCCCCACAGAGAAGGCCCTATTCCTCGGGGTCACCAGTCGGCACATAGATGCCGACAGGACCCGCAGGAGACCCTCCCTGTGGGAGCGCACTGAACGGTGAGAGGAGAATGGCAGAATGCGGTCTTGTAAATATCCTGGTCCGATGCCATGGAGCACTTTAAAAGTTAACACTAAAATCTTAAAGCGCACCCGAGAGGCCACCGACAACCAATGCAGCTCGTGCAGGAGGGGCGTCACATGCGAGAACCTTGACGCCCCCATAACCACCCACGCGGCAGCATTCTGTACCAGTTGAAGCCTCCGGATGCTCCCATTCGGGAGCCCCATGTAGAGGGCGTTACAGTAGTCCAGTCGGGAGGTGACCAGGGCATGAGTGACTGTGCGTAAGGCATCCCGATCCAGAAAGGGCCGCATCTGGCGAATCAGGTGAACCTGATGAAACGCCCCCCTGGAGACGGCCGTAATGTGGTCTTCCAAAGACAGCCGTACATCCAGGAGGACACCCAGATTGCGAGCCCTCTCTGAAGGGGGCAAAATCTCACCCCCAATAGCCAGCGATGGAACTATCTGGTTATATCGGGACGCTGGAAACCACAGCCACTCAGTCTTAGAAGGGTTGAGTCGGAGCCTGTTCCCACCCATCCAGTTCCGCACAGCCTCCAGACAACGGGACATGACCTCCACGGCATCGTTGGGGTGGCTTGGGGTGGAGATGTACAGCTGAGTATCATCACCGTACAGATGACACCTCACCCCAAAGCCACAGATGATCTCCCCCAGCGGTTTCACATAAATGTTGAACAGGAGAGGAGAGAAGACCGACCCCTGAGGCACCCCACAATCGAGGGGCCTAGAGGTGGATCTCTAGAAGGCCTAGAGGTGGACCGTAATAGTGTTCGGTCAGATCCGGAGCGAGTAGTCCTCCAAATACTCTCCAGGCATCTTTTCTGGTGCTTCATCTCCCGTAGCTCCTCGGAAAACCAAGGGGCCGAGTGAGATCGGCACCGGGTCAGAGGCCACAAGGGCACGACCCTGTCAAGGGCCCCGGCCGCCACCTTATCCCAGGTGGCGACCAGGTCCTCAACCGAGTCGTGTGCTCGAACATCGGGACATGGCCCAAGCTCCATCAGGAACCTATCTGGATCCATCAGACGCCTGGGGCGGAACCATCGTATTTGGTCCACCTCCCTGTGGCAGGGGGGAGTGGCCTGGAAGTCCAGCCTAAGGAGCGAATGATCTGACCATGACAGGGGTTCAATGACTATACCCCCTATACCGAGATCATCCTGCCACTGTCCAGAGACAAAAACCAGATCCAGGATGTGACCCGCAGTGTGAATGGGGCTCCCAATTAATTGGGTCAGGCCCAAGGCTGTCATGGAAGCCAAGAACTCCTGAGCAACCCTTGAGGCCCCGCCAGCAGACGGCAGGTTGAAGTCCCCCAAGACCATCAGCCTGGGGGTCTCAACTGCCAAGCTGGCTATGACCTCGAGGAGCTCAGGCAGGGCCGACGTCACATAGCAGGGAGCCAGGTATGTGATCAGAAGGCCCATCTGAACCCCAGAGCCACACTTCACAAAGAGGGATTCACATCCGGTCATCTGAGGAGCAGTGGATTCCCTAGGATCTAGACCCTCCCAAATAACCACCGCAACTCCCCCGCCCCGTTCCCTGGGCCCTCGGCTGATGAAAAACCCGAAACCCGGCTGGGTACATCTCCACCAGGGGAACACCCCCCTCTTGTCCCAGCCAGGTCTCGGTAATGCCTGCCAGGTCCGCTCCCCCCTCCATAATAAGATCGCGAACAAGGGGGGCTTTCTTAACTACAGACCTGGCATTGCACAACATCAGAGAAGGCCTGGGGCCGAATCATCCGAGCAACCCAGGGAACGGGACATGACCTGGGGGGTCGGAGCAGGCCACCACCTGTAAAGAGCGGGGGCAAGCTCCCACAACATGATAAGGCCTCCTGTCAACGCCATACCTGCCTCTCCCGCCAATCGTAGTAATGGCCATCCCTTCCCCCCTCTAGGAAAAAAAACCCCATCCTCGACCCGACCCTCCCTGATCCCAAGATCTCCCGGTCGTGTATAAGGCCTGGTCTGGCCCTTTTCCCAGGCGGGTTGTCCCCCAAACCCAACCTGGCCCCCATCCCTAACCCCATTAAAAATTTGAAAATAAAGGGATATAACTGCCCATGCTTCCCATGACTGAGCCTTCTCTCCGGATCCAGCCCAATCCATCTCACAGGGTGGTTGTTGTGGGGAAAAGAGCGGGAGGGAGGCATATTAAGTCTATTCACCACCTTGAGTGATTTATAAAATAAATAAAGTTGAGATTGAAATAAAGAAAGAGTTGGTCCCAAATACCAAACTGCTTTCAGTTGAAACTGTTCATGTGTTGGTCTGTTCCATCACTTAAGGGTAGAGAGCCTGGGAAGCAGAAACAAAATGTTCCTATGTTGTAAGGTACAGGATTATAAATCTCTGTGTGCGAGTGTGTACACTTGTGCACAAATATAATGTGGGTTTATATAAAACATTTTGCAATACGGATTGAGCAAAGCTTTGAGCTAATATTTCCGACAAAGGACATTTAATGTCCAAATTTATTTAGTCTCCCACGGCTTAAGGAATTTGCTTCCTTCTTCCCTCTCCTCTTCTTCTTCCTGGTTTCCTTTCCAAAGGGAAGAAGACAACTTTGGGCTTGTGGCACTTTGTGTCAATGCTTTGTGGTGTTTTTTCTCTTGGAGGCTCCAGGGACCGGCTTCAAACATCGAACACTTTAAAAATAAAAGGCATAAAATTAATAAGACGAGCTGCTCCCTGTGAAAAGAGTTCCAACCCCGAGAAGTGACTGTGCTGAGCCTCTCACACCAGCAAAACCTTGACTAGGTTCAGGCAACATGTTGATCCGCTCTGAGAAATAATCTCTACCTGTTTTTAACACAACCCCCAATGCTAAATTATTCTGAGGCTTAGTGTGTCATGCATAGGAAGCCAAGATGGTGGGTTTCAGCTTGTTGCAGCTGTACAAATTCAGAAAAAAAGGTGGGGGAGCTTCACTCTGTCCCAAATTAAAGGGGTGATAGAAAAAATAGAATAACACAGTTGGAAGGGTCCTTGGAGGTCATCTAGCCCAACCCACTACTCAAGCAGGAGACTCTATATCAAAGGCTTCAAACTTGGCAAATTTAAGACTTGTGGACTTCAACTCCCAGAATTCCTGAGCTGAAACGACTGGAGGAGGAATTCTGGGAATTGAAGTCCACAAGTCTTAAAGCTGTCAAGTTTGAAGACCCCTGGAATAGATAGATAGAGAAAGAGAGATAGATAGAATAGATAGATAGAGGGAGAAGGAGAGGGAGAGAAAGATAGAATAGATAAAGAGGTGGAATAGAGAGAGAGAGAATAGATAGGATACATAGACAGAATAGATCAAGGGTTTTCAAACTTGGCAAGTTTAAGACTTGTAGACTTCCAACTCCCAGAATCCCTGAGCTAACATGACTGGAAGAGGAATTCTGGGAGTTGAAGTCCACAAGTCTTCAAGCTGTCAAGTTTAAAGACCCCTGGAATAGATAGATAAAGAGAGGTAGAATAGAGAGAGACAGAATAGATAGATAGGAGAGGGAAAGAAAGAGAATAGATATAGATAGAATAGATAGATAAATAGAATTGAGAGAGAATAGACAGATAGATAGATAAATAGAATAGACCAAGGGTCTTCAACCTTGGCAAGTTTAAGACTTGTGGACTTCAACTCCCAGAATTCCTGAGCTGACATGACTGGAGGAGGAATTCTGGAAGTTGAAGTCCACAAGTCTTAAAGCTGTCAAGTTTGAAGACCCCTGGAATAGATAGATAGAGAAAGAGAGATAGAATAGATAGAGGGAAAGGGAGAGGGAGAGGGAGAGAAAGATAGAGTAGATAGATAAAGAGATGGAATAGAGAGAGAGAGAATAGATAGGATAGATAGACAGACAGAATAGATCAAGGGTTTTCAAACTTGGCAAGTTTAAGACTTGTAGACTTCCAACTCCCAGAATCCCTGAGCTAACAGGACTGGAGGAGGAATTCTGGGAGTTGAAGTCCACAAGTCTTCAAGCTGTCAAGTTTGAAGACCCCTGGAATAGATAGATAAAGAGAGAGAGAAAGAGAGAGAGACAGAATAGATAGATAGGGGAGGGAAAGAAAGAGAAGAGAATAGATATAGATAGGATAGATAGATAAATAGAATAGAGAGAGAATAAACCGATAGATAGATAAACAGAATAGACCAAGGGTCTTCAACCTTGGCAAGTTTAAGACTTGTGGACTGCAACTCCCAGAATTCCTGAGCTGACATGACTGGAGGAGGAATTCTGGGAGTTGAAGTCCACAAGTCTTAAAGCTGTCAAGTTTGAAGACCCCTGGAATAGATAGATAGAGAAAGAGAGATAGATAGAATAGATAGAGAGAGGGAGAGGGAGAGGGAGAGAAAGATAGAATAGATAAAGAGGTGGAATAGAGAGAGAGAGAATAGATAGGATAGATAGACAGAATAGATCAAGGGTTTTCAAACTTGGCAAGTTTAAGACTTGTAGACTTCCAGCTCCCAGAATCCCTGAGCTAACATGACTGGAGGAGGAATTCTGGGAGTTGAAGTCCACAAGTCTTCAAGCTGTCAAGTTTGAAGACCCCTGGGATAGATAAAGAGAGGTAGAATAGAGAGAGAGAGAGAAAGAAAGAGAGAAAGACAGAATAGATAGATAGGAGAGGGAAAGAAAGAGAATAGATATAGATAGAATAGATAGATAAATAGAATAGAGAGAGAATAGACAGATAGATAGATAAATAGAATAGACCAAGGGTCTTCAAACTTGGCAACTTTAAGACTTGTGGACTTCAACTCCCAGAATTCCTGAGCTGACATGACTGGAGGAGTTGAAGCCCACAAGTCTTAAACGTGCCAAGTTTGAAGACCCCTGCTCTATACCATTTCTGACAGGTGGCCATCTAGTCTTTTATTAAAAACCTCCAAGGATGGAGCACCCACAAGTTCTGGAGGCAGGCTGTTCCACTGGTTAATTGTCCGCCCGGTTGGGAAGTTTCTCCTTAATTCCAGGTTGCTTCTCTCTTTCATGAGTTTCCATCTGTTGCTGCTTCTCCTGCCTTCAGGGGCTTTGGAAAACAAGTTGACTTCTTCTTCTATGTTGCAGCCCCTCAAATACTGGAAGGCTGCTGTCACTGCGATCCTGTGACTCCTAGTCCTTCTTTTCATTAAATAGACATGCCCAGTTCCCATAACTGTTCTTCCTGATTGGATCGAGGTAAGTTTGCAGACAAATCTACATTAAAACAGTATCAATCGATTTGTGGTTCATTTTTTCTTAAAAACCCAGCCACTCATTCGACACATTGTGTGAAGCAGCCATTCCCTTTTCTTAACCCGGGTTGAGGTCTTGGCCTGTTGTGGGAAGGGAGCGAAGCCCTCCCTGGGGAGGATGCTGGAGCTGTTCATCCCTGCAGGTCTTGAAGAAAAGTTTGAGAAATCTCACTCACAAACAGAGAAAGTCAGCCTGTCTACAGCAACCCCAAGACCCATAGGAAGTGGGGAGGGGCTCCTCTTGTCTGGATGTCCCCAAGGGGAGGGAGCTAATCATCAATATATCTGTGTTTCTTTCCTTTGGATTGCTGCACTGTGGAAAGGCTGAGCTGGACAGTACAACCTGGAGCTACTAAGATTCTTTTGTAGTGGTACAACATGACGGATTAGGAACAGGCAATCCAAAATGATGCTGTGTCCCTCCCCAATTATTGCAAGCTAATAAAAGCAGGGATGACCCCAAACAGGGTCCAGGGGCTGTGTGGATCCCTCAGGATTCCCACCCAACGCAGGGGATCAGGGTGTCCATGAAAGTAATGTTTTCAGTCACTGGAAGTTTCTTGGATTAATGTTCCCAGTGGATTAAGATGTCTTTGAAGTGACCCAGAAGCTCTCCGTGAGGATGCAGAGTCGATAAGAACTGGTTCAAACTTGCCACGGTCAAATATTCTCCTTTTATCGTACATTGGCCTGAACTTTAGTAACTCATTAGAATGTGGGAAACACACCTCTGTTCTGACCAAGGCTTCCTAAACCGTAGTCACGCCCATGCTTATTTTTAAAAAAAAGACTTATTTTATTGCAATGCTGGGAATTGTTTTCATTCCCAGCCGGAATTAATCTCAAACAGTCCCCCGAGATAAGCACCCACCTTTCTTTTCTGTGGAGTGTTATTCAAAAGTATCAAATGAACTAGAAAAGAAACCAACCGAAGTACAAAGAGCTTCAAGAATGAACCTGATTGAATGACTTTGCTTCCTGCAAAGGTTTTGTCATCTTTGCCTGACCTTTATACCTTATGGGAGGGGCAATCACCTCCCAGCCTTACTCCGAGTTGCCTCTTTTGTCTCAGCTGGTCTAGCCTTCTAGCAGCTCTGCACACACGTGCATTGGGAACAGGATCCCCTGGTCCTCGTCCTCACTACTCCAGACTCCGAAGGCTCCGGAAGCAGCACCCCACTCCCAGATGGTCCTGGCCCCATCTCTGCATCGGATGCAGGACCCTCGCCCGAGTCCTCTCCAGACTCTCGGACTGTCCCCCGTTCTTCCTCACTGTCCAATTCCACTGCCATCTGCACTGGCTGCCGGCGAACCACAACAACCTCCTGAATATGAGCTTGAAGAAGATCAGACTAAAACTATTATGGGATGTTGTGAAATATTGCATGCCACATACTATTGTGAATGAGTAAAATGGGGTTAGCCAGTGAAAGAACTCATTCCAAACCCAAAATGTTTGAACAATACATAAAGCAACCTTATCATAAAGCAACACATATGTTTGGATTGTGGCAGTTGAGGAAAAGAGGTTTTGAAAATCAAAGGCAATTCATCAAGGAAACATTGTGTAAGCAATTGCTTTCTCTTTCCCCTATTTTCAGACATATTTGGATCATGAGGGCTTCAGGCAAGAAGTGACAGAAGGCAACCTCTTTGGGGAAGTGAGCCATCTTTGAGAGACAGTTTGGTCTAGACTCTTGTAAAGGTACGAGGGTAATGTCAAGAAATTTACAAGAAAGTTACAGGATTGTAAACATCTGTCTATGTGTGTATAAATATAATGGGGGCTTATGTAAAACATTTTGCAATATGGATTGAGCAAAGATTAGAGGGAATGGCATTTGATGACCAAATCAATAAAGCCTCAGATCGTTTAAAGAATTTGCTTCCTTCTTCCCTCTCCTCTTCTTCTTCCTGGTTTCCTTTCCAAAGGGAAGAAGACAACTTTGGGCTTGTGGCACTTTGTGTCGATGCTTTGTGGTGTTTTCTCTCTTGGAGGCTCCAGGGACCAACTTCAAACATCGGACACTTTAAAAATAAAAGGCATAAAATTAATAAGACGAGCTGCTCCCTGTGAAAAGAGTTCCAACCCCGAGAAGTGACTGTGCTGAGCCTCTCACACCAGCAAAACCTCGACTAGATTCAGGCAACATGTTGATCCGCTCCGAGGAATATCCCCACCTCTTTTTTTAACACAACCCACAATGGTTGGCTAGTTCTTCTGGGGCTTAAGTGCCTCATGCTGAGGAAACCAGGATGGTGGGTTTCATTTTGTGGCACATGCAGAAAGGAGAGTTTCATTTGGTCCCAAATGAGCTTAAAAACCTTACACACACACACACACACACACACACACACACACACACACACACACACACACACACACACACACACACACACACACATATATATCTTTGTTTTCATGGATTTTCACGGGTACTGGTATGCAGGTCTTGGCGTATTCAGGTCTTTCCCCATATACATATGTATGTATGTATGTATGTATGTATGTATGTATGTATACACACACACACATATGTATGTGTGTGTATATATATGTATATATATATATATATATATATATATATATATATATATATATATATATATATATATGTTTAAGGTTTTTAAGCTGATAATTTTTAAATAATAAATAAGGGAGACTAGTATAGATCTATTTCGAGCTAGTTAGCTCTCTTCAGCTAGCCATACCCTTACTGGGATTCGAACCAGGGAAGTATTACATGTGAGGCAGTTGTAATTGCCACTACACCACTGGCTCTCTCCTTATCAGCTGATAAGGAGAGAGCCAGTGGTGTAGTGGCAATTACAACTGCCTCACATGTAATACTTCCCTGGTTCGAATCCCAGTAAGGGTATGGCTAGCTGAAGAGAGCTAACTAGCTCGAAATAGATCTATACTAGTCTCCCTTATTTATTATTTAAAAATTATCAGCTTAAAAACCTTAAACACATGTAAACAAAAGGCAACGAAACAAATAGCTTTCTGTCGATATGGTCTCTGGTGATGAGCCGAAAGACAGAAAAGAAAGCAGTATGCTTTCTCCCTTAATTGGGGCTTAACAGGGTGTTGTAATACAAAGTATATACTTATTCCCCTGCCCGAGCTGATAAGGAGAGAGCCAGTGGTGTAGTGGCAATTACAACTGCCTCACATGTAATACTTCCCTGGTTCGAATCCCAGTAAGGGTATGGCTAGCTGAAGAGAGCTAACTAGCTCGAAATAGATCTATACTAGTCTCCCTTATTTATTATTTAAAAATTATCAGCTTAAAAACCTTAAACACATGTAAACAAAAGGCAACGAAACAAATAGCTTTCTGTCGATATGGTCTCTGGTGATGAGCCGAAAGACAGAAAAGAAAGCAGTATGCTTTCTCCCTTAATTGGGGCTTAACAGGGTGTTGTAATACAAAGTATATATATATATATATATATATATGTATATGCGTGTATATATGTTGTATCTATGTATGTATGTAATTAAAATGTATGTAAAGCATACATATACCGATATCAAAAATTTGCAAAGAATGAAAATGGTGTTATAAAATGAGGAAAATTGTTTAATAAATATATTTTTTAAAAAAGATGGTCAAGAATGCAGACTCAGCTGTCTTCTCTTCCTCTTCCTCCTCCTCCTCCTCCTCCTTCACCTCCATCTCCTCTTCCTCCCCCTCTTCCTTCTCCTTCATCTCCTCCTCCTCCTCCTCCTCTTCTTCATTCTCTTCCTCCTCCTCCTTCTCCTCCTCCTCTTCCTCCTCCTCTTCCTTCTCCTCCATCTCCTCTTCCTCTTCTTCCTTCTCCTCCTCCTTCTCCTCCCTTACCCTTCTCCTCCTCCTCTTCCTCCTCCTCTTCCTTCTCCTCCATCTCCTCTTCCTCTTCTTCCTTCTCCTCCTCCTTCTCCTCCCTTACCCTTCTCCTCCTCCTCTTCCTCCTCCTCCTCCTTCTCCTTCATCTCCTCCTCCTCCTCCTCTTCCTCCTCCTCTTCCTTCATCTCCTCCTCCTGTTCCTCTTCTTCATTCTCTTCCATCTCCTCCTCCTCTTCCTCTTCCTTCTCCTCCATCTCCTCCTCCTCTTCCTCTTCTTCTTCATTCTCTTCCATCTCCTCCTCCTCCCCTGGCCATCTTTTCTTTGGGTTTCCTCTTTTCCCACACGGGAACTGGAGCCGATGCCCAGTGTCCCTTCGATTGGTCCTTCTATAATGGGCATTGCTACAAGGTCTTCAAAAAACTCAAGAACTGGCGTGATGCAGAGGTTAGAAATGTTTGTGTGCCTGTGAATCTCGTAGACCAGGCAGAAATCAGAAGCCTAAAGCAGAGCCTTGCAAAGCCCCCAAGACCCTGCTGGCGATGATGAAATGGAGGGAGAAGGAGAAGGAGGAGGAGGAGAAGGAGGAGGAGGAGGGTGTATGAAAAGGGTATGATTATAGGTTAGTCTTAAATAGAATAGAATAGAATACCTTTATTGTCGTTGCATTCAAAATATAATGAAATTTGAAAGCTACTCCAGCACAAACACCACATCACAATCACACTACACAGTATTTAAAAAGGAAAATAATTAAAGTAATAATAATAATAATAATAATTAAAAACCTAGTCTAAAACCTGTCTAAAAGATATATTAAGTTTGATGGTTAAAAATGCCACTTTAAATATAGAACTAAATCAGAAATGTACTGTTTGATTCAAGACAATTACTGCCTTGGAAAAGAAACTGTTTCTCAGTCTATTAGTCCTCATTTTAAGACACCTATAACGTCTCCCTGAGGGTAACAATTCGAAATATGAATGACCAGGATGAGAACAGTCTGTGGAGATCTTTTGTGCTCTAGTGAGGAGTCTGGTCTTCACAATCTCTTCCAAAGAAGAAAGAGAGCAACCGAGATTCTATGATTCTATGGGTTGTTTCTCTGAGTCCAGTTAGAGTTCCTTTCTCCACTCTTTGAGCCAGGAGGAAACGGTGCCAGGAAAGCGTTTGCTGCCCCTGGCTGCCAATTCCTCCCCTGCCTCTGGGCCTAAGAAGGGCAGATGGCAACAGCCTTATGGGTAGCCTGTGGGGCCGATGAAGGGAAGGATTTGCAACTTTCCTGGCTTGTTCACTCCTGCCATCCATCTCCACCAATGCCTCCCCTCAATGTGGTTTTTTTTTTCAGTTTTCTCCCACGTTTATGATATTATTTTTACAAATAACTCCAGATGGCCAACACACACAATAGTCCACAATAGTCCACCTTCCGTTTTCCACACAATAACAATCGGGTGGGCTGGACTGTGCTGAGAGGGAGGGAGTGGCCCACAGTTGCCCAGCTGGCTTTCATGCCTAAGGCGAGATTAGAACTCGCAGCCTTTTGGCTTCTAGCTTTTCTCACATGCACAAATGCACAAGCAGAGACAAGACCCTCCTTCTCTGTTGAACGAGGCTCTTTCTCTCCCAGGTGTCCTGCAGGCAGCAGGAGGAAGGCAGCCACCTCGCCTCCATCCACAGCTGGGCCGAGTCAGTGTACGTGGCCAATTTGGTCTCCCACAATGTCGTCCTCACCAATGTCTGGATCGGACTGAGTGATCCATGGAAAGTAAGTCCTTGCCGATGTTAATCTTTATCGGTTTATCTTTCTATGTTTCTGATGGGCTTTACTAATCAGCCCTCCAATGGGAGTCACAGATCTCTCTGTGGAATGTCCTTGCCTTGGATAACACCAGGGGTGGGATTCAGCCGATTTGCGCCGGTTTGCGAGAACCAGATGTTAGTTTAACACACGGTTCGGCGTACCGGTAGTTCCAATGACCGTCTGGCCCACCCCACTTTGCCTCCCCCAGGAGTCCCCATGTGGCCTGTTTTGGATCTAAGGTAAGTGCAGGGGGCTTGTGGAGCCCAGGGAGGTGGAAAACAGGCCTCCCAGGGGCCCCGGGAGGGTGAAAAGGGGCCTATTTCCAGCCTCCAGAGAACCTCCAGAACCCAGGGAGGTTGAAAACGACCCCTCCACAGCCCGTGTTTGCTCCAAGGATGGTGCAGGAGGCTGACTAGGCCACGCCCACCATGGCCAAACCCACCCAGCAACCGGGTAGAGAACCGATTGTTAAATTATTTGAAGCCCACCACTGAATAACGTCATAGAAAAAAACCATTTCCTCCCATCTGGACTCTCTCCCCCCTTACCAAATCCTTCCTGCCCTGCTGAAGAACTGAGTGCTGTCTTTAAAGCCCCAGAGGGAAGGATCCTGCCCTGCCCCCATCTCAGCACCAGGACCTCCTTTCCTCTTGAGGGCCCCGTGGGTGGTCTCTAAACCTGGTTGAAACTCTGGTTGGCCATCAAGTCAGGGACTGCAGAGATTGGCCTGGGAGGGCTGTTCTTCCCACCCCCCTTTTTTATTTTATGCAGAAATTCCTCCTTTCTGTTGCCAGCAGGTTCCCATCTTCTGCTCTGTTGCATTTTCAGTTCTTGAAAAATGCTTGATCCTATAGGAAGAAGGGGAGTTTCCCTGGAGTTGAGCTCAGCTCCTGGTGTCTTTGTGAATAGAAATCTGTGGTGGTATTTGATCAGCCGAACCAATATTAGTTTTTTCCCTTTTCCTTTTCCCTCCCAACGATCAGCTGCTGTGACAATCAGCTGTGCTGGGATCCCCCTTGCTGTCTTACTGCTTAACCCAGGAGGCTTTCCTGAGGCCCAGGAGGCAAAAAAATGGAGCCTGGGGGTCAGTGTGTACTGCAAAAAAAGAAAAGGCCATGACCACCCAGTCAAACGGCCACGCCCACCTAGCCATGTCCACAGAACCAGTAGTAAAAATATTTGCATCCCACCCCTGATAAAAACAGAGGATAAGTCTGCCCCACCACCTTAACTTACTAACTAACTAAATCTAGGATGCTTTTCCATTCTTAAGTGTCCCAATTCCCAACAGCCCTGGGGTTTTGCTGGTGGTCTCCCACCCAAAGACTCACTGACTTTGACCCTAATTATCTTTCTGACATCAATCAGTATCATCAGGAACTGTCACCAAGTGGTGACTTCACGGACACCTCCAAGTAGTTTTCTTCTGGCCTTATCCCTGGGTCTCCTGATTGTCACCTCTCCAAGCATTCACCAAGTTTAACCCTGCTTAGCTATTCCAGGTCAACTGAGATTGATTAGAGAGATAGGGGGAGTTAGAGAGAGAGAAAGGAGAGAGAGAATGATGGGGGAGAGAGAGAGGGAGAGAAAGGATCGAAAGAGGGTGAGAGACAAGAAGGAGAGAGAAAGAGGAAGGAGAGAAAGAGGGGAGACAGAGAGGGAGAGGGAGAGAGAGAGAAGGGAGAGAATGAGGGAAAAGAGAGAGGAGGACAAAAGAGGGAGAGAAAGATGGGGAGAGAGAGAAGGAGGGAGAGAGGAGGGAGAGAAAGGGGAGACACACACATAGAGAGGGAGACAGAGAAAGAGAGGAGGGAGAGAAAGGGGGAGAGAGAAGGAGGGAAAGAGGATGGAGAGAAAGAGGGAAGGCAGAGGGAGAGGAGGGAGAAAAAGAGGAGTGGGAGAAAGGGGGAGAGAGAAGGAGGGAGAGAGGAGGGAGAGAATGAGGGAAAAGAGAGAGGGGGAGAAAAGAGGGAGAGAAAGATGGAGGAGAGAGAGAAGGAGGGAGAGAGGAGGGAGAGAAAGTGGGAAGACAGAGGGAGAGGAGGGAGAAAGAGAGGAGGGGGAGGAAAAGGGTCTTCCCCTTGAAACTTACCAACTTTTCTCTCTAAGCTTCTGGGCCCTCACAGCCAGAGCCCCTTCCTCAGTTGGCTAACATGGCTTCTCTGTCATTCTAGCAACGCATCTGGTACTGGAGTGACGGCTCAGGTTTCCGCTACAAACCCTGGAAACTAGGAGAACCCAATAATTTTTTATGGGCCGAGTACTGCGTCGAACTGTGGAGCTTGTCAGGTAAGCCCAGATGAAGGGGAGGGAGCTGAAGATGTGCTTCCCACAACAAGGGGGACCAGGGGTACAATTCAACCAATGTAACAACCAGTTCGGTGAGCGTGCGCAGAACATTTGCTACTGACCTTCTCCAGCAATCCCTGTGTGTTAAATAGCTGATGTGCAGCAATCCACTCAGCTTGAAAACAGGATATAAAGCCCAGCAGGGGGTGGGTGGGCTCAACAGCTGATCGTCGGAGCAAACCGAACTAGCTCCCTCCCAGCTGATATTCGGAGATACCGGTTTTTCCGAACCGGGCTGAACCGGTAGAATGCCACCCCTGAGGAGGATCCTTCTTGGTATCCTGAACCCTTGGCCCCCAATGGCCTTTGTCGACCTCCTGAATCTCTGAGCTGCCACAGTCCTACTCTCTCTACAGACAAGGGAAGACAAAACGTCCATGGGGCACGCCATTAAAAATGAAAGCCACGGTTTCTTCGAACCCTCAAACTGTATATCCAAATAATTACAGGGCTTGTAATACTCAGAATTACTCCAAATTAAGCAAACAATCTCCATCTTAACCTACTTCCTTGGCCCATCATTGTCACAGGACATCTGGTTTTGCGTGGTCATATTCCTTGCTTTAAAATATTAATTTAATATATTAAATTATTATTGAACCATGGTGGCATTGTGGTCAGAGTGCAGTACTGCAGGCTGTGAGAGGGATCTTGGAGTCTTAATGGACAACCAGCTAAATAGGAGCCAGCAGTGTGCAGCAGCAGCCAAAAAAGCTAATGCAATCCTAACTTTCATTAACGGATACAATCAAGATCAAGGGAAGTACTAATACCACTCTATAAAGCCTTAGTAAGGCTACACCTAGAGTCCTGCACCCAGTTTTGGTCACCACACTATAAAAAAAGATGCTGAGACTCTAGAAAAAGTACAGAGAAGAGCAACCAGGATGATGAGGGGACTGAAGGCTAAAACATACCACAAAAGGTTGCTGGAACTGGGCTTGGCTAGTCTAGTCCTAGAGAAGGACCAGGGGAGAGAGGAGAGCAGCCTTCCAATATTTGAGGGGCTGCCACAGAGAGGAGAAAGGGGGTCAAGCTATTTTCTAAAGCACCCAAAGGCCAGAGAAGGAATAATGGATGGAAACTGAACAAGGAGAGATTCAACCTGGAAATAAGGAGAAACTTTCTGACACTGAGAACAATCAACCCATGGAACAAAAGTTGCCCTCGGAAGTTATGGGAGCTTCATCACTTGAGATTTTCAAGAAGAGATTGGACTGCCATCTGTCAGAAATGGTGTAGGGTCTCCTGCTTGGGCAGGGGTTGGATTAGATGACCTACAAGGTCCCTTCCAACTCTGATTATCTATTATCCATTAAGTCCTAGCAGGCACACGTGGCAAAGAGGGAAGTAGCAATGCCCACAAGTCCAGAGTTCCGACACCCAAAGCACAGTCAGAGAGTCAAGTCCGAAGAGACTTTAGAAAGAGTGGGGAGGAGAGCAAGAAGGATGATTAGGGGACCTGGAGGCTAAAGCCTGTGATGGGGGTCACATTTTTTCATTACCAGTTCTGTGGGCATGGCTTGTGTGGTGGTCATGTGACTCGGTGGGCATGGCCAACTCGGCAGGGTGATGTGGCACCTTGCTGCGAGTTATGTCAAGTTGGCCACACCCACTCAGTCACATGACCGATGCCGCAGAGACAGGGAGATTTCCTACATACCTTCCCCTCCCTCCTCCGCCCTTGGGGTGAGAAAGAGAAGGCCAGCTAAAGATCGCGATTGCCTGCCGAGTCTGCCTGCTTTTCTTCTCTGCCTCTTTGTTCTATATGGCTGAGGAGGAGGAGAGCAGCCGGATGGTTGGGGAGGCTTCTGGCATTGCAAAAGAGGCAGCTGGAGACCAAAAAAGAGTTGCCGCCCCTTTTTTGGTGTTTGAACCCTGTAGCTGCCGCTCCGCTTTTCCAATGGGCCGGCACAAGTTGTGCTTTTTTCGGGGAGGCTGGGGAACACGCGGCAGTTGCAGGCTAAATTACTGATTTCTGGCTTTGCTCTGCTTCTCCAACGGTCTGGCGCTGCCCTGTTCTATGGGCCAGCTGCTCGGACTTGCCAGGCTTGGCACATAGAACAGGGCGTGCTTTTTTCGATGGGACTGGACTCCAGCCTCACCAAAAAAAGCACGTTGCAGGCATCTTGCGACAAGGGGGGCAAGAAGCCCCAGGAAATTCACTCACCCACCTGCTGGCTGGCTGGGCCTGGCCGGGCTGGAAGAGGCGCATCTGCCAGGAGAAGGAAGAAAGCGTGCTCCAGGAGGGCGGGCAGGTGGGCGGTTTTCCCGGGACTGCTGCGCCCGAGCTGTGCCATGGCCACCACATGGTAGGGAAAGCTAGGAGAGAGACCGGGGCAAGTGAGTGACCGGGCGACCAGGTCCAGGGCATGGCTAGCCATGGGTTACCATCTGTTCAGCGACCCAGGACAAATCACCCCTACCGGTTTGCACAAACCGCTGCAAACCAGTTGAATACCACCTCTGGCTAAAATGTGAAGAAGGGTTGCAGGAACTGGGTATGTCCAGTTTAATGAGATCCAGTTTTCCTTATGGTTAGTTCAACCACTTGGGTGACCTTGAAGCAGCTTCTACTTTTTTAAAAAAAGTTTTTATTTTTTAAGGCGAACATACACAAACAATACATGAAAACATCTTCCATTTTATATACACACACAGTGTGTCAGTTGGTTTCGAATCTTTTGTGCAATCCTTTCATAGTCGCTGCTCACAGTTTATATCAATCTCACATTGTCAAACTAACTTATTCTTATATATTTATCAATTGTTAATCATCCATGACTAACCTATTTATTCCATCATTTTATACGAGATATCCCAAATTTTATTTTAAAGTATGCTTTCATTCAATGGTTATATATGTCTACATTATGTTTTATATCAATCTATTAAGCTTCTATAACAAAATTATCTATTCTATTACCTTACCATGTCTTTTTATCCAACCATTGATAAAACAAATCCCATATCATATAAAATTGCTCATCTTCTTGGTCTCTGATTTCAAATGTCAATTTACTCATTTCAGCACAGTCCATAACTTTTTAAATAACTTCCTCCTGCATAGGTATTTTATCATTTTTCCAATTCTTCGCAAATATAATTCTAGCCTCTGTTAAAACATTTACAATCAAATATTTCAGCTCTTCGTTGCATGTTTCCGGTATGATTCCTAATAAAAAGATCTCTGGTTTAAAATCTATATGTTGTTTTATCGTTTTTTCCAGCCATGTGTGGATTTCAGTCCAATATTTCTTTGCGTCCAAACATGTCCACCACATATGGTAATATGAACCGGGTATCTGATGACATTAACAACATTTATCCGATTTATTCTTAAACATTCTCGCAAGTCTCGATGGGGGTAAATGCCACCTGTAAAACATCTTATACAAATTTTCTTTATATGCAGTTGACATTGTCGTTTTATAATTTTGAGACCACAATGTTTGCCATTTTTCTAAATCAATCCTGTTTCCAAAATTTTTCCCCCAAGCAATCATCATTTCTTTAGCTTGTTCCTCCTCCAGTTTAAATTCTAATAAATGTCCATAAAGTTTTAAAATTACCTTTTCATCAGTATCCATCAAAATTGTATCTAAATCAGTCAACTTATCATAAATACCTTCTGTTTTAGAATCTTTATCAAACCTAGATTGTATTTGCAAGTGTTATAAGTAAAAGTTGGATATTATACTTGAGAAACTACAGAACCAAACTGTAGCCATTTTGTGTCCGTAGCCTGACCTTTTAAAAGGACAGAAAAGTTGAGAAATAGGTTTTTGTGAAACAAATATGTTGGATTGCGAAGTTTGTCTTTGGCATAGGTTAGAGGACATTTGTACTGGGGCGTTCTGACATTATAAATGTCACCTTAAGGAATATTAATGTTTCCTTATAATTTTTCTGGAATGTGAAAAACAGGACATCTGAAAATATTGGAAGTTTACCATGGAAGGTTGTATAACGTCCATATATGGAAAAAGGAAGTATTATGTAACTATGTGATTTGATAAACCTATATAAGCTGTATTCACTGAAAGGAGAGCGTATCCTTCCTCTTAGAAATTTTTCTTTTCTAGAGTGAACTGAGTCCAATACTGCAGGATTTTCCCTAATAAAGCATCCTATAACTGAGATTATCAAAAGTCTGTTGTTTTCATTTCTGAATGCTTATAACAGCAAGTATGAAAACCAGTTCATTTTTACACCTTGTTCTTCCAACACTTGCATAGATTTAAGTTCACCCTTTTCATTCCATATCTCACCATATCTAACTGTTTCTTTCTATATATTATTGGATAAGAAAAAGCTTCAATGGTTGATATCCATAGTGGAATTTTTAAGTAGTATTGTCTTTTTATCTTCTCCCAATACAAAAACAATGCCTCTCGAATATAATGTCTTCTAAAATACCCCTGTGTTTTAGCTCCCTTATACCAGAGGACTTGAAGCAGCTTCTTGAGAAAGCGCAGTGGCTACTTTCGGTTCCCCAAGCATCCTCTGCTTCCTTTCTCCATAGTTGATGGCAGACTGTCACCACAGGGAGGGAGGGAAGGAAGGAAGGAAAAAGGGTGAGGGGCTCTTAGAGGGAACCTTATGAGATTTAAGGAAGGGTGGGCTTTCCCCTCCTCTGTTTCCTTCCTTCTTCCCTTTTTCTGCAAAGATGCATTTCCTGGATTCTGGATGTTGGTGACACAGATGCATTCCCAGGTGCAAAGTGAAGTGCCTCTGTTTTCCCCCAGGTAACCTCCTGGGGTATTGGTGGTTGCACCATGCCATTCCCAGATGAGTTTCTTTGAACTGGGGAAAGAGCACACAGTCAATTTCCCCAGGTTGTTTGCACTCTGGATGGCTGGAAGCATCAAATGCCGGCATGTTGGTTTGGATGCTGGCAAGTGGCAAAGGAGTTTCGGTGTCAAAGCCAACTTGTGAAGGAAACATTGCGCAGCCCTTCTCCGTATTTTCATACACATTTGAAAATATTTTGAGTCAGGAGGGCTTCATACAACGCATGACAGGTGTCATGCGTATGAGCAGAAATAATTAGAACAGACTTGAAATACTGAAACACGTAACTGGCTTTATTGAAGATACTGCAGTACCGGCACCCTTTAACCCATACCAAAGATAGTATGAGACAAAGGAGAACCCCGATTACCAGACAGACCATATATTTATACTCAAATATAATGGTATAAACAAGTACAGATCACATGTTGTTTTTCAGTTACAAAGTTACATAGTTTCTCATAGGAAAGTTATGGATATTTCTACTGACCTCTTCTTACTTGACATTTGGATTGATACCAACATCCTTTTCCCGGATTTATCTCCAGATATCCGGTGGTGCAATTATCAGAGGATTATATTTTTGATTAATATGACTATATAATGTCAGGTTGTTCCTTTCACATTCTACAATCTCGTCCAAGGACATTTCCCAATACCACATGTTTCTTGTACAAAACATATTTCTCAACTTTTCTGTTCTTTTACAAAGGTCATTCTACGAACACAAAATGGCTACAGTCTGGTTCTGTAGTTTCTCAAGTATAACACCCAAATTTACTTATAACAACTCCTCCCTTTCTTTTTATTACCAATTTATACTTGAGAATGTTCATCAGACTCTCTCAACATAAGCCTAACTTTCTGCTGACTTGCATTTTTCCTCAGGTTTCTTAATCTTACAACAGCAGAAACACAACTTACATATCATTACAGGCTGTAAAAGAAGTATCACTAAACACTAACACTATATTTCTTCACATGTTCACCCCTAGTATGGGCAGTTACCATAACAGTCATTAAACGACCAATTGCACACTCATTGTATTAATTGGTATCAATGCATATACATATGCTCTACAAAACATTAACCAACCTCTAGGTAAATACAACACATGTGTCATTCCATCTATGTCTTCAACCACCATTCAATAAAAAAAAACTTCTTCAGTAGGTACATAAATATAAATTGTTTTGTCATCTGCATGTCTATACTTAATACAATCATAAGCTGAAAAATTATCAGCTTTCCTGATTAGTCCATTTGTTGGCCTCACAGGAAATCCAAACCTTTTACAAATATACAAAATATCATCAGGATAAACTCTACCATAAAAATTCTTTTGATACTGGAATTTTTATAAAACAAATAGACATGATATCTGTAACTAGTTATTCCTTTCACACAAAAAAGAAAAACTATTCAAAGCTACTCTCATTAATTTCAGAACAACATTTTCACTTTTCACATTAGGCTCTGTACCTTTTAGTATCTTACATTTCTCTGTAGAATTCTTGGTACCTCAAAACATCTAACTGTACATCCACTTTTCCAGTTAAATGAACATTTTGCACTAACCAACTGTCACACAAAAACATCAACCTCATTAGAGTATTTCTTAATTCAATGAATGGCATAAATAACATTTCTTCCAAAGCTCTAGGTCTCATATAGGAAGGAGAATAAGTGCCATACAGGTCAAAACAACGATCATATAGTTGTTCCATCCTCTTAGACAAGTCCTCATGTCATATGTCATATGTGCGGTTACATGCTTGATATTTCTCAAATATGAACCATCATCCAAGGTGGATCTTATACAGTTTCCAACCTCAGCCATAGATTTCATCAATGTCAGTGATATCTGCCCTTCGTATTCAGTACTGTCGGGTTCAGTTTGGAGACATAACCATTGCCATGCTAATGAATACCAGGCAATATCTCAGAAGCCGCCATACCTACCCTACATAAGGCAATAATCACTATCCACATCATATTCACAAATGGACTAGGCCCCCACCCACCTTAACGTATGTAGTTTTACACTTCAAAACTTACAACCGGTCTCTGGGGACTTACATCCACTTCTTTATCTTCTTCCGCACACAGAGGATATATTACCTGTGTACAACAGTCTATTATTTCATGTCTTAAAATACTAAACAATACAAAGAAAAATGTATTACATGCAACCAAATAATCAACAATACATCTCAAAGTTCCACAAACCTAAGCTAAACTAGACATGTAATTATCTATTCCCGCTATCTAAAAGAAATAGAAAATAAAAAGTCCAATCTTTCCGAAGCTTGCTTCCACTGGAAACAGGAACCGAATCCACAAATCCCTGTAGACACGAATGATGTGTCCAGCCTAACTCACATGTCCAAACAGCAGACTCAGTAGTCAACAGTACTTGAAACGGTCCTTCCCAGATAGGCCTCAGCTTTCCCAAAGCTCTCCACTGCTTAATCAGGACCCAGTCTCCACACTTAAAATCATACACTCGGAAATCAAACGGTGGTGTTTGCGCCAACAGTCCTCTAGACCTTAAAAGAGAAAAACACTGGGACAGTCCCTGTATATATTTTCTAAACAAAATAAAATATCTTCAAATACAACTCTAAACATACCCACACTTCCAGTATAAGGTATGCCAAACATCATTTCATACATTGAAATTATCAACATCTTTTGTTTCTCAAACTAGTACACACTCACAATAGAGCTAGAGGTAAACATTTCATCCAGGGTAATTAAACTGCTAACATTAATTTCCTTAATATATTGTTTTATAGGTCTCATTCTTCACCCCACCTGAGGCAAAAAAACCCAACAGGTCTATTGCCAGTCTATTTCCAATTCTTTCTTATACCTCTTTTACCACATGAAAAGTAAAATGTGTACCTCTATCATCATAAATGCACTATCAATGCATATCTATATCTATATCTGTTCCAATATTAACTTCACAGTCATTTGTGCATTCACTCTCGCACACAGAACAGCTTCCACCTATCCTGTTAAATGATCAACTATCACTAATAAGTATTTCAATGTACCTACAGCTGGCATTTCAGTATAATCAACTTGTATCCGCTGAAATGGCCAGACAGCTAAATTTCTTCCTCCTAGTAATGTTTTTCTCATCATTTTCCTATTTATTCTTATACAATGTATACATTTTCTACATATTTGCATAGCTATTGTAAACATTCCTCTGCAGATATACTTCCGTTTCACAAAATCTACAAGTGCCTGTGTTCCCCAATGAGTACCATCATGTACTTTCTCTATTATGTTTCTCATAATAGGTTTATTAACTATTTGTAAACTATCATTTCTTACCCATTTTCCATCAACACATGTAACACCTTTCAATTGCATTTGCTTTTCTTCTTCATCAGTGAACTCTGGTTTTACATCCCATTCCAAAACAGGAATTAAAACCATTAGCTTCACTTCTCTTCCTTTATGGGCAGCCTCTTTAGCTGCCTGATCTGCTAATTTATTTCCTAAAATCTCTTTAGGATTTTCTTTCTTATGAGCTTCAACATGTATTATAGCTAAACGTTCCGGAACTGCAGCTGCTTTTAATACAGCTTTGATAAGATCTACTTGTTTTACTTCTTTTCCTTTACTTGTAATCAGTCCTCTTTCTACCCATATTTTTCCAAAAGTTTGTAAAATATCATAAGCATATCTAGAATCAGTATAGATATTACCCACTTCATTCTCTAAAAGTTTCAAGGCTTGTAATAAAGCAAAAACTTCTCATACTTGTGCAAAGCATCCATTCATTCGTTTACCGTTTTCTACTCTAGAAGATCCGTCTATAAACAAATTAATACCTCCCTCTATTGGGCTATCCTCCAAATCATCTCTTATTTTCGTCTGTAAATCTATAGCCTCAATACAATCATGCTCTATATTATCCCATTCTTGTTTCTCTCCCGAAAGGAATTCAGTTGATTTCAATTCCTGTCCAGTGAGAGGAGCAAATCCTCCTGAGATAATAAAATAGCTTCATATTTCAATAACCTAGCATGTGTAAGCCATTTATGTGCTTTCTGCATTAGAATAGTTCTCACCTGATGTGGACTGCTTACCACTAAAGCACTTCCAAAAGTTAACTCCCTACTTTCTTCTACCAATATAGCTATAGCCGCTACTGCCTGTATACATAAAGGCCAACCACGTACTACTGGATCCATCATTTTGAATAAACATACTACAGGCTTTTTCTTTCCAGCCCAGACCTGAGCCAGAACTCACTTAGCTATTCCATATTCAACTGCGACAAACAAATGAAAAGGTTTCTTTAAATCAGGCAAACTTAGTACCGGAGCTTGTATTAAATCATGCTTAAGCTTCTCAATATTATTTATCTCTTCATTATTCCATACAACCTCCCATGGTTCATCAACTAACAATATCTCATATAGAAATATAACCTTAGTTGTATAATCATCTATCCATAGACGACAATATCCTAAGAATCCCAAAAACTTCCGAACTTCCCTCTTATTTTTCTGTATAGGCTGTCTAACTATCCCTTCAATCCTTTCTGGATTTATTCTCTTACTTCCATGACTAATTAAATGTCCTAAATACTTAACCTCAGACTCAACATATTGTAATTTCTTCTTTGACACTCTCAAGCCCTGTTGTCCTAAAAAAAAATTAACAAAGCATTAGTGCCTTTTTCTACCTCTCGTTTCTTCTCTCTTGAAACCAACAAATCATCCACATATTGCAATACTGTTATTCCCACAGGTGGGTTAAATCCTTCAAGGACCTGCTCTAATGCCTGTCCAAACAAATTAGGACTTTCTGAAAAACCCCGTGGTAACACACACCATCGATACTGTTGAGTTCGATATGTATCTGGATCTGTCCATTCAAAAGCAAAAAATATCCCTCGAGTTTTCAGCCAAATGACACGTCCAAAAAGCATCCTTCAAATCTATTACACTAAAATATTTATGCTCATGTGGAATCCTCCCCAATAATGTATAGGGATCTGGCATAATAATATGTCATTCTACTACCAACCTATTTATGAGCCTCAGATCTGCTAGACGAAAGGACCCATCAGGTTTCTTTACAGGTAAGATAGGTGTATTATATGGTGACATTGCAGGTTCAATTAGTCCATCCCTTAAAAGAGACTCTATCACTGGCTTTAGACCATGTCTCCCTTCTGGAGAAATATTATATTGCTTCCGCCTCACTGGCTCAGCATCCTCTTTTAAAATCACTTCAACAGGTGGGAGTTTCAAAACACCTCTGTTTCCTTTTGCTTCCCACACAATAGGATCTATATATTTCTCCTGTTCACTATCTAATAGCTGAATTGTGCATTTATCTGCAGAAAAGATAAGCTCACATCCCAATAAAGACAAAGCATCTCGTCCTAAAAGGTTCATACCTGCTTCAGGTATGTACAAGACATTTAATGTTATCTCTGAGTATTCCCCCTTCAGAGACACATTTTCAACAACAGCAACTTCAAAGGGTTCCCCTTTAACCCCAGAGACTATCATCATTTTTCCCTCCTGAGTAAGACCCTCAGGTAACTCACACAAAGACGTTCTAGCCGCCCCTGTGTCTATCAGAAAAATGCAACTTATTTCCTTAGGTCCCACCTTCAATTTTACTAAAGGCTCCCGGTGGGACTCCAACGTCAGGAGCCCTTGACCCCCCTAATCTTCAATTAGGGTATACAGTCTCTGTTCTCTTCGTTGCAGTCTTTGCTTGTCCGGGCAATTTCTCGCAAAGTGCCCCTCCTTTCCACAAGCAAAACAATGTCTACTACCTTTTAATTCTCTATTCCTATTCAAGGAAAAAAATCCCCTCCGTCCTCTCCCAGGACGCTTCCATCCACCTCTAGCAGATGGACCTCCAGCTCTTCTAGTAGCTGCAACCAGTCCAACTGGCTTATCTACCTTTTCGGTTGTAGCAGCTTTCAACGCTGGAAACATAATTTGGGATTTCCAACGAGACCTTGCAAGATCGCGACCAATAAACACCTTGGTGGCCTCTTGCAACAAAGTAGCTATGTCCGATTCAGCTCATCTCTCTATCTTCTGCAATTTCCTCTGCACATCACCCCAGGCTTTAGTAACAAACTGCAATTTCCTTAAAGCCTGATATTCTGGCGTTTCAGGGGCAAGACCAGAATACTTATTTAAACTATCCTTGATTTTAGTCAAGAATTCAGCCGAAGACTCATCTTTTAACTGACCTACCTCAAGTGCTCTAGCTAGATTTCTACCCTGAGGTACAGCAGTCTTCACACCCTGCACAATAAGTTTCTTCATATCCATCATCTGTACTCTATCCTCTGGAATCTGACTATCCCAACCAGGATCTGCCAAAGGAAACTTATCTTCACCATCTACCGCATTTACTACACCTTCCTGTGTCTTATTCCAATATGCTATGCCAGCTCATCTAATCTACCCTCGCTCCTCAGGAGAAAAAAAAAATATCCCAAGATATGCTGTAATTCCACATAAGCATAAATATTAGGACCCAAGAATAAATCCAAACTCTGTTATAATGATATTGGAGCAACCTGAATAGATGGCATATAGAATAGAAGGTCCAGCAATTGCTAATGAATCCAACTCCTGTTTTAACTCTCTATACTGAGAAACTGCGGAGGAACTTCCCCCCCTCTTGTCTCCCACATCTTGCAGAGTTAGCTACATTATAAGGAGGAGGACGTACAGGACCAGCATAATCCAAAGGATCCCATTTATCACTTTCCTTTGTATACAAAAGTCTCTTAGAAGGTTTCCCAAGAGGAGGAAATGGATCAGTATATTGTACATGATACCAAGGCACAACATAAGACAATTGAGAAACCTACCTCTTTTTAGTCAAGATATCCATTAAAGCATTAATCCAATATACATTAGACTCCCCAAACCGTGACTATAATTCGGAGGTTTCAAGATATGATCCGGCCAGCGAGCTGTACACAGCTCAATTAACCATATCGTATCCAAAAGTTTAGTATACTGAACTAACCATGCCTCATTCCACTGATTTATTAACTCCCCAAGAGGAGATGACATAGGAATGGAAGGAACTTCACTAGCAACAGCTGGTTTCTTTAACCAGGAAAATAAATTCCCCATTTCCACCCCCCTATTCACAGGAAATGAGACAGAGAAAGGGGGAATAAACAATGTAACAGCACAGACAGACCCCTCTGCACAAACACACACTCTAGACACGAAGTAAAAAAGCATACAAGTCGAACAAGCCTTCATTTAGAGAAGAAAAAAAAAAAAAATGAAACGTTTCAAAAGGGAGAAACAAAAATGTTAGACTGTTAAAAAAAAAACGTTGCAACACAAGTCTCTAAAACATATCCATAGATATATAGATATAAAAAAAAAACTCAGATAGAGCTCACCTGATCCCTCGGCGCACCACAACTCACCCATGGCCACTGGAAGCCAGCACGGTCCCAGCAATCAGTCAACCAAACGCAGGTCACCAGGAGCAAGGCCCCTGGACGGAGACTCATCCAAAGCACAAAACCCCGCAGAACAGCAGCAGGGGGCCCCGTTTTGCAGCCCAGAAGAACCACCTCCAGAGTCCTTGTCCTGTCTCCTGCCTGGCTCGCCAAAACTTGTCATGCGTATGAGCAGAAATAATTAGAACAGACTTGAAATACTGAAACACGTAACTGGCTTTATTGAAGATACTGCAGTACCGGCACCCTTTAACCCATACCAAAGATAGTATGAGACAAAGGAGAACCCCGATTACCAGACAGACCATATATTTATACTCAAATATAATGGTATAAACAAGTACAGATCACATGTTGTTTTTCAGTTACATAGTTTCTCATAGGAAAGTTATGGATATTTCTACTGACCTCTTCTTACTTGACATTTGGATTGATACCAACATCCTTTTCCCGGATTTATCTCCAGATATCCGGTGGTGCAATTATCAGAGGATTATATTTTTGATTAATATGACTATATAATGTCAAGTTGTTCCTTTCACATTCTAGAATCTCGTCCAAGGACATTTCCCAATACCACATGTTTCTTGTACAAAACATATTTCTCAACTTTTCTGTTCTTTTACAAAGGTCATTCTACGAACACAAAATGGCTACAGTCTGGTTCTGTAGTTTCTCAAGTATAACACCCAAATTTACTTATAACAACAGGAGACAACCTCTTCAGGGCAAGTGAGCCATCTTTGAGAGCCATCTTGGTCTAGTGGCTAAGGCACAGCGGTAGAAAGCAGGAAATGGGGAGTTCTAGTCCCACCTCAGGCAGGAAGGCCAACTGGGTGACTTTGGGCCAATCCCCAGGAGACGGTGAGTTCCAGTCCCATGAAAACTGGCTGGAAGACTTTGGACCACTTACACTATCAGTCCTTGGCACTAGGAGTGTGTGTGTGTGTGTGTGTGTAGACACACACCTCTGCAGACATGCGTGCATAAATATAATGTATTTTTATATAGAACATTTTGCAATATGGGATAAGAAGACTTTTGAGGCGATAATTCCCATACAGGACACTTGATCCAAGCCAGCCTTGGATCGCTTCAAGGTTTCGCTTCCTTGTTCCTTCTCCGCTTCTCCTTCCTGGTGTTCTTTTCAAAGGGAGAAGACCACTTTTGGCTCACGGCCCTGGATGTCACAATGCTTCGTGGGGCTCCTTGTTCCATCGTTAATGCTGAGCTTGCCAACTATTGTAGCTCAACTGCTGCTCTGGGACTTTGGGGGGATCCTTGTTAGGTGGCCCCAAACTCCAAAGAAAAGGCACCTGGTTGTCATTAGTGTTTAATTGGGCCCCAGGGTAGCTACGAAGGGGAGGTTTCCCCTGGGTGCAGACCAGGGCTGGGCTGCTGGGGATCCGCAGGGGTTTGGAAGATCCCCTAGCTAAGATTCAGTGCAGTTCGGAAAACCCCGAACTCCCACCCACCCCTCCCCTCCCCTCACAGGTGTCCCCATGCGGCCCGTTTTGGATGCAGGTAAGTGCAGGGCATGCACAGGAGTTCAAGGAGGGCAAAAAACGGCCCTCCCAGAAGTTTGGGAGGCCGGAAAAGACCCCGTTTCTGCCTTCCAGAGACCCTCCGGAGTCTGGGAGGCTGTTTTTGCCCACCCAGAGGCTCAAGGAAAGCCTCCCCAGCCCGTGGAGGGCAAAAATGCCCCCCCACCATGGTGCAGAAGGCTGACTAGGCCACGCCCCCCATGGCCATGCCCCGCAGCAACCGGGCAGAGAACCCCTTCCTTAAATTTTTGAAGCCCACCCCTGGTGCAGATTTCATTGAACTATGAGGAGAAAACGCCCCGGGGATAAGATCTGATCCCTTGAAACATTGGACACTGGAAAGAACGGGAGAAATAAATTAATAAAAGGAGTGGCTCCCCATGAAGGGAGGAATCCTGCCAGGGGTTCGTTCAAAGCCTCTCAACACCAGCAAAAGGTCTTGGCCTCTTGTGGGAATGCAACGAAGGCCTCCTTTAGGAGGATGCTGGGAGGCTGGTGCCAGAGTTAGAAATATCTGGCACACGAAAAGAGAAAATCGACCTGTCAACAACAACCCCACAGCATCCAGAGGAGGTTTGGAGGGAGGAGAGGAGGTGAGTTAGCTGTGGGTCCCTGGAGCTGAGCAGGGGCTAGACTGGATGACCTCAGGGACCGTTTTACACATTGCCAGATCTTGAGTCCCGCAAAAATGTAAATCCTGCTGGATTATTTTCTGCCACTTCCTGGTGGTTAGACCAAAAATTTCCTTCTCAAGCAATTTCCTTCTCTCCCTCCACGCCCACCGCCCTCCCTAAAGAAATCCACCCCCATGACTTGCCTATAAATGCCTCTGTTCCCTTTGCAGGAGGGAAAAACCTTGAGCTGCCACTGAGAAGACTTGCTATCTGTGGACAGGTGAGTGTGACTCTCACACCCGCAGGCACCTGACAGGTGAGACCCCTGCAGCAGATCCCTCTGCATCTCCCTCCCTCCCTCTGAAAGGATCTCTTGCAGGGGGGGCTGCCTGTGATGTCCAGGTCGCAGCACGGGGGCTGTAGGAACATCCCTCAGGCAGAGAGCAAAGGATCTATTGGGGATCTCTGGGGCAGACGGACAGATATAGAAGAGACCTTCTTAGGATCCCCCTGCCCATAATCGTTAGACAGCAGTGAAGGGTTTTAATAGATTTGGAAGGGACCTTATAGGTCATATAGTCCAACCCCCTACCCAAGCAAATTTCCTTCTCATGCAATTTCCTTCTCTCCCTCCACGCCCCCCGCCTGCCCTAAATGCCTCTGTTCCCACCTGCCAGGTGAGACTCCTGCAACAGATCCCTCTGCATCTCTCTCCCTCCCTCTGAAGGGATCTCTTGCAGGGGAGGCTGCCTGTGATGTCCAGGTGGCAGCAGGGGGGCTGCAGGAGGATCCCTCAGGCAGAGAGCAAAGGATCTATTGGGGATCTCTGGGATAGACAGACAGATATAGAAAAGACCTTCTCAGGAGCCCCCTGCCCATAATCGTTAGACAGCAGTGAAGGGTTTTAACAGATTAACAGATTTGGAAGGGACGTTATAGGTCATCTAGGCCAACCCCCCACCCAAGCAGGAGACCCTCCACCATTTCTGACATATGGCAGTCCAGTCTCTTCTTGAAAGCCTCTAGGGATGAAGCTCCCACAGCTTTATTTATATTTATTTATTTCATAATTTTATATACCGCCCTTCTCCCGAAGGACTCAGGGCGGTGAACAGCCAACTAAAATACATACAAAACACAGATATAAATGCGATTAAAAAAGAATTAAATTATGGGCTGCCCAAATAAAAATCTAAAACTCCCGAATTAAATTAAGTTAAAACTTTCATATCCTTACCAACAAATCTAAAACCCCTTATTTAAAATCCCATTTGAGTCAGCTCAGGCCGGCCTGCTCAAAGAGCCAGGTCATGTCTGAACGCCCTCAGGTCAGTGGTTGTTCATAGCCCCGGTGGCAGCCCTTTCCAAAGGGTGGATGCCCCCGCAGAGAAGGCCCTATTCCTCGGGGTCACCAGGCGGCACATAGAAGGCGTCGGGACCCGGAGGAGACCCTCTCTGTGGGAGCGCACCGGTCGGTGGGAGACTACTGGCAGAATGCGGTCTTGTAAGTATCCTGGTCCGATGCCATGGAACGCTTTAAAGACCAAAACCAATTATTTAAAGCGAACCCGGAAGGCCACCGGCAACCAATGCAGCTTGCGCAGGAGGGGTGTCACATGGGAGTATCTCGACGCCCCCATAACCACCTGCGCGGTCACATTTTGTACCAGTTGAAGCCTCCGGGTGCTCCCCGCAGGGAGGCCCATGTAGAGGGCATTACAGTAGTCCAGGCGGGAGGTGACCAGTGCATGGGTGACCGTGCGTAAGGCGTCCCGATCAAAAAAGGGCCGCATCTGGCGTATCAGGCGAACCTGATAAAAAGCCCCCCTGGAGATGGCCATGATGTGATCTTCCAAAGACAGCCGTACATCCAGGAGGACACCAAGATTGCGAGCCCCTTCTGTGGGGGTCAGGATCTCATCCCCAATAGCCAGCGACGGAGTCAGCTGACTATATCGGGCCGCCGGAAACCACAGCCACTCAGTCTTGGAAGGGTTGAGTCGAAGCCTGTTCCCGCCCATCCAGTTCCGCACAGCCTCCAGGCAACGGGCCATGACCTCCACAGCATCGTTGGGGTGGTTTGGGGTGGAGATGTAGAGCTAAGTGTCATCAGCATAGAGATGACATTTCACCCCAAAACCACAGATGATCTCTCCCAGCGGCTTCACATAAATGTTGAACAGAAAAGGGCAGGGGACTGACCCCTGAGGCACCCCACAAATGAGGGGCCTAAGGGTGGACCTCTCCCCCCCCGTCAACACAAATTGCGAGTGGTCCGAGAGGAAGGAAGAGAACCACCGCAAAACGGTGCCCCCAATTCCCAACCCGTCCAACCGCCGCAATAAGATACTATGGTCGATAGTATCAAACACCGCCAAGAGATCTAATAGGATCAGGACTGAGGAATAACCTCTGTCACGGGCCCTCCAGAGATCATTAACCAACGCGAACAATGCTGTTTCGGTACTGTACCTGGGCCTGAAGCCCGATTGGAACGGATCTAAGTAGAATGCTTCCTCCAGGTACTGAGGGAGCTGACACGCCACCACACTCTCAATAACCTTGGCCAGAAAGGGAAGGTTGGAGACAGGACGATAGTTATTTAAAACAGCCAGATCCAGGGAAGGTTTCTTGAGGAGGGGTCGCACCACCACCGTTTTCAGGGCGGTAGGAAGAGCCCCCTCCGTCAATGAAACGTTGACAATCCCCTGGAGCCAGCCTCGTGTCACCTCTCTGGAGGTAGAAACCAACCAGGAAGGGCACGGGTCCAGTAAACATGTGGTGGCATTCAGCCTCCCCTGTAATCTGTCCACACCCTCGGCGGTCACAGGATCGAACTCCTCCCAGATAACCATCTCAAGACTTGCCCCGGACACCTCCCCCGGGACCACCCAACTGGAGTCCAGCCCATCCCGAATCTGAGCGATTTTATCATGCAGAAATCGGGAAAACTCTTCTGTTCTACCCTGCAAGAGGACCTCCTGTGCTCTCGGCTCAAGCAGAGAGCGGGTCACTCTAAACAGAGTGGCAGGCCGATTTTCTGCTGATGCAATAAGGGCAGAGAAATGCAAAAGTTTCGCCACCTCTATCGCCACTAGGTAGGTCCTAATATAGGACCTCACCTGTGTCCGGTCAGACTCGGCACGACTGGTCCTCCAGATGCCCTCCAGATGTCTTTTCCGGCACTTCCTCCCCCACAGCTCCTCTGTGAACCACGGAGCCAGATGGGATCTGTGCCGTGTCAGAGATCGCAAAGGCACAACTCGTTCCAGAGCCTCAGCGGCCAACCTATCCCAGGTGGCCACCAAGTCTGTGGCCGAGTTATGAGCCAGAGTTTCAGGGAATGGCCCAAGCTCCATATGGAACTGTTCAGGATCCATCAGGCGCCTGGGGCGGAACCAACTCCTCGGTTCCGCCTCCCTGTGATGGGGGGTGGCGGCACAGAAGTCAAGTCTAAGAAGAGAATGATCGGACCATGACAAGGGCTTTATAACTAGATCCCCAGAACGATCATTCAACCACTGACCAGAGGCAAAAATCAGGTCCAGTGTGTGTGTGTCCCCGTGTGAGTGGGGCCAGAAACTAATTGGGTCAGATCCATGGCCGTCATGGAAGCCAGGAACTCCCGAGCCACCCCAGAGGTTTCCCCGAGCGAAGGCAACTTCTGTTCCATGGGTTGATTGTTCTCACTGTCAGAAAGTTTCTCTTTATTTCCAGGTTGAATCTCTCCTTGTTCAGTTTCCATCAATTGTTCTTTCTCTGGCCTTTGGGTGCTTTAGAAAACAGCTTGACCCCCTTTCTCCTCTCTGGTGCAGCCCCTCAAATACTGGAAGGCTGCTCTCCTGTCTCCCCTGGTCCTTCTCTTCCCTAGACTAGCCAGGCCCAGTTCCTGCAACCGTTCATCATATGTTTTAGTCTCCAGTCCCCCAATAATCCTGGTTGCTCTTCTCTGCACTTTTTCTAGAGACTCAACATCTTTTTTATAGTGTGGTGACCAAAACTGGATGCAGTACTGTAGGTGTGGTCTTACAAAGGCTCTATAGAGTGATATTAGTACCTCCCTTGATCTCGATTGTATCCCTCTGTTAATGCACCTTAGGATTGGATTGGCTCTTTTGGCTGCTGCTGCTGGCTCCTATTTAGCTGGTTGTCCACTAAGACTCCAAGATCCCACTCACAGTTCCTGCTATTGAGCCTGGTTTCACCCATTCGATATGTGTCCTTTGGGTTTTTCTTGCCTATGTGCAGGACTTTCCTTTTCTCTACGTTTAATTTCATTTTGTTAGATATGGCCCAGGGTTCAAATCTGTCAAGATCCATCTGGATCTTCAGCCTATCTTCTTGGGTGTTGGCTATTCCTGCCAGCTTAGTATCATCTGCAAATTTGATAAGTTCTTGCTAGGTCTTTGAAACATGAAGTCTGTGACATGACCAAGGAAGGAAGACCAGGGCCCAGCTGAACAACTGATTCCAAGCTCAGTCCTGGGTTGAATGTGGGGTCCCTCTTCCTTGGGGGGGGGAGCTTCCCAATGACCTGCCTCCCCTTTTAATGTCTCCCCTCTTTTATTGTCTCTGCATCGAAGGAAGGAAGACCATGGGGCGATTCCTCTTTGTGAGCCTGGGCTTGCTGGTTGTGACTTTCTCCCTAAATGGTGAGTTTGAACAGGGTCTCTGGTGTCTGGAGAAGACAACCTTCTTGCCTTTGAGCCAGGGGTGGGATTCAACCGGTGTGTAAGAACCGGTTTGGTGATCGTGCGCAGCTTTGTAAAATCATCTTCTCGTGCAAGCCCTGTGTGCAACACACGGTGTGCGCTACAATCAGCTGTGCCACGCAAAACAGCTGAGGTTGAAAAAGCAGGGAATAAAGGACAGCCTAGAGCCCAGGTGGGCAGGTGGGCCAAACAGAAGAACAGAAGAATGTCGGAACGAACATGTTCCCTCTCAGCTGACCTTTGGAGAAACCGGTTTGGCCAAACCGGGCCGAACCGGTATAATTCCACCCCTGCTTTGACCCCTTCCTGATTTGATCCTCCAGAATCCTCTCCCTGAAATTCCTTTTTCTTCCTCTTTAATCCCACCTTACATGTCTGCTGAACTCCATTTGCAAAAAGTCAAGCTATATCAAGGCAATTGAAATGCGCAATTAATTAAAAGTGAAAAGTTTGGCAAAAAATGCATGTGTTTGTTATGAAGAGTGGGGCCCCACTCCTTGGTAGGGATTTCGCTCCATTGGACCCACACAAAAGTTTCTGCCTAAGAGGTGGCTGGGCATCTTCAGAAGGGGCTCCCCTCTTCAGTGGGTAGAAAGGGGCCAATCCCCCAACTGATTACCCCCCGAAGCCCCTTGAGCAGCTGTGGAACATCTGTAATGTCAGGTTTCCAAGCGATGAAATCCATTTAAAAAGAAAAATACAAAGTCCATCTTCAAAAATGATTTATTTCATTTAGGAAAACAACAAATTGGCAAAGTCCATGGTAATTCCAGATCTGAAATAACCTGGAATTACCCCACAATATTACAAGTTAGAAACAATCCCCAAAAGTCACCTTCTCTAATAGAAGTAATTCAAAGTGGCTTGATGTCATAAATTTCCACCTCGAGGGGCCCAAGCAAGGACAGCTCGTTTCCCATGGGAAGAAGAACCACCCAGCCAAAACAACTCTCTTTATCTCCACTCCTCCCCACTTAGGAATGTGTAAAGCCCGAAACCCTTCCCCCCATGACTACCACAGAGAAAATAAGAAAAAGAATATATACTGAGCCTAAATAAAATGGCTACACTTACGTCAATTTTGAGCTTGACATATAGTAGGAGCCCAATGGAAATCATTCAGGACTGATCCGCATCCTGTGTGTTGCATTGGATAACAGCCTGGGCACTGCCTTCTTCAGCAGTTGAAATTTCGAGGCGGTTTCAAGGGTAGCCCCTCTCATGAAGCCCATTGTGGTAGTCTAGATGGCTCATGAGACTTTCCCAGGGAAAGATTTGCATTTCGCACCCTAGAGCCACACGTCCTTCAAATGGAGCTGGGTGTGTCCTGTTCCCAGCCAGTTGACCTTGAAGTTGTGTCTCAGGGAGGTACCGTAAACCTTGTTTCCCTGGAAACCTTCCCCCTCCCATCCAAGCCTCCACCCACCCCAAGTTCATGGCAGACTGGCACCAAGTGATTGTGGAGCAAGCCTGAAGTGACCACTGACACGGAATCATGGTGGTTAAAAATAACCCCCCATTTTCTAGCTTTGCACTGTGCACTTATTTATTTTATTTCTTTGATCTGTCAATCTCTTATAGGATAATAGGTATAAGTATAAACATAGTTATGAATACATGAAATGGATACATATAAGAAAAATAAAAGAAACAATAGGACAGGGACGGTAGTCACATTGGTGCGCTTATGCAGGCCCCCTACAGACTTCTTAGCAAAGGGGTGAGGTCAACAGTTGACAGTCTAATGTTGAAGATTTTGGGGTTTGGGGACAGAGTCAGGTAGAGTATTCCAGACATTGACCACTCTGTTGCTGAAGTCGTATTTCCTGCAATCAAGTTTGGTGCGGTTAACCTTGAGTTTGTATCTATTGTTTGCTCTTGTGATGTCATTGACAGGTAGGACATTGCAATGGATGAGTTTATGTACCATACTTAGATCGGACCGAAGGCTGAAGGATAAAGCAACCCAAGTGGACAGGGTCAACCCAAGGAAATTACAGGGGTGGGCTTCAAAAATTGTAGCGAAGGGTTCTCTGCCCGGTTGCTGGGTGGGCGTGGCCATGGTGGGTGTGGCCTAGTCTGCCTCCTGCATCGGGGGGGGGGGCGGCATTCTTGCCGTCCTGGGATTAGAAGGTTTCCCTCGAGCCTCCGGGAGGGCGAGAACGGCTTTCCCGGGCTACGGTGGCTCTATGGAAGCCAGAAACGGGCCCATTTCTGCCCTTCCAGAACTCCCTCCCTCCCTCCCTGAGCCTCCAGGCACGCCCTGCACTTGCCTGCATCCAGAACGGCCTCATGGGGACTCCTGGAAGGGGCGGAGTAGGGTGGGGGGGCAGCCAGGGGCGGGATTTGGGGTTGTCCAAACTGCACAGAATCTTAGCTAGGGGCTCTCCTGTACCCCGCGAACCCCCAGCAGCCCAGCCCTGGGAAATTAACCGAGACTAACTCTAACCGAGGTTTGGACAATCTGCCAATGCTATAAGGAATATCACCAGTGGACGGTTGTTGTCTCTAGATCAAAGTGTATGGAGTGACCACAGATGGAGACTATAAGCTATAATTATGAGAATAACGGTTATAATTAGGGTCTATATTGTTATGTGTCTTTTAAAAAGATTTGATACACACAGTACACGGTCGTTGCTGAAATGGAAATGTGATGTATTATAAAGGAAAACGTACAATAAAAATTTATATATATGTATATATATGTGTGTGTGTATGTGTATGTGTATATATGTTTATATGTGTTTTGTGTGTATATACATATAAATACATACATACACACATATATATGTTTTCTTATGTTTTCGCGGGTATTTTAATGTATGGTATTTAGGTTTCTTTGGATATTTTCCCACATCTTAGTATTTGTGCTTTTATTATAACAACGTTTTGGCAGAATCTCTTCTGCCTTCCTCAGTCTTGTGTATTGGGTTCCTTTTAATCTTGTGTGTCAGGCTTGGGAGCCCTAAACCGAACCCTAACCCCAACCCCAACCCCAACCCAACCCGATTCCTAACCCCAATCCCATCCCAACACCAACCCCAACACCAACACCAACACCAACACCAACCGTAACCGTAACCGCAACCCCAACCCCAACCCCAACACCAACCCCAACCCAACTCCAACTCCAACTCCAACCCCAACCCCAACCCTAAACCCAACCCCAACCCCAACCATAACCCCAATCCTAACCCTAACCCCAACCCCAACCCTAACCCCAACCCCAACCCCAACCCCAAACCAACCCCAACCCCAACCCCAACCCCAAACATAACCCCAATCCTAACCCTAACCCCAACCCCAACCCCAACCCTAACCCCAACCCAACCCCAACCCCAACCCCAACCCAACCCAACGCCAACCCCAACCCCAACTCTAAGCCTAACCCCAATCCTAACCCCAACCCCAACCCCAACCCCAACCCCAACCCCAACCCCAACCCCAACCCAACCCCAACCCCAACTCTAAGGAAAAGCCTAACCCTAACCCCAACCCCAACCCCAACTCCAACCCCAACGCCAACGCCAACCCCAACCCCAACCCCAACCCAACCCCAACAACAACCCCAACCCCAACCCCAACTCTAAGCATAAGCATAAGCCTAACCCTAACCCCAACCCCAACCCCAACCCCAACCCCAACCCTAACCCTAACCCTAACCCTAACCCAACCCCAACCCCAACCCCAACCCCAACCCGTACCCCAACCCCAACCCAACCCAACGCCAACCCCAACCCCAACCCCAACTCTAAGCCTAACCCCAACCCTAACCCTAACCCTAACCCTAACCCTAACCCTAACCCTAAGCCTAACCCCAACCCCAACCCCAACCCCAACCCAACCCAACCCCAACCCCAACCCCAACTCTAACCTAAGCCTAAGCCTAAGCCTAAGCCTAAGCCTAACCCTAACCCTAACACCAACCCCAACCCCAACCCCAACCCTATACTAGTCTCCCTTATTTATTATTTAAAATTATCAGCTCAAAACTTTACACACATGTAAACAAAAGACAACGAAACAAATAGCTTTCTGTCGGTATGGTCTCTGGTGATGAGCCGAAAGACAGAAAAGAAAGCAGTATGCTTTCTCCCTTAATTGGGGCTTAACAGGGTGTTGTAATACAAAGTATATACTTATTCCCCTGCCTCAGCTGAAGAGGATAGAGCCAGGTGGTGTAGTGGCAATTACAACTGCCTCACATGTAATACTTCTCTGGTAAGAATCCCAGTAAGGGTATGGCTAGCTCAAGAGAGCTAACTAGCTTGAAATAGATCTATCCTAGTCTCCCTTATTTATTATTTAAAATTATCAGCTCAAAACCTTACACACACACATATATATATATATATATATATATATACATACATACATACATACATACATAAGTACGTACATACACACACATACAGGGGTGGGATTCAAATTTTGTAACAACTGGTTCTGTGGGTGTGGCTTAGTTGGTGGGTGTGGCTTGGTGGTCATGTGACTGGCTGGGCGTGGCCAACTCAACATCATTCACATCGAGGCACGCATCCCCTTGCCTGGCCTCTCATGACTGTGGGGATGCTGCAACATTCGTAAGTGTGAAAAATGGTCATAAGTCACTTTTTTCAGTGTCATTGTAACTTTGAATGGTCACTCCACAAGCAAAGTACCAGCAAAGGAGGGGAAAAAACTCCAGAGAAGTTCCTGAGACAGGAAGTCTAGTCCTGCCAAGGATGTAATAAGGGTTAACGGAGAGGCAGTTTCTGTAAGCAACACCAGAATGTTTCCTTCCTGCCTTCCTTACAGGATTAGGCCAACAATTTCTTCTAAAAACCAGTTCTCCGAACTGCTTAGTATGTTAACAACCGTTTCTAGAGAATAGGTGCGAACTGGTATAATCACACGCCTGTATACAGATATGCAGATCTTGGCGTGTTCGGGTCTTTTCCCGAGTAAGAGTGAGAGTATCTTGGCGACGTTTTGACGAGCTCCCGCTCGCCACCTTCAGGCTGGTGCTTTTGGCTTGTGCGAGCTCCTCTTCCTCCTCTTCTCCTGGCCACCTACTCACTGGGCTTCCTCTCTCCACACACAGGAATTGGAGCTGATCCTGATTGCCCCTCAGACTGGAGCTCCTTCAATGGGTTTTGCTACAAGATAATCAAAGAAGAGAAGAGCTGGAACGATGCCGAGGTTAGAAGTTCTTGTGTGCCTGTGAATCTCTTAGCCCAGGCAGAGGAGGAGTCTAGGCAGAGCCCAGAAGACCCCCCCCCCAAAGACCATTCTTGCTGTGCTGAAGGGGAGGGACACTCTGTGGGTGAATGCAAAAACAGCAAAAACGCAATTCTTCTCTGGACTGGCAGGCCTACAAATGTTAGCGAAGGTCAACATTTTAGGATAGTCTGAAATCCAGATATTCTGAGGACTCTGAGCCCATGTGAACTTCCCTTTTCCACTCTTTGGACCAGGAGGAAACGGTGCCAGGAAAGCGTTTGCTGCCCCTGGCTGCCAATTCCTCCCCTGCCTCTGGGCACAAGACGGGCACATGGCAGCAGCCTTATGGGTAGCCTGGGGGGCCATGAAGGGCAGGGCATTGCAGCTTTCCTGGTTTGTTTTCCTCCACTCCAGCCATACATCTCCCCCAATGCCTCTCCTTAATGTGGTTTCTTTCAATGGATTTATCTTTTATGTAGGTATTTATTTATTTTTATGCCATCTTTATTTTTATTTTATGAATAACTCAAATCGGTGAACATAGCCAATGCTCCCTTTTCCTCCTATTTTCCACCCAGCAACAACCTCGTCAGATAGCTTGGCCCGAGAGGGATTGGCTGCATTGCATAGAAGCTCTTTTCTCCCCAAGCCTCCCCCTTCCCATCCCCCCCCAATCCTGAGTTCATGACAGACTGTCGCTTTCGCAAGCCAGCATGAAGGGGCATCTGAGAGATGGATTAAAGAAGCCGGTGTGATGACCCAAAGGGGTATGGCACAAAGATAAAACAGCCAGAGAATAAGTATGAGTTCCTTTATTAGTTCCAACTTTGCCACTGACGTCCTGGTTCCTCTCTGGTCTGGAGAAAAACTCACCCACAAACCTTCAACAGCCTTTGGCTGCAGATACTTCAGTCCAAACGTTGTAAACAGAAAACTTTACATTATAAACCCAACAAGGCAAGATAAGGTAATAAATCCGGCAGGGCAAGATAAGGAGTTTCAGAAGTGAAATAACATGGCAGTAAATCAAACCAGTTGGGAGGATGCCAGGAACTCAGATAACAGCAGCCAACACTAGGTGAACTCAGTGGTTTTTCCCCACAACCGCCCCTCCCATCTGCGTCTCCTTTAAACTGCATCTCCAGGTGCGCCTTGTGAAGGGAATCAGGGCTCTTTCCTCCCTTGTAAGCCATGCAACCCATGTTGCTCCCTTCTCCATTCCTCCCTACGTGTCCTCGGATGAAGAGAGAGTTGGCCTGGGTCTTCGTCTGAATTCCCTCTGCCTTGCTCTACCTCTCCCCTGCTCTGCCCAGCCGGACTTTGCCTTCCCCAGTTTCCTCCACAGCCAAGGGAGCCACCCCTCTGCCCCCTGTCAGCTGTTCATCTTCCTCCTCGGATTCCGACTCCAACAGGGGCATGACAGCCGGACAGGAGCTGGCATGGACGTCTCCCAAAATGCTGGAGGCTGAGATGCTTTGGGTGCCATCCAAGTTTTGCAAACTCTTCCTTTTGCTCCTATCAGAAACTCTGGGGAGGACACACCTTTGTTGTGTCAGAGGGGGCTTCACTGGCAGGAAGCAGGTGGTGATTGGGCATGTGGAGCCCCCCTACCCAAAAGGTTGATCTATGGGTTCAACCTGTGGTCTTAATTAAAGGAGGGAGCAGAAACTTCTGAACTGGGCATTGTTCAAAAGCTGAGGACAGCTACGAGTGTCTACTGAATCAAGATGGAGGCTTTGTCAGAGTATATTCATGAACTGGCAGAGACATGGTTAACAAAGCAAGCATGGCAACAGACCAGCCAATGGGAGCTCACAGCCTGGATGCGGTTTGGCTCTGTGTGCTTTGCTGAGAAATGCTTCTGCTTGTGTTTTTCCTTATGCCGCTTTGGAAGAAACTATTGGTATTGTACGTTTAACTATGTTTATAAAGAAATTAATGAACCTGCTGAATCAGTTATCTGTGTGTTTTCTGGACTTGAATTTCTGCTGCAAACTCTAACAGACTCCAGGCATGCAATCATAGCCCTTAGACTTATATACCGCTTCACAGTGCTTCACAGCCCTCTCCAAGCGGTTTACAGAGCCAGCATATCGCCCCCAACAATCTGGGTCCTCATTTTACCAACCTCGGAAGGATGGAAAGCTGAGTCAAACTTGAGCCTGGTGAGATTTGAACTGCCAAATGGCAGTCAGCCGGCAGTCAGCAGAAGGAGCCTGCAGTACTGCACTCTGACCACTGTGCCACTGAGGCTCTTTACAAATGCACAAGCAGAGACCGCTTGGTCCTTCTCTGTTGAACCAGGATCTTTCTCTGTTGTGCCTCTCTCCCAGACACACTGCGCCCAACTTCAGAACAGCCGCCATCTGGTCTCCTTCCATAACTGGGAAGAGTCCTGGTACATCAGAACGTTGCTGTTCAGAAATCAGGGCTTATTCAACAATGTCTGGATTGGACTGTATGATCCAGGGAAAGTAAGTCTTTTCTGATGTTAACCTTTATCGATTTATCTTGACTGTTTCTGATGGTTTTTTACTAACCAGCCCTCCAATAGGAGTCACAGATCTCCCTATGGAATATTCTTGCCTTGGATAACACCAGGGATGGAATTCAGCTGGTTTACTCTGGTTTGGGAGAACTGGGTGTTAATTTTATATCCAGTTTGGCGTACTGGTAGGTCCAACGACTGGCAGGCCCCACCCCACTCTGTCCCTCCCAGGAGTCCCCATGTGGGAAAGAGAGAGAGAAGGAGGGAGGGAGAGAAAGAGAGGGAGGGAAAGAGAGAGGGAGTGAGGGAAAGAGAGAGAGAAAGAAACGGAGGGAAAGAGGGAAGGAGGGAGGGAGAGAAAGAGAGGGAGGGAAAGAGAGAGGGAGGGAGGGAAAGAGAGGGAGTGAGGGAAAGAGAGAGAGAAAGAGAGAGAAAGAGATAGAAAGGGAGGGAAAGAGAAAGAAAGAGAGAGAAAGAGAGAGAAAGAGAGAGAAAGAGAGGGCGAGGGAAGGAAGGAAGAAGAGAAACAGAGAGAAGAAAAAGGAGAAAGAAAGTGGGAGGGAGGGAAGGAAGGAGAGAAAGAGAGAGAGAAAGAGAGGGAGGGATAAAGAAAGGGAATGAGAGAGAAAGAGAGAGAAAGAGATGGGGGAGAGAGAGTTTGGTGTGCCCTTACCCCCTGGCCTTGCATAGCCAGAGCCCCTTCCTCAGTTGCCTGACATGGCTCCTCTATCATTACAGGATCGTGCTTGGAAGTGGACAGACGGCTCCAAGTTTGATTATACATCCTGGGAACCATTTGAACCCAGCAACGTTGACAGTGGGAAGTTCTGTGTTCAGTTGACCAGTTCATCACGTAAGCCGAGATGGAAGGGAGGGAGCCAAGGAGCGCTTCCCACCATAAGGATCCAAAGAGGACCCCGCTTCGTAGCCTGAGCCCCTGGCCACCGATTGTTAAGTGGTTAAGGTGCCAGATTAGAAAGCAGGAGACCATGAATTCAAGTCCTGCCTTGGCTGAGAAAGCTGGCGGGTTGAATTGGTGCCAATTACCAGGAGACAAGGAGTGCTAGTCCCTTCTTACGCGTTAAAGTCATCTCGGTGACTTTGGGCCAATCACCAGGAGACGGGAAGTTCTAGTCCCTCCAACAACGTTAAAGTCAGCCAGGTTACTTTTGGGCCAATCACCAGGAGACAGGGAGTTCTAGTCCCTCCTTAGGTGTTAAAGTAAGCTGAGTGACTTTGGGTCAATCATCAGGAGACAGGGAGTTCTAGTCCCTTCTTATGCGTTAAAGTCAGCTGGGGGCCTTTGAACCAATCACCAGGAGACATGGAGTTCTAGTCCCTTCTTATGCATTAAAGTCAGCTGGGTGACTTTGGGCCATTCGCCAGGAGACAGGGAGTTCTAGTCCCACCTTAGCCATGAAAGCTGGCTGATGGACTTTAGGCCAGTTCCTTTCTCTCAGCCCAACCAGGGTTGGGATTTTACTGGTTCGGACCAGTTCAGGTTAACTGGATGTTAAAGTTACAGCTGGTCCGCCAAACCGGTATGTCAACTGACTGGCTGGCCCCGCCCCCTTTCCCCTCCCCTCCCCTCCCCTCCCAGGAGTCTCCACGCGATGCAGGTTCTGCGCCGAGGTTCTGGGAGGGGAAAAAATGGGCCTTCTGGAAGTCCAGAAAGGAGCCTGTTTCCGGCTTCCGGAGGGCCTCCAGAGTCTGGGAGGCTGTTTTCCCCCTCCCAGAGGCCCAGGGGAGTCCTCCAGACCCTTGGGAGGCTGAAAATGGCTGGAAACAGGAGGTTCCAATAGTCTCCTCCCACCATGCCCTCCCCCCACTCAGCAAACTGGCAGCGAATCAGATGCTGGGATTTTTGAATCCCACCCCTGAGCCCAACCCACCTCACAGGGTTGCTCTTGTTGAAAAAAGAGCAGGAGGAGGAGCAGGAGGAGGAGGAGGAGGAGGAAGGTGTGTTGGATCTGCCTTGAGTGATTTATTAAAATAATCAAGGCGGGATGCAAATGAGTAAATAAAAACAAAATGAGACAAAAAAGAGAAAATAAAATAAACCTGACGGCCAGGTAAATTATCCAAGTTACAACACCCAGTTGGACCCTCATCTCATCTCAGCAGAGGAGGCTCTTCCCCTGCGGTATCCCCACATCAGTGGTGGGATTCCAAATTTTTGACTCCCGGTTCGGTGAGCAAGGCTTGGTGGGTGTGGATAGGTGGGTGTGGCCATGTGACTGGGTGGGCATGCCTTTTTTCCTTTTTTTTTCTTTTTTGCAGCCACCCCTTTCCATTTTTTGGACCTTCTGGGCCTCAGGGGAGCCTCTGGGGGACATTTGCTCCCGAAAGGCTCTTCTGGGGCTCAGGAATGCAAAAAATGGGGGGCTGTGCCCCTTCCTCCCCTTTCTGCCTTCCTGGGACTCAGCAAGGGGAATCCGGGCACAGCTGATCATATGAACAGCTGATTGTTGGGAGGGAAAAGAAAAAAAGAAATACTTCAAGGGGAGAGAGTCAGGTGGGCGGGGCCAGCGAGTTACTGGCAACTGGGCACCTGGGTAGGGGCGTGGCCGACCAGAACTTACCAATGGTTCGGCGACTCACGCCAAATCCTTGCTACCGATTCTCCCTAACCGGTGCAAACCCGGCTGAATACCACCACTGGCCCCACGTCCCCCTGGCCGAGAGGGAGGGGCCATTGAAGGGATCTCCTGGATCCATCTCCACCTGCAGGATTTCCCTGCAAAACTTTCTCTTTTGCTGCCCTGAACTGCCATGTTTCTCTCTCTCTCTTTTTCCGTATAGTTCATCTTGATTGGAAAGCTGCCAGGTGTGAAGCCAAGAATTATTTCATCTGCAAGATGCAGCCACAGTCTGTGGGAAGCACCTGATGAAACCTGGAGAATTAAGGAAGCCCCCACCGCACATATACACCCCGCCCCTCACCTGCCCAAAAAATCTCTGCTTTGCACGCACCCCTTCGCTTCATGGAGGCTTTTGGTAGCTTGGGTCTGATTTTGCTCACCCCGCAGGTCAAATAAACTCTGTCTTAGCACAACTGGCCTGGTTTATTCTGCGGGAGAGGGTTGAGGTCCAAAAGTCGAGACATCTACATGGCGAAGCTTGTCATTGGGGGGTGGGGGTGGAGGGCTGTTGTCTCATCAGAAGGAGCATCCGTTGATGCTTGGAGGTCTCCTTCCATGTCAATCCTCATTTTCATTGGAGGCTTCAGCTCCTTACAGAGCAGACAGAATCTGAGTTGCAAGAGACCTTGTAGGTCATCTAGTCCAACCCCTCCCTGCCCAAGCAGGAGACCTTACCCACATCATTTCTGACAGATCTTTTCTATTTTAGTTTAGTAAAGCCAAGAACCAGTTTGCAACACATTTATTTGTTATAGGTATAGCCCACCCATCCCATGGATCTAAGGGACTCCAATTTCCCCAGCCTGATGCCCTCAGGATGTCTGGAAGCATCAAATGCCAACAAGTTTTTTTTTGGGGGGGTGGGGTGGGGGGAAGAAATAAGTTTTGCAACCCAGAGTTTCAGTTGTGTGTGCTTCTCCCACAACGCATGAGAGGAGACAACCTCTTCAGGCAAGTGAGCCATCTTTGAGAGCCAGTTTGGTCTAGTGGCTAAGGCACAGCGGTAGAAAGCAGGAGATGGGGAGTTCTAGCCCACCTTGGGCAGGAAGGCTAACTGGGTGACTTTGGGCCAATCCCCAGGAGACGGTGAGTTCCAGTTCCATGAAAACTGACCGGATGACTTTGGACCACTTACAAGGACACTATCAGTCTTTGGGACTAGGAGTGTGTGTGTGTTTGTGTGTGTGTGTGGGCAGACACACACCTCTGCAGACATGCGTGCATAAATATAATCTGTTTTTAAATAGAACATTTTGCAATATGGGATGAGAAGACTTTTGAGGCGATAATTCCCATACAGGACACTTGATCCAAGCCAGCCTCGGATCGCTTCAAGGTTTCGCTTCCTTGTTCCTTCTCCGCTTCTCCTTCCTGGTGTTCTTTTCAAAGGGAGAAGACCACTTTCGGCTCACAGCCCTGGATGTCACAATGCTTCGTGGGGCTCCTTGTTCCATCGTTAACGCTAAGCTTGCCAACCATTGTAGCTCAACTGCTGCTCTGGGACTTTGGGGGGATCCTTGTTAGGTGGCCCCAAACTCCAAAGAAAAGGCACCTGGTTGTCATTAGAGTTTAATTGGGCCCCAGGGTAGCTACGACGGGGAGGTTTCCCATGGATGCAGACCAGGGCTGGGCTGCTGGGGATCCGCAGGGGTTCGGAAGATCCCCTAGCTAAGATTCAGTGCAGTTCGGAAAACCCCAAAATCCCACCCTCCCCTCCCCTCCCCTTCCCTCCCCTCCCAGGAGTCCCCATGTGGCCCGTTTTGGATGCAGGTAAGTGCAGGGCATGCACAGAAGTTCAGGGAAGGCAAAAAACGGCCCTCCCAGGAGTTTGGGAGACCAGAAAAGGGCCCGATTCTGCCTTACAGAGACCCTCTGGAGTCTGGGAGGCTGTTTTTGCCCATCCGGAGGCTCAAGGAAAGCCTCCCCAGCCCGAGGACGGCGAAAATGCCCCCCCACCATGATGCAGAAGGCTCACTAGGCCACATCCCCCTGGCCATGCCCCCCAACAACTGGGCAGAGAACCCTTTGCTAAAATTTTTGAAGCCCACCCCTGGTGCAGATTTCATTGAAATATGAGGAGAAAACACCCCGGGGATAAGATCTGATCCCTTGAAACATTGGACACTGGAAAGAACGGGAGAAATAAATTAATAAAAGGAGTGGCTCCCCATGAAGGGAGGAATCCTGCCAGGGGATCCTTCCCAGCCACTCAACACCAGCAAAACCTCGACGAGATTCGCAGGACATGTTGATCCCTCGGGGAAAACTTTGCGCTGAGTTCACGCAAATCCCAACGCTCGCTTAGCGACTCAGGGGCTCAAGTGTGTTGTGTAGAGGAAGCCAGGCACAGCAAAATCCGCCTTCCTAACCTGGGTTGAGGTCTTGGCCTCTTGTGGGAATGCAACAAAGGCCTCCTTTAGGAGGATGCTGGGGGGCTGTTCATCCCTCCAGGTGCCAAAGTTAGAAATATCTGGCGCACGAAAAGAGAAAGTCAACCTGTCAACAACAACCCCACAGCATCCAGAGGAGGTTTGGAGGTGGGAGAGGAAGTGAGTTAGCTATGGGTCCAGGGAGCTGAGCAGGGGCTAGACTGGATGACCTCAGGGACCGTTTTACACATTGCAGAATTTTCAGTCCTCCAAGAATGTAAATCCTGCCAGATTATTTTCTGCCACTTCCTGGTGGTTAGACCAAAAATTTCCTTCTCATGCAATTTCCTTCTCTCCCTCCACGCCCCCCGCCCTCCCTAAAAAAATCGACCCCCCTGCCTTGCCTATAAATGCAGGAGGAAAAAACTTTGAGTTGCCACTGAGAAAACTTGCTACCTGTGGACAGGTGAGTGTGACTCTCACACCTGCAGGCACCTGACAGGTGAGACCCCTGCAGCAGATCCCTCCTGCATCTCCCTCCCTCCCTCTGAAGGGATCTCTTGCAGGGGAGGCTGCATGTGATGTCCAGGTTGCTGCAGGGGGGCTGCAGGAGGATCCCTCAGGTAGAAAGCAAAGGATCTATTGGGGATCTCTGGGGCACATGACAGATATAGAAGAGACCTTCTCAGGAGCCCCCTGCCCATAATCGTTAGACAGCAGTGAAGGGTTTTAACAGATTAACAGATTTGGAAGGGACCTTGTAGGTCATCTAGTCCAACCCCCCACCTAAGCAGGAGACTCTCCACCATTTCTGACACATGGCAGTCCAGTCTCTTCTTGAAAGCTTCCAGGAATGAAGCTCCCACAACTTCCGAAGGCAACTTCTGTTCCATGGGTTGATTGTTCTCACTGTCAGAAAGTTTCTCCTTATTTCCAGGTTGAATCTCTCCTTGTTCAGTTTCCATCAATTGTTCCTTCTCTGGCCTTTCGGTGCTTTGGAAAATAGCTTCACCCCCCCTTCCTTCTCTCTGGGGCCGCCCCTCAAATGCTGGAAGGCTGCTCTCCTGTCCCCACTGGTCCTTCTCTTCCCTAGACTAGCCAGGCCCAGTTCCTGCAACCGTTCATCATATGTTTTAGTCTCCAGTCCCCTCATCATCCTGGTTGCTCTTCTCTGCACTTTTTCTAGAGACTCAACATCGTTTTTATAGTGTGGTGACCAAAACTGGATGCAGTACTCTAGGTGTGGTATTACAAAGGCTCTAAAGAGTGATAATAGTACCTCCCTTGATCTCGATTATATCCCTCTGTTAATGCAACCTAGGATTGGATTGGCTCTTTTGGCTGCTGCTGCTGGCTCCTATTTAGCTGGTTGTCCACTAAGACTCCAAGATCCCATTAACAGTTACTGCTATTGAGCCTTGTTTCACCCAGTGTATATGTGTCCTTTGGGTTTTTCTTGCCTAAATGTAGGACTTTACTTTTCTCTACATTGAATTTCATTTTGTTAGATATGGCCCAGGGTTCAAGTCTGTCAAGATCCATCTGAATCTTCAGCCTATCTTCTTGGATGTTGGCTATTCCTGCCAGCTTAGTATCATGTGCAAATTTGGTAAGTTCTTGCTGGGTCTTTGAAGCACCAAGGCTGTGACATGACCAAGGAAGGAAGACCAGGGCCCAGCTGAACAACTGATTCCAAGCTCAGTCCTGGGTTGAATGTGGGGTCCCTCTTCCTTGGGGGGGGGAGCTTCCCAATGGCCTGCCTCCCCTTTTAATGTCTCCCCTCTTTTATTTTCTCTGCAGCGAAGGAAGGAAGACCATGGGGCGATTCCTCTTGATGAGCCTGGGCTTCCTGGTCGTGACTTTCTCCCTAAATGGTGAGTTTGAACAGGGTCTCTGGTGTCTGGAGAAGACAATCTTCTTGCCTTTGAGCCAGGGGTGGGATTCAACCGGTGTGTAAGAACCGGTTTGGTGATCGTGCGCAGCATTGGAAAATCATCTTCTCGTGCAAGCCCTGCGTGCAACACATGGTGTGTGCTACAATCAGCTGTGCCACGCAAAACAGCTGAGGTTGAAAAAGCAGGGAATAAAGGACAGCCTAGAGCCTAGGTGGGCATGTGGGCCAAACAGAAGAACAGAAGAATGTCGGAACGAACCAGTTCCCTCTCAGCTGACCTTTGGAGAAACCGGTTTGGCCAAACCGGGCCGAACCGGTATAATTCCACCCTTGCTTTGACCCCTTCCTGATTTGATCCTCCAGAATCCTCTCCCTGAAATTCCTTTTTCGAACCGCCGAACTGCCGACCTTTCTGATCGACAAGCTCAGCGTCTTAGCCACTGAGCCACCTCATCTCTTAATAACTTTAGTATGTGACCTGTAATATTTCAGAGCATCCCAGAATCGTCTTAGCCTGATCTTCTTCAGGCTCATATTCAGGAGGTGAGTTTCCCACATTCTAATGAGTTACTAAAGTTCAGGCCAACGTACGATAAAAGGAGAATATTTGACCTTGGCAAGTTTGAACCAGTTCTTATCGACTCTGCAGTCCTCATGGAGAGCTTCTGGGTCACTTCAAAGACATCTTAATCCACTGGGGACATTAATCAAAGAAACTTCCAGTGACTGAAAACATTCATCAAAGACCCCCCCCCCCCCCCTTCTGCTGATGGGTCTCTGAGAAAGTCTCAGCTAGGATTCTGGGTGACAATAAACTCTCTTTGCGACGCATCTGAGCATTTGTCTTTTGTTGCGAAGGGCCTGATGTGGGGTTGGGCTCCCCCAGGCTCTTTCACAGAGACCCTCATCCCCTGCTTTGGCTGGGCAATCCTGAGGGATCCACACAGTTCCTGGATCCCGTTTTGGGGACATCCCTGTTTTTATTGGCTTATACCGTAATAAATAGGGACGCACAGCATCATTTTGGGGTGCCTATCCTTCAGCCCATGTTGTATCAATGGAGAAGAACCTTTGTAGCTCTTGGTTGAACTGTGGGGTCCTTGGTGCTCTCTGAGCTTGGTGGTTTCTTTGCAGCCGTTACATGACCCAACTAGGTAACATCATCAGTGCTAGAAGGGAGTGGGGATTGCAGAGAGGAGGAGGAGGAGGTGGAAGATGAAGGAAGGAAGGAAGGAAGGAAGGAAGGAAGGAAGGAAGGAAGGAAGGAAGGAAGGAAGGAAGGAAGGAAGGAAGGAAGGAAGGAAGGAAGGAAGGAAGTATGGATTGTGGGGTGCTTTGTGCAACTCTGAGCTTGGTGGTTTCTTTGCAGCCGTTACATGACCCAACTAAGTAACATCATCAATACTAGAGGGGAGTGGGTTTTGGGGAGGGGAAGAGGAGGAAGGTTGTGGGGCCCTTGGTGCTCTCTGAGCTTGATGGTTTCCTTGCAGACGTTTCCTGACCCAACTAGGGAACAATATCAGTGATAGAAGGGGCTTGTATATGAATAGAGTGCAAACTCCACTCCCTTGTGTAAGCACTGCATGATGTTCCTTAGTTGGGTCATGAAACATTTACAAGGAAACCACCAAGCTCAGAAAGCACCAAGGACCCCACAGTCCTCCTTCTCTTGCTCCTCCTCTTCCCTCCTCCTCTAGGCAAACCCCACTCCCCTCTGGCACTGATGGTCTTCCCTAGTTGGGTTATGAGACATCTGCAAGAAAACCCCAGACTCAGAGAGCAACTGAGGATGCTACAGCCAAGTTATGTTGTGCTGTCTTTTCCATGCATCTTGGCTCATCAGCAGGAACTGGGAGAGGGATCTTGGAGTCTTAGTGGACAACCAGCTAAATAGGAGCCAGCAGCAGCAGCCAAAGGAGCCAATCCAATCCTAAGTTGCATTAACAGAAGGATACAATCAAGATCAAGGGAAGTACTAATAGGAACTACTACTAAGCCTCCAAGCATCAATGGATGCTCCTTCTGATGAGACAACAGCCCCTCCACCCCCATCCCCCAATGCCATGCTTCGCCATGTAAACGTCTCAACTTTTGGACCTCAACCCTCTCCCGCAGAATAAACCAGGCCAGTTGTGCTAAGACAGAGTTTATTTGACCTGCGGGGTGAGCAAAATCAGACCCAAGCTACCAAAAGCCTCCATGAAGCGAAGGGGTGCGTTGCAAAGCAGAGATTTTTTGGGCAGGTGAGGGGCGGGGTGTATATGTGCGTGTGGGGGCTTCCTTAATTCTACAGGTTTCATCAGGTGTTTCCCACGACTGTGGCTACATCTCGCAGACGAAATAATTCTTGGATTCACAGTTCTCAGCTTCCCATCTAAGATACACTGGGCGGAAAAAGAGAGAGAGAGAAACATGGCAGTTCTGGGCAGCAAAAGGGGAAGTTTTGCAGGGAAATCCCGCAGGTGGAGGTGGATCCAGGAGATCCCTTCAATGGCCCCTCCCTCTCGGCTAGGGGGACATGAGGATACCGCAGGGGAAGAGCCTCCTCTGCTGAGATGGGATGAGGGTCCAAACTGTGTGTTGTAACTTGGATAATTTACCTGGCCGTCAGGTTTATTTTATTTTCTCTTTTTTGTCTCATTTTGTTTTATTACTCATTTGCATCCCGCCTTGATTCTTTTAATAAATCACTCAAGGCAGATCCAACACACCTCCTACTCCTCTCTCCTCCTCCTCCTCCTCTTTTTCCTTTTTCTCTTTTGGGATTCAAATTTTTTTTGCATTCAAAAATCCCATCATAGTTCGCTTTTCCTTCTTTCTGGCTTGGGGGTGGGTGCCCGGGTGGGAGGGCCTATTGGACTTCTGTTTCCGCTTCTGGTGGGCTCCCTCAGAGCTGGAGGCATTTTCACCGCTCCCAAGAGACTGGAGGGCGGCCGCGCAGTTGACATAACCTGTTTAGCGACCAGCTGTACTTTACATCCAGTTGCTTGAACTTGGTCCGAACCATTAGAATCCCAAACCCCTTGTTGGGCCTGATATAAATGAACGGCCTAACGTCCGCTATTGCTAAGGTGGGACTAGAACTCCTCCTAATCTCCTGTGAGTTGGCCCAAATTCAACCAGCCAGCTTTCCTCATCCACGGCGTGACTTGAATTCTTGTCTCTGCTTTCTAATCTGGCGCCTTAACCACGTAACATCGTGGGTGCAGC
>CM042848.1:83893786-83951442 GCA_023653725.1 Bungarus multicinctus
TGCTCCGCCTCATGCATTTTATGGGACCTTGAAAAACTAAACAAATTATTTCCCCAGAACATATAATTAGAGATCTTTATTGGCTACTGGAATATAAATAAGAACATAACATTATTTAAACATCCCAATCTCCATCTCAAAGATGGACAGGCGATGATACACCCAAAACAAATTGGATCTAATAGATGATAAAAAACAAAGGACCTTTAGGATGAGCAAGGAGAATTCAAAATCACGACAGACCTCAGAAAAAGGGCTAAGAGTAGACTGGGGGACTTACCTGCAAATTCACAATAGATACAGACAAGATAAGAAAAACTTTGGAATTTATGGTAAGTTACAACAATTAGATAAAATCCTATAGTTCCTGATAAAAAAATATAACCAATTTTATAACTATTAGAGATTAGAAGAGTACTCAAAGGTAACGTAATAGCTTGGAGCAGAAATGTAGGACGTACCATTACATTATTAGAATGGGAAAAGGTCTGGATTAGGAATAATAAATTACAAAATCAGCAACATATAAGAAAATGCCTATAAAATGTTTTATAGATGGCATCTCTCCCCTTCAAGAATAGCGAAGTTGTCTCCTAACATGAATCTGAACTGTTGGAAGTGTAAAAAGAAACAAGGAACATTCTTTCACATTTGGTGGTCCTGCACTGAAGCCCAAAGATATTGGCGTAGAATTAGAAAATGGTTAGAGGAAATAACGACGGAGCAAATTGAACTAAAACCAGAATTCTTTCTATTAGGAATTTTTAATAGACAATTTCCCAAAAAAGCCAAATATATAATATTACATATACTCACTGCAGCTAGATTAATCTTTGCACAATGTTGGAAACAACCAATATTCCAACAGGAAATGATCATTCAGAAAATAGCAGCCTGTGCAGAGATGGATAAATTAACGTTAGCACTCAAGGATAAAGAATCATCAGAATATTGTAAGAGCTGGGAATGCTGGTATGATTGGGTAGGACAAAAATAGAAAACACATTAGTAAATATTGTTAAATTGAAAAAGTGGTAGTAATTACATATTCGCATTACAATGTATTTGAAAATATGACACCAATAATGATAACGAATAAGGAATCACAGACTATTGATAATGGAATAGTTTCTTTTTTATTTATTTAATTATTTTTTTCTTTTTTGTGTGTTTTGTGTATGTGTTTGTCTGTTGTTTTAGTTGTATAATCAATAAAGTTTTTTTTAAAAAAAAGGTGGAAACATTTTGGGTTTGAAATGAATCTTTTTACTGATTAATATCATTTTATACCTCTGTGATGAAGCATGCATGCCCAATAACTTTAGTAAGGTAAAAGTATGATGACCCAGGGTGGGATACAAAAACAACACAGGCACAAAAACAGGTGAAGTTCCTTTAATTCCTTTGCTTTGCTTCAAAGCTTCAAATATCCTTGACTGGAGACAAAAACTCCCCCACAAACAGTTGCGAAAAGGAGGAAATTCTGTTTAAAATAAAAATATCTATAAATTATAACTAGAAAAAAACAAGACAAACCACACTGAATCAATTAAGGAAACCAGGCAAGATAAGGGCTTGAAGACGTCCACAGATATCGGAATACACACTAGGAGGGATACCAAACTCAGTTAAGGACGGACAGACTAGAAATATTTTCACACTTTGTTTCCAGCACTGGCTCATGCCCAGCCTGTCCTTTTAAATAGTTCTCATAGTTGCAGCCCATGAAGGGGATCAAGGCCCTTTCCTCCCCCGTAGACCATGCCATTCGCGTTTCTCCCTTAACCTTCTTCCCTGCGTGCCCTAGGATGGAGAGGGGATGGGCCTGGGTTCTCCTCTGACTGCCCAGCCGGCCTCTGCCCTTCCCCAGTTTTTTCCACAACTTCCGGAGCCACACCTCCACTCCCCATCGGCTGCGGAGTCAGTCTCCAACAGGGGCATGACAAAAGGTAAAGGTTCCCCGCCTTGCACCTCCGTGCTAGTCGTTTCTGGCTCTAGGGGGCGCTGCTCATCTCCCTTACAAAGCCAAAGAAGAACCAGCACTCTCCAAAGAATATGGTCATGTGGCCAGCAGGACTAAACGCCAAAGGCGCATGGAACACTTGTTTCCTTCCCACCAAAGGGGTTTTTTTCTACCTTTTTTTTTCTATTTTTTATTTTATTTTATTTTCTACTTGCACTTTTTTATGGGCTTTCGAACTGCTAGGTTGGCAGAAGCTGGGACAAGTAGAGGGAGCGGCGTGACACGGCGCTGGGAATTCGAACCACCCGACAACACCCGTCAACTCGTAAAGCATTCCTGGCTTGCTCTTGAGTTACCATAAGAAGGGGGGGGGAGAGATCTGATGGAGCAGCTCAGTTGCTATGACCAGAAGCACATTCCACGCATACCTTTCCCCAGATTGTGTCCCAGGTTACCAGAGCCAGCCGGACAGGCGTGTTTTCTGCAGCCCACGAAAGTAGTCATATAGGACAAAAAGGAAGCTTTGCTGCCCTCCTGTGGCTGAGAGCTTGATAGGCAAGCTTGATAGGCATGATCTGATAGCCATGACCTCAGCTCTCTCTCTCCCTCTCTCTCTTTCTCTCTGTCTCTCTCTATCATCTATTACAGAGGTCTCCAAACTTGGCAACTTTAAAACTTGTGGATTTCAACTGGCTGAGGAATTCTGGGAGTTGAAGTCCACAAGTCTTAAAGTTGCTAAGTTTAGGGATCCCTGCTCTATTCTCTCTCTCTCTTTCTCCCTCCCTCCCCCTCTCTTATCTATCTACTGCTATCTACTGTCTACTCGCTAGCTAACTAGATAGCCATCCTATCTATCTGTTTGTCTGTCTGTCTGTCTGTCTATCCCCTCTTTATATCTATCTATCTATCTATCTATCTATCTATCTATCTATCTATCTATCTATCTATCTACGCTATCTATCTGTCTGTCTACCTACCTATCATTAAATTATATGCCATTCATTTCACTATCCAGCTGAGTTACAATAACCTATTGAGCCCAAAGCCCATCATAAGCAGATATCTCCTGAGATATCCTCACCTCTTAATGCAAATGAGGGTTCCAGCGTTCCAACTAACAAACCCCAAACCAATAGACTTCAAGACAGGCATTTTCTCAAAGTTCCATTTTATTAAGAGTAGTCATATCGGCACATCCGGGAAAACCCGAATCTTTCAGATTTGGGTTTTCCCTTTGTAATTGCAAAGGGAATTTCCTGCACCCATCCGTCCATCACATGGTCCAAGTACCAGCCGTCCCAACTGGAGACGTCCCTCCAACCACCCCTTTCCTGGGGGCAGGATGCAGGGGTGGGATTCCATTGCTATAGCAACCAGTTGAGTGATCGTGAGCTTCCTCGTCGCAGCGAACTGGTTTGGAGCAAGCTGAACACCAGAACAAATCCAAAGCACTAGAATTCCACCCCTGGCAGGATGGCTTGTCTTTGACTCAGAAGAAGGACGTCGTTATGTCTAAATCTCCACGTCTCTGTAATCCCCATTAAAATGTGGCAGCATGGAAGTTTCTAAGTAAACCATGACTTCCAAACCTGACAGAAGGAGGTGCCACTGAAATGCTCCTCTGGGACTCTGAGGAATTAGATAGATGGATGGATGGATGGATGGATGGATGGATAGAGATAGAGATAGAGATAGATAGAGATAATACTTTATTTGTGGTTATGGACCAAAACACAAGTAAAACAAAAGAAGAACGTGGGAAAATTAATCATGAACAATTGGTCACCAAAAACTTGACTAAGGGGGATTACAGCGTTCTTCTCTGATGGTTACAACTCTTAAAAAAAAAAATAGAAACCTGAGAAGTAACGTATGAGGATCCATCCCCTAGACAATATAAGAACAAATTGCTAACATTGGGTCTAGAAGGGTCTGTTCCAAGGGGAGACGTGGCCTGATGGATCCAGATAGGTTCCTGATGGAGCTTGGGCCATGTCCTGACATTCGAACACACGACTCGGTTGAGGACCCGGTCGCCACCTGGGAAAGGGTGGTGGCTGGGGCCCTGGACCGGGTTGTGCCCTTGCAGCCTCTGACCTGGCGCCGCTCTCACTCGGCCCCTTGGTTTTCCGGGGAGCTGAGGGAGATGAAGTGCCGGAAAAGACGCCTGGAGAGTATTTGGAGGACTACTCGCTCCGGACCCGACCGAACACTATTACGGTCTTATATTAAGACCTATTTAATGGCGATAAGGATGGCAAAGCGTTCCTACTTTTCCACCCTTATTGCGTCTGCAGGAAACCGCCCGGCCACCCTGTTTAGAGTGATCCGCTCCCTCCTGGAAGGGGGAGTGTGGGAGGACCCCTTGCAGGGACAGGCTGAGGACTTTTCAAATTTCCTGGTGGATAAAATCGCTCGGATCCGGGATGGGTTGGACTCTAAATGGGCAACTCTGAATGGGGGGTCGGGGGGGAATTTGAGGCAGTCATTTGGGAGGAGTTTGATCCTGTGACCCCCGAAGACGTGGACAGGTTGCTGCGGGGACTGAATGCTACCACATGTTTATTGGACCCGGGCCCCTCCTGGCTGGTGTTGGCCACTCGGGAGGTGACACGAGGTTGGTTCCAGGGTATTATTAACACTTCCTTGAGTGAGGGATATCTACCCACTGCCTTGAAAGAGGCGATGGTGAGACCCCTCCTCAAGGAACCGTCCCTGGACCCAACTTTGTTATCTAATTATCGTCCTGTCTCCAACCTTCGTTTTGTGGCGAAGGTTGTTGAGAGTGTGGTGGCATAACAGTTTCCCCAGCACCTGGATGAAGCTGTCTATTTGGATCCATGCCAATCGGGCTTCAGGCCTGGACACAGCACAGCGACGGCATTGGTTGCATTGGTGGATGATCTCTGGAGGGCCCATGACAGAGATTATTCCTCTGTCCTGGTCCTCTTAGATCTCTCGGCGGCTTTCGATACTGTCGACCACAGTATCTTATTGCAGCGGCTGGGGGGGTTGGGAGTGAGAGGCACTGTTATGCGGTGGTTCTCCTCCTTCCTCTCTGACCGCTCGCAATTCTTGTTGGCAGGGGGGCAGAGGTCAGCCCCCAGGCCCCTGATTTGCGGGGTTTGTCAGGGGTCGGTGCTCTCGCCCCTTCTGTTCAACATTTATATGAAGCCGCTGGGTGAGATCATCCGTGGCTTTGGGGTAGAGTTCCATCAGTACACTGATGATACTCAGCTGTACATCTCTACCCCACGCCACCCCGATAAAGCAGTGGAAGTGATGACCCAGTGCCGGGAGGCCGTGCGGAGTTGGATGGGGCGGAACAGGCTTCAACTCAACCCATCTAAGTCTGAATGGCTGTGCTTCCCGGCACCCCGGTACAGCCAGCTGGTTCCATCGCTGGCTGTGGGGGGGGGGGGGGAAATGCTTGCCCCCACAGAGAGGGCTCGCAATCTGGGTGTCCTCCTGGATGTGCGGCTGTCATTGGAGGACCATGTGGTGGCCGTCGCCAGCGGGGCTTTTGGCCAGGTCCGTAGGATCTACCAGTTGCGGCCCTTTCTGGATCGGGATGCGCTTCGCACGGTCACTTCCGCCCTGGTGACCTCCCGCCTAGACTATGCCAATGCTCTCTACATGGGGCTGCCTTTGAAGAGCATCCGGAGGCTCCAGCTGGTGCAGAATGCGGCCGCGCGGGTGGTGTTGGGGGCTCCTCGGGGCTCCCATGTTACGCCACTTCTGCGCGAGCTACATTGGCTCCCGGTGGCCCTCCGGGTGCACTTCAAGGTCTTAGTTATCATCTTTAAAGCGCTCCATGGCTCAGGACCAGGATATTTGCGAGACCGCCTCCTGCCATTATCGGCCTCCCGCCGACTGATACGCTCCCATATAGTCGGCCTCCTCGGGGTGCCACTGGCTGGACGGCTGGCGATCCTGAGGGTGCGGGCCTTCTCATTGTAGACACCCTCTCTCTGGAATGAATTACCCCTGGAGATGAGGACCATCCCTGATCTCCTGACCTTCCGCCGTGCATTGAAAACTCATTTATTTCAGCAAGCCGGTCTGGCCTAGGGGTTTTTAAATTTTTTAATCTGGTTTTAACTTTCTTAATTCCCTTATTTTTAATCTTTGTAAGAGCCAATGTATTTAATTCTTCTAATTTTTAAATATTGTATATGTGTTTTATATGTGCATTTTATTCTGGCTGTTCACCGCCCCGAATCCCTTTGGGAGAGGAAGGGGTATATAAATTTAAATAAATAAAATAAATAAATAAATGGATGGAGACTGAGTCAGGAGAGATTCAACCTGGAAATAAGGAGAAACTTTCTGACAGAACAATCAACCAAAGGAACAGAAGTTGCCTTCAGAAGTTGTGGGAGCTTCATCCCTGGAGGCTTTCAAGAAGATACTGGACTGCCCTCTGTCAGAAATGATGTGGGTAAGGTCTCCTGCTTGGGCAGGGAGGGGTTGGACTAGATGACCTACAAGGTCTCTTGAAACTCAGATTCTGTCAGCTCTGTAAGGAGCTGAAGCCTCCAATGAAAATGAGGATTGACATGGAAGGAAACCTCCAAGCATCAACGGATGCTCCTTCTGATGAGACAACAGCCCCTCCACCCCCACCCCCCAGTGCCACGCTTCGCCATGTAAACGTCTCGACTTTTGGACCTCAACCCTCTCCCGCAGAATAAACCAGGCCAGTTGTGCTAAGACAGAGTTTATTTGACCTGCGGGGTGAACAAAATCAGACCCAAGCTACTGAAAGCCTCCATGAAGCGAAGGGGTGCGTGCAAAGCAGAGACTTTTTGGGCAGGTGAGGGGCGGGGTGTATATGTGCGGTGGGGGCTTCCTTAATTCTCCAGGTTTCATCAGGTGCTTCCCACAGACTGTGGCTGCATCTTGCAGAGGAAGGAATACTTGGATTCACAGTTCTCAGCTTCCCATTTATCATGAACTGAGTGGAAAAAGAGAGAGAGAGAGAAATGGCAGTTCAGGGCAGCAAAAGAGAAAGTTTTGCAGGGAAATCCCGCAGGTGGAAGTGGATCCAGGAGATCCCTTCAATGGCCCCTCCCTTTCGGCCAGGGGGACGTGGGGCCAGTGGTGGTATTCAGCCGGTTCGCACCGGTTTGGGAGGACCGCTAGCAAGGATTTGGTGTGGGTCGCCAAACCATTAGTAAGTTCTGGTTGGCCACGCCCCTACCCAGGTGCCCAGTTGCCAGTAACTCGCTGGCGCCGCCCACCTGACACTCGCCCCTTAAAGTATTTCTTTTTTTCTTTTCCCTCCCAACAATCAGCTGTTCATACGATCAGCTGTGCCCGGATTCCCCTTGCTGAGTCCCAGGAAGGCAGAAAGTGGAGGAAGGGGCACAGCTGGGACTGTGCCAGGAGACACACCCAGGACTCCCCTGGGACTCTGGAAGGGTGAAACAGCCTCCCCCGGGCTCTGGAGGCCCTCCAGAAGCCGGAAACAGGCTCATTTCTGAACTTCCAGAAGGCCCATTTTTTCCCCTCCCAGAGCCTTGGCGCAGAACCTGCACTTACCTGCATCGCGTGGAGACTCCTGGGAGGGGAGGGGAAGGGAGGCGGGGCCAGCCGGTCAATTGACACACAGGTTTGGCGCACCAGCTGTAACTTTAACATCCAGTTAGCTTGAACTGGTCCGAACCAGTAGAATCCCACCCCTGGTTGGGCTGAGAGAAAGGAACTGGCCTAAAGTCCGTCAGCCAGCTTTCATGGCTAAGGCGGGACTAGAACTCCCTGTGTCCTGGTGATTGGCCCAAATTCAACTTTCTCAGCCAAGGCAGGACTTGAATTCATGGTCTCCTGCTTTCTAATCTGGCGCCTTAACCACTTAACCATCGGTGGCCAGGGGCTCAGGCTACGAAGCAGGGTCCTCTTTGGATCCTTATGGTGGGAAGTGCTCCTTGGCTCCCTCCCCTCCATCTCGACTTACATAATGAAGTGGTCACCTTTATGCAGGACGCCCCACTATTAACGCTGCAGGGGTCAAATGTTTTAAAGTATGTACCACGAAACCCAGAACCGTCACTCCACTTCAAGATGTGATTCTGTAATGACAGAGGAGCCATGTCAGCCAACTGAGGAAGGGGCTCTGGCTATGCAAGGCCAGGGGGTAAGGGCACACCAAACTCTCTCTCCCCCATCTCTTTCTTTCTCTTTCTCATTCCCTTTCTCTTTCCCTCCCTCCCTCTCTTTCTCTCTCTCTTTCTCTCCTTTTTTCCCTCCCCGCTCTCTTTCTCTCTCTCTTTCCTTCCCTCCCGCCCTCGCCCTCTCTTTCTCTTTCCCTCCCTTTTCTCTCTCTCTCTCTTTCATTCCTTCTCTTTCCCTCTCTTTCCCTCCCTCTCTTTCTCTCTCTTTCTTTCCCTCCCTCCTACTTCTCTTCCTCTCTCTTTCTGTCTCCCTTTCTCTCCCTCCCTCCCTCTCTCTCTCTTTCCCACGTGGGGACTCCTGGGAGGGGCAGAGTGGGGTGGGGCCTGCCGGTCGTTGGATCTACCGGTACGCCAAACTGGATGTAAAATTAGCACCCAGTTCTCCCAAACCAGAGTGAACCAGCTGAATCCCACCCCTGGTGTTATCCAAGGCAAGAATATTCCATAGGGAGATCTGTGACTTCCATTGGAGGGCTCCCATTGGCTCTGTAAACGCTTAGAGAGGGCTGTGAAGCACTGTGAAGCAGTATATAAGTCTAAGGGCTATGATTGCATGCCTGAAGCCTATTCGAGTTTGCAGCAGAAATTCAAGTCCAGAAAACACACAGATAACTGATTCAGCGGGTTCATTAACTTCTTTATAAACATAATTGAACGTACAATACCAGTAGTTTCTTCCAAAGTGGCATAAGGAAAAACACAAGCAGAAGCATTTCTCAGCAAAGCACACAGAGCCAAACCACACCGAGACTGTCAGCTCCCATTGGCTGGTCTGTTGCCATGCTTACTTCGTTAACCATGTCTCTGCCAGTTCATGAATATACTCTGGCAAAGCCTCCATCTTGATTCGGTAGACGCTCGTAGCTGTCCTCAGCTTTTGAACAATGCCCAGTTCAAAAGTTAGAACATCTGCTCCCTCCTTTAATTAAGACCCCAGGTTGAACCCATAGATCAACCTTTTGGGTAGGGGGGCTCCACATGCCCCACTCACCACCTGCTTCCTGCCAGTGAAGCCCCCTCTGGCACAGCAAAGGTGTGTCTTCCCCAGAGTTTCTGATAGGAGCAAAAGGAAGAGTTTGCAAAACTTTGGAGGGTGCCCAAAGCATCTCAGCCTCCAGCATTTTGGGAGACGTCCATGCCAGCTCCTGTCCGGCTGTCATGCCCCTGTTGGAGTCGGAATCCGGGGAAGAAGATGAACAGCTGACAGGGGGCAGAGGAGTGGCTCCCTTGGCTGTGGAAAACCTGGGGAAGGCAAAGTCTGGCTGGGAAGAGCAGGAGAGAGGTAGAGCAAGGCAGAGGGAATTCAGACGAAGACCCAGGCCCAACCCCTCTTCATGCGAGGGCACGCAAGGAGGAACGGAGAAGGGAGCAACATGGGTTGCATGGCTTACAAGGGAGGAAAGGGCCCTGATTCCCTTCAAAAGGCGCACCTGGGGATGTAGTTTAAAGGAGAGGCAGATGGGAGGGGCGGTTGTGGGGAAAAACCACTGAGTTCACCTAGTGTTGGCTGCTGTTATCTGAGTTCCTGGCATCCTCCTAACTGGTTTGATTTACTGCCATGTTACTTCACTTCTGGAATTCCTTATCTTGCCCTGCCGGATTTATTACCTTATCTTGCGTTGTTGGGTTTATAATGTGAAGTTTTCTGTTTGCAATGTTTGGACTGAAGTATCTGCAGCCAAAGGCTGTTGCAGGTTTGTGGGTGAGTTTTTCTCCAGACCAGAGAGGAACCGGGACGTCAGTGGCAAAGTTGGAGCTAATAAAGGAACTCATACTTATTCTCTGGCTGTTTTATCTTTGTGCCACACCCCTTTGGGTCATCACACCGGCTTTTTTAATCCATCTGTCAGATGCCTCTTCATGCTGGCTTGCGACAGCGACAGTCTGTCATGAACTCGGGATGGGGGGGGATGGGAAGGGGGAGGCTTGGGAGAAAAGAGCTTCTATGCAATGCAGCCACTCCCTCTTGGGCCAAGCTATCTGACAAGGTTGTTGCTGGGAGGAAACTGGGAGGAAGAAGGAGCATTGGCTATGTTCACCGATTTGAGTTATTCGTAAAATAAAAATAAAGATGGCATAAAAATAAATAAATGCCTAAACAAAAGATAAATCCTTTGAAAGAAACCACATTAAGGAGAGGCATTGGGGGAGATGTATGGCCGGAGTGGAGGAAAACAAACCAGGAAAGCTGCAATGCCCTGCCCTTCATCGGCCCCCAGGCTACCCATAAGGCTGCTGCCATGTGCCCGTCTTGTGCCCAGAGGCAGGGGAGGAATTGGCAGCCAGGGGCAGCAAACGCTTTCCTGGCACCGTTTCCTCCTGGTCCAAAGAGTGGAAAAGGGAAGTTCACATGGGCTCAGAGTCCTCAGAATAGCTGGATTTCAGGCTATCCTAAAATGTTGACCTTCGCTAAGGTTTGTAGGCATGCCAGTCCAGATAATAATTGCGTTTTTGCTATTTTTGCATTCACCCATCAGAGGTGTCCCTCCCCTTCAGCCCAGCCAGAGGGTCTTTGGAGGGGGGGTCTTCCGGGCTCTGCCTAGACTTCTCCTCTGCCTGGACTAAGAGATTCACAGGCACACAAGCACTTCTAACCTCGGCATCATTCCAGCTCTTCTGTTCGTTGAGTAACTTGTAGCAAAAATTATTGAAGGTTCTCCATTCCGAGGGGCAATAATAATCAACATCAATTCCTGTGTGGGGAGAGAGGAAGCCCAGTGAGTAGGTGGCCAGGAGAAGAGGAGGAAGAGGAGCTCGCACATGCCAAAAGCACCAGCCTGAAGATGGCGAGTGGGAGCTCGTCAAAACGTCGCCAAGATACTCTCAATCTTATTTGGAAAAAGACCACGCCAAGACCTGCATATCTGTATACAGGGGTGGGATTCTACCAGTTCGCACCTATTCTCTAGAACCGGTTGTTTGCATTCTAAGCAGTTCAAGCAGAAATGGAAAAGAAGGATTAAAAAAACGCTATCAGGATTCCGGCAGTTACCCCCATTTAAATCATGAGTCTCGAGCCAAACATCCGAAACTTTAAAAAGGATTTCTTGGGAATTAACAGGCCGGCACTGACCAGGTATATCAGAGGTGGGATTCTACAGGTTCGCAACTATTCGCTAGAACTGGTTGTTAACATTCTAAGCAATTCAGAGAACCGGTTGTTAGAAGAAATTACTGGCCTAATCCTGTAAGGAAGGCAGGAAGGAAACATTCTGGGGTTGCTTACAGAAACTGCCTCTCCATCAACCCTTAATACATCCTTGGCAGGACTAGACTTCCTGTCTCAGGAACTTCTCTGCAGTTTTTTCCCCCTCTTTTGCTGGTACTTTGGTTTTGTGGAGGGACCATTCAAAGTGACAATGGCACTGAAAAAAGTGACTTATGACCATTTTTCACACTTACGACTGTTGCAGCATCCCCACAGTATTGAGAGGCCAGGCGAGGGGATGCGTGCCTCGATGTGAGTGATGTTCAGTTGGCCACACCTAGCCAGTCACATGACCAGCAAGCCACACCCACCAACTAAGCCACACCCACAGAACCAGTTGTTAAAAAATTTGAATCCCACCCCTGTATGTGTGTGTGTATATGTATGTATGTATGTATGTATGTATGTATATATATATAATGTTTTCGCGGGTATTTATATGTATAGTATTTAGGTTTCTTCGGGTATTTTCCCACGTAATATTTGTGCTTTTATTATAGCGACGTTTCTGCAGAATCTCATCTGCCGTCCTCAGGCTTGTGCATTGGGTTCTTTTTAATCTTGTGTGTCAGGTTTAGCAGTCATTTTTTGTTTGAATTTGGTGCTGGCTTTCTGCTATATTTGAATGTTTTTTTCCTCATCCTGATTGACTAGGAGTCTAGGTCTGTTTTTATTGGTCTTCAGTTGCTGTGCTTTTGATTGGTTGGCAACCTTGTGTTTTGTGCATTGGGGTTTCTTAGTGCAGCTTGGTTTCTTGTGAATGGCCGATAATTATTTATTGGGAAGCTAGGTTTTATTTGGGAAGCTGGCTGGGGCATGTTTGGGCTGGAGGTATTGGGGGGGGGGCTCTGTTTGTGTCCAGGTGTTTGCCTGGATTGTGGCATAGAGATTTTTTTGTTGGTGAGTGCAGGCTTCCAGATGATTGATAGTCTGGTGGAGTCATCTCTTTTATACATACTGTTACGTCTTTTATCAATTTCTATGGCTTCTCTGATGATGCTGTAGCCGGGGTTTTCTATAGCAGCTAGGGTCTGGGTGCCATTGAAGTCGATGCTACGACCTGTGGCCTTCATATGTTGGCCTAACGAGTAAGTGTGTTCCAGCTTTTTTACTGCATTCTTGTGTTCTTCAAGGCGGGTACTTAGCCTTCTGCTGGTTTGTCCTAAGTACGTTGCAGGGCAGGATGCATAGGGTACTTCATATATGCCTTGGTTTTCTAGGTCACTTTTATCTTTGAGGTTTCTTAGGATGGCTGCTATTTTTCTGTCCGTTTTGAAGGCAGTCTTGATGTGGTGCCTGCATATATATATATAATAGCGACTTTTCGGCAGAATCTCATCTGCCATCCTCAGACTTGTCTATTCGGTTCTTTTTAATCTTCTGTGTCAGGCTTGGCAGTCGTTTTTTGTTAGGGTTAGGATTAGGGTTGGAGTTGAGATTAGGGTTGGGGTTAGGGTTAGGGTTAGGGTTAGGGTTAGGGTGGGTTTGGGGTTGGGGTTGGTTTTGGGTTGGGGTTGGTGTTGGTGTTGGGTTCGAGTTGGGGTTGGTTTGGGGTTGGGTTGGGATTGGGGTTGAGGTTGGGGTTACAGTTAGGGTTAGCGTTAGGGTTAGAGTTGGGGTTGGGATTAGGGTTAGGGTTAGGGTTAGGGTTGGGGTTGGGTTGGGGTTGGGTTGGGATTGTTGTTGGAGGTGGGGTTGGGATTAGGGTAGGGTTGGATTGGGGTTGGGGTTAGGTTTGGGTTGGTGTTGGGGTTGGGTTTGTGGTTGAGTTGGTGTTGGTGTTGGTGTTGGGTTGGGGTTGAATTGGGGTTGGTGTTGGGTTGGTGTTGGTGTTGGTGTTGGTGTTGGGTTGGTGTTGGGTTGGGATTGGGATTGGGGTTGGAGTTGGGGTTGGTGTTGGGTTGGGATTGGGATTGGGATTGGGGTTACAGTTAGGGTTAGGGTTAGGGTTAGGGTTGGGGTTGGGGTTGGGGTTAGGGTTAGAGTTGGAGTTAGGGTTAGGGTTAGGGTTAGGGTTAGGTGGGGGTTGGGGTTGGGGTTACAGTTAGGGTTAGGGTTGGGGTTGGTGTTAGGGTTAGGGTTAGAGTTGGGGTTAGGGTTAGGGTTAGGCTTAGAGTTGGGGTTAGGGTTATGTTTGGGGTTGGTGTTGGGGTTGGGTTGGGGTTGAATTGGGGTTGGTGTTGGGTTGGTGTTGGGGTTGGTGTTGGTGTTGGTGTTGGGGTTGGGGTTGGGTTGATGTTTGGTTGGGATTGGGATTGGGATTGGGGTTACAGGTAGGGTTATGGTTAGGGTTGGGGTTGGGGTTAGGGTTAGAGTTGGAGTTAGGGTTAGGGTTAGGGTTAGGTGGGTGTTGGGGTTGGGGTTACAGTTAGGGTTAGGGTTAGGGTTGGGGTTGGGGTTGGGGTTAGGGTTAGGGTTAGAGTTGGGGTTAGGGTTAGGGTTAGGGTTAGGCTTAGAGTTGGGGTTAGGGTTGGGGTTGGGTTGGGGTTGGGGTTGGGGATGAGGTTGGGGTTGGGGTTGGGTTGGGGTTGGGTTGGAGTTGGGGTTGGGGTTAGGTTGGGGTTGAGGTTTGGGTTGGATTGGGGTTGGGGTTAGGATTGGGTTGGGGTTGGGGTTGGGGTTGGGATGGGGATGGGGTTGGGGTTGGGTTGGGGTTGGGTTGCAGTTGGGGTTGGGGTTGGGTTGGGGTTGGGGTTGGGGTTGGGTTGGAGTTGGGGTTGGGGTTAGGTTGGGGTTGAGGTTTGGGTTGGATTGGGGTTGGGGTTAGGATTGGGTTGGGGTTGGGGTTGGGGTTGGGGTTGGGATGGGGTTGGGGTTGAGGTTTGGGTTGGATTGGAGTTGGGGTTGGGGTTGGGGTTTTTGTTGGGGTTTGGGTTTGGGTTGAGGTTGGGGTTGGGTTGGGATTGGGGTTGGGTTGGGGTTGGGGTTTGGGTTGGTTTGGGTTTAGGGCTGCCAAGACTTACACACAAGTTTAAAAGGAACTCCATACACAAGACTGAGGAAGGCAGAAGAGATTCTGCCGAAACATCGTTATAATTAAAGCACAAATACTAAGATGTGGGAAAATATCCAAAGAAACATAAATACCATATATTAAAATACCAGCGAAAACATAAGAAAACACACATATATATATATGTATGTATGTATTTATATGTATATACACACACACACATATAAACATATATACACATACAAGTACACACACACATGTATATATACATATATATAAATTTTTATTGTACTTTTTCCTTTATCATACATCACATTTCCGTTTCTGCAACGACCGTTTACTGTGTGTATCAAATCTTTTTAAAAGACACATAACAATATAGACCCCAATTATAACCGTTATTCTCATAATTATAGCTTATAGTCTCCATCTGTGGTCACTCCATACACTTTGATCTAGAGACAACAACCGTCCACTGGTGATGTTACTTATAGCATTGGCAGATTGTCCAAACCTTGGTTAGAGTTAGCCTCGGTTAATTTCCCAGGGCTGGGCTGCTGGGGGTTCGCGGGGCTACAGGAGAGCCCCTAGCTAAGATTCTGTGCAGTTCGGAGAACCCCCAAATCCCGCACCTGGCTGCCCCCCCCACACCCTACTCCGCCCCTCCCAGGAGTCCCCATGAGGCCGTTCTGGATGCAGGCAAGTGCAGGGTGTGCCTGGAGGCTCAGGGTGGGAGGGAGGGAGTTCTGGAACACACACAGAACACATCCAGCTCCATTTGAAGGACGTGTGGCTCTATGGTGCGAAATGCAAACCTCCCTGGGAAAGTCTCATGAGCCATCTAGACTACCACAATGGGCATCATGAGAGGGGCTACCCTTGAAACCCTCTTGAAATTTCAACTGCTGAAGAAGGCAGTGCCCAGGCTGTTATCCAATGCAACACACAGGATGCGGATCAGTCCTGAATGATTTGCGTTGGGCTCCTACTATATGTCAAGCTCAAAATTGACGTAAGTGTAGCAATTTTACTTAGACTCGGTATATATTCTTTTTCTTACTTTCTCTGTGGTAGTCATGGGGGAAGGGTTTGGGGCTTGACACATTCCTAAGTAGGGAGGAGTGGAGATAAAGAGAGTTGTTTTGGCTGGGTGGTTCTTCTTCCCGTGGGAAACGAACTGTCCTTGCTTGGGCCCCTTGAGGTGGAAATTTATGACATCAAGCCACTTTGAATTACTTCTATTAGAGAATGTGACTTTTGGGGGTTGTTTCTAACTTGTAATATTGTGGAGTAATTCCGGGTTATTTCAGATCTGGAATTACCATGGACTTTGCCAATTTGTTGTTTTCCTAAATGAAATAAATCATTTTTGAAGATGGACTTTGTATTTTTCTTTTTAAATGGATTTCATCACTTAGATGTTCCACAGCTGCTCAAGGGGCTTCAGGGGGTAATCAGTTGGGGGATTGGCCCCCTTCTACCCACTGAAGAGGGGAGCCCCTTCTGAAGATGCCCAGCCACCTCTTAGGCAGAAACTTTTGTGTGGGTACATAGGAGCGAAATCCCTACCAAGGATTGGGGCCCCACTCTTCATAACAAACACATGCATTTTTTGCCAAACTTTTTATTTTGAATTAATTGCACGTTTCAATTGCCTTGATATAGCTTGACTTTTTGCAAATGGAATTCAGCAGACATGTAAGGTGGGATTAAAGAGGAAGAAAAAGGAATTTCAGGGAGAGGATTCTGGAGGGTCAAATCAGGAAGCGGTCAAAGCAGTGGTGGAATTATACCGGTTTGGCCCAGTTTGGCCAAACCGGTTGCTCCAAAGGTCAGCTGAGAGGGAACTGATTCCTTCCGACATTCTTCTGTTCTTCTGTTTGGCCCACCTGCCCACCTGGGCTCTAGGCTGTCCTTTATTCCCTGCTTTTTCAACCTCAGCTATTTTGCGTGGCACAGCTGATTGCAGCGCACACCGTGAGTTGCACGCAGGGATTTCACGAGAAGATGATTTTCCAATGCTGTGCACGATCACCAAACCAGTTCTTACACACCGGTTGAATCCCACCCCGGGTTCAAAGGGAAGAAGGTTGTCTTCTCCAGACACCAGAGATGCTATTCAAACTCACCATTTAGGGAGAAAGTCCCAGAGGAATCGCCCCATGGTCTTCCTTCCTTCGCTGCAGAGACAATAAAAGAGGGGAGACATTAAAAGGGGAGGCAGGCCATCGGGAAGCTCCCCCCCCGCCGCCCAAGGAAGAGGTACCCCACATGAGCTTGGAATCCGTTGTTCATCTGGGCCCTGGTCTTCCTTCCTTTATTTATTTATTTATTTAATTAAATTTCTATACCGCTCCCTCTCCCAAAAAGGGACTCGGGGTGGTGTACAGCCTACTAAAAAACAGAATATATACAGTTTAAAAACAAATTAAATATAAGAATCCGGCCGAATCCCATCAATTACAAAATACAAAATTTCAAATTCCGGGATTAATTAAAAATTAAGATTTAAAAATTTAAAACCGAATTAGATTAAAACCCATAAACCATTTACTGGGCCAGGCCGGCCTGCTGGAAGAATAAGGTCTTAACTGCACGCCGGAAGGTCTGGATGTCAGTAATGGCCCGTATCTCCGGGGGGAGATCATTCCACAGGGAGGGGGCCCCCACAGAGAAGGCCCGCACCCTTGGGGCCACCAGCCGGCAACGATCAGGTGGCGGCACCCCAAGGAGGGCAATCCTGTGAGAGTGTATTGGGCGGCAGGAGGCTGTTGATGGCAGCAGGCAGTCCCGTAAGTACCCAGGTCGCGAGCCATGGAGCACTTTAAATACACTCAGTACCACCTTGAATCGAATCCGGAAGGCCACAGGAAGCCAGTGCAGCCTGCGGAGAAGCGATGTTACATGGGAGCTCCGAGGGGCACCCACGATCACCCGCGCGGCCGCATTCTGAACCAACTGCAGTCTCCGGAGACTCTTCAAGGGGAGCCCCATGTAGAGAGCATTGCAATAGTCCAAGCGGGAGATGACAAGGGCGGAGGTGACTGTGCGAAGTGCGCCCAGATCCAGAAAGGGCCGCAACTGGTAGATCAGACGAATCTGACAAAAGGCCCCCCTGGCGACGGCTGCAATATGATCTTCTAAAGACAGCCATACATCCAGGAGGACACCCAGATTGCGCGCCCTTTCCACAGGGGTCAGAACCTCTCCCCCCACAGCCAGCGATGGAACCAGCTGGCTGTATCTGGGCGCAGGAAACCACAGCCACTCGGTTTTGGTCGGGTTGAGACGAAGCCTGTTACGACCCATCCAACTCCGCACGGCCTCCAGGCACCGAGTCATACTTCAACGGCTTTGTTGGGGTGGCCCGGGGTGGAGATGTACAGCTGAGTATCATCAGCGTACTGATGGAACTCCACCCCAAAGCCACGGATGATCTCACCCAGCGGCTTTACATAAATGTTGAACAGCAGGGGCGAGAGCACCGACCCCTGAGGCACCCCACACAGTAGGTGCCTCGGGGCCAACCTCTGCCCCCCTGTCAACACAAATTGCAAACGGTCAGAGAGGAAGGAGGCGAACCACCGCAACACGGTGCCTCCCACCCCCAACCCCTCCAACCGCCGCAATAAGATATTGTGGTTGACAGTATCAAAAGCCGCTGAGAGATCTAACAGGACCAAGACAGAGGAACAACCCCTGTCCCGGGCCCTCCAGAGATCATCCACCAACGCGACCAACGCTGTCTCCATGCTGTGCCCGGGCCTGAAACCCGATTGGAGGGGGTCTAGATATCTTGCTTCATCCAGGTACTGAGGGAGCTGACGTGCCACCACACTCTCAACAACCTTCGCAACAAAGCGAAGGTTGGAGACCGGACTATAGTTTGATAATAATGCTGGATCCAGGGACGGTTTCTTGAGGAGGGGCCGCACCACCGCCTCTTTCAAGGCGGCGGGTAAAAGCCCCTCTCTCAAGGAAGCATTGATAATTCCCTGGAACCAGCCTCGTGTCACCTCCCGAGTGGCCAAGACAAGCCAGGAGGGGCACGGGTCCAACAAACAAGTGGTGGCATTAAGCCCCCCCAGTATCCTATCCACGTCCTCCAAAGTAACAGGATCGAACTCAACCCAAATGACCTCCCCGACATCCACCCCCGCCCCCCCGCCCGGAGATGCCCAGTCAGAGTCCAGCTCATCCCGGATCTGAGTGATTTTGTCCTGCAGAAACCTAGAAAACTCCTCAGCCTGCCCCTACAAGGGATCCTCCCGTACTCCCACCTCCAGAAGGCAGCGGGTCACCCTAAACAGGGCGGCTGGGCAGTTTTCCGCAGACGCAATAAGGGTGGAGAGGTAAGACCTCCTCGCCATCCTTATCGCCACTAAATACGTCTTAATATAAGAACGTAACAGTGTTCGGTCAGACCCAGAGCAGCTGGCCCTCCAACTACTCTCTAGGCGTCTTTTCCAGCGCTTCATCTCCCTTAGCTCCTCAGAAAACCAAGGAGCCACCTGGGATCGGCACCGGGTCAGAGGCCGCAAGGGCACGACCCGGTCAAGGGCCCCAGCAGCCACCCTATCCCAGGTGGCGACCAAGCCTTCAACCGAGTCGTGTGTGTGAGCTTCGGGAAATGGCCCAAGCTCCATCAGGAACCTATCTGGGTCCATCAGGCACCTGGGGTGGTACCATTTTGTCGGTCCTGCCTCCCTGCGGCCGGGGGGTGCGGAACGGAAGTCGAGCCTCAGGAGCGAATGATCAGTCCATGACAGGGGTTCTACAACTATATCCCCTATACCCAGATCACTCTGCCATTGATCAGAGACAAAAACCAGATCCAGGGTGTGACCCCCCAAGTGAGTAGGGTCCCGAATTAACTGGGTCAGGCCCATGGCTGTCATGGAAGCCATGAACTCCTGAGCAATCCCCGAGGCCCCGCCAGCAGAAGGCAGGTTGAAATCCCCCATGACCATAAGCCTGGGGGTCCCAACCGCCAAGCCGGCTATGACCTCAAGGAGCTCAGGCAGGGCCGATATCACATAGCAGGGAGCCAGGTATGCGACCAACAAGCCCACCTGTACCCTGGGATGAACTTCACAAAAAGGGACTCACATCCGGTCGTCTGAGAAACAGTGGATTCCCTCAGACACAGATCCTCCTTAATAACCACCGCAAACGCCCCCCCTCCCCTCCCCTGGGCCCTTGGCCGATGAAAAACCCGAAACCCGGCTGGGCACATCTCCACCAGAGGGACTCCCCCCTCTTGGCCCAGCCAGGTTTCGGTAATACCCACCAGGTCCGCTCCCCCCTCACAAATCAAATCATGGATGAGAGGGGCCTTGTTAATGACGGACCTGGCATTACATAACATCAGCCGAAGGCCCAGGGCCCGATCGCTCAGACCACCCGGGGAACGGGACATAACAAGGGGGTCGGAGCGCACCACAGCAGACAAACAGCGGGGGCGTGCTCCCAATACAGAATATGGCCCCCTATAACCGCCAAATCTGCCTCTCCCACTCACCGTACTAATAGCTTTTATTTCACCCTCCCTGGAACAGCCCCCCATCCTCAACACAGCCCTATCCGACCCCAGACCCTCCCGGCAGCGCCTGACCCGCGGCCTGGTCCCAGCCCCAGGCGGGTTGTCCCCCAACCCCCGCCCGGCTACCCCTAACCCCTTTAAAAATCTAGATAAAAATTTAAAACAACCCTCCCTCACGCGCTTCTTGCGGCCCCACCATCTCTTCGGATCCCAGGATCCGTCCTTGAGGAAAGTCTTGGAGAGTTTGGAGGGCCACTTCTGAGAAAGGGGGACATTTCTCAGGGCCCACAGGTCTTCCTGTGCCACCCATGGCAGTCACAATGGGTAATGGCCGTCCCATGGCCCCGGTCCAGTCGGGAGAGAGCCTTCGGGCCTAGCCACGGTGGGTCCACCAACATCCAACTCCCACCGCGGCAGCTGAAAACCGGCCCCAGCAGGGCCTCTGACGCCCAAGAGCCGCCCCAGCAATAGTCAGGACGGCCCGGGCGACCGCAGGCCACGGCTCCACCAGCTCCACCAACTCCGCCAGGTCCTCCGCAGGTTCCCCCGCCGCTGCTGACAACGCTGCCGGATCCGCGCTGCTCCAAAGCAGCCGCGGCAGCTGGTATTCGGCTTCGTGGGGGGCCCGCCGTTTGGAAACTCTGGCTGTCACTCCAGCTGTCATCTTCGGCCTCCCCGCAGGCCCTCTCACCACCCGCGGCATCCCCGCTAGGTCCGCGCCGCCCGAGGGTGATCGTAGCCGCCAAAACCTGGCCGCGCAGGGTCGCCGCCGCTTGGAAACCATTCCTGGCGGCTCCGGCCTCAGTGTCGGCCCCGGCCCCGGCAGCACTCCTCCAGCTCCGGTCGAAGTCGCCGGGCTCAATGCCCACGCACGGCCCCTCCGGGATCGCCCACCCCCCCCAGGTCCTTCAGCCACCCCTGCCACAGGTGAGGATCTGGGAGGAGGGAGACCTACCCCGGAATTCAGCCGCCGCGACGGAGCTCCTTCGTGACATGTCCTTCAGCCGCCATTTTGAAGTTACATATCACAGTTGGTCATGTCACAGCCTTTGGTGCTTCAAAGACCCAGCAAGAACTTACTAAATTTGCCGATGATACTAAGCTGGCAGGAATAGCCAACACCCAAGAAAATAGGCTGAAGATCCAGATGGATCTTGACAGACTTGAATGTCAATGAGGGGACTGGGGACTAAAACATATGATGAACGGTTGCAGGAACTAGGCCTGGCTAGTCTAGGGAAGAGAAGGACCAGGGGAGACAGGAGAGCAGCCTTCCAGTATTTGAGGGGCTGCCCCAGAGAGGAGAAAGGGGGTCAAGCTATTTTCTAAAGCACCCAAAGACCAGAGAAGGAATAATGGATGAAACTGATCAAAGAGAGATTCAACCTGTAAATAAGGAGAAACTTTCTGACAGTGAGAACAATCAACCCATGGAACAGAAGTTTATTTATTTATTTAATCACACTTTTATACCGCTCCCTCTCCCAAAAAGGGACTCGGGGCGGTGTACAGCCTACTAAAAATATACAATAAATATATAATAAATACAATTAAAAATAGATTAAATAATTTGATCCGGCTGACTATTCAATTCAATTAAAAATTAAAAACTAATAAAACCCCAATTAAAATTAGTTAAAACCACAAATACAGTTACTGGGCCAGGCCGGCCTGTTTAAAAAATAGGGTTTTCACTGCGCGCCGGAAGGTCAGAATATCCGTCATAGCCCGTATCTCCGGGGAGAGATCATTCCATAGGGAGGGAGCTCCCACAGAGAAAGCCCGAACTCTCGGGGCCGTCAGCCGACAGCGGCCAGGCGGCGGGACCCCAAGTAGGGCAACCCTGTGGGAGCGTACTGGGCGGCGGGAGGTTGACGATGGCAGTAGGCGGTCCCGTAAGTACCCAGGTCCCGAGCCATGTCCTGTGTGGGAATTATCGCCTCAAAAGCCTTCTCATCCCATATTGCAAAATTTTCTATATAAAAATACATTATATTTATGTGCGCATGTCTGCAGAGATGTGTGTCTGTCCGCGCACACATACACAAACACACACACACTCCTAGTCCCAAGGACTGATAGTGTCCTTGTAAGTGGTCCAACGTCTTCCAGCCAGTTTTCATGGGACTGGAACTCACCGTCTCCTGGGGATTGGCCCAAAGTCACACAGTTGGCCTTCCTGCCCGAGGTGGGGCTAGAACTCCCCATTTCCTGCTTTCTACCGCCGTGCCTTAGCCACTAGACCAAACTGGCTCTCAAAGATGGCTCATTTGCCCTGAAGAGGTTGTCTCCTCTCATGCGTTGTGTGAAGCCCTCCTGACTCAAAATGTGTATTAAAATACGGAGAAGGGCTGTGCAATGTTTCCTTCACAAGTTGGCTTTGACCCCGAAACTCCTTTGCCACTTGCCAGCCTCCAAACCTACATGCCAGCATTTGATGCTTCCAGGCATCCAGAGTAAAAACAACCTGGGGATATTGACTGTGTGCTCTTTCCCCAGTTCAAAGAAACTTCATCTGGGAATGGCATGGTGCAACCACCGATACCCCAGGAGGTTACCTGGGGGACAACAGAGGCACTTCGCTTTGCACCTGGAATGCATCTGTGTCACCAACATCCAGAATCCAGGAAGTGCATCTTTGCAGAAAAAGGGAAGAAGGAAGGAAACAGAGGAGGGGAAAGCCCACCCTTCCTTACATCTCATAAGGTTCCCTTTAAGAGCCCCTCACCCTTTTTCCTTCCTTCCCTCCTTCCCTCCTTCCCTCCCTCCCTGTGGTGACAGTCTGCCATGAATGGAGAAAGGAAGCAGAGGATGCTTGGGGAACCGAAAGTAGCCACTGTGCTTTCTCAAGAAGCAGCTTCAAGTCCTCTGGTATAAGGGCGCTAAAACACAGGGGTATTTTAGAAAACATTATATTCGAGAGGCATTGTTTTTGTATTGGGAGAAGATAAAAAGACAATACTACTTAAAAATTCCACTATGGATATCAACCATTGAAGCTTTTTCTTATCCAATAATATATAGAAAGAAACAGTTAGATATGGTGAAATATGGAATGAAAAGGGTGAACTTAAATCTATGCAAGTGTTGGAAGAAGAAGGTGTAAAAATGAACTGGTTTTCATACTTGCAAATACAATCTAGGTTTGATAAAGATTATAAAACAGAAGGTATTTATGATAAGTTGACTGATTTAGATACAATTTTGATGGGTACTGATGAAAAGGTAATTAAAAAACTTTATGGACATTTATTAGAATTTAAACTGGAGGAGGAACAAGTTATAGAAACGATGATTGCTCGGGGGGAAAATTTTGGATCCGGGATTGATTTAGAAAAATGGCAAACATTGTGGTCTCAAAATTATAAAATGACAATGTCAACTGCATATAAAGAAAATTTGTATAAGATGTTTTACAGGTGGCATTACCCCCGTCGAGACTTGCGAGAATGTTTAAAAATAAATCGGATAAATGTTGTTAATGTCATCAGATACCCGGTTCATATTACCATATGTGGTGGACATGTTTGGACGCAAAGAAATATTGGACTGAAATCCACACATGGCTGGAAAAAACGATAAAACAACATATAGACTTTAAACCAGAGATCTTTTTATTAGGAATCATACCGGAACATACAAAAAAGAGCTGAAATATTTGATTGTACATGTTTTAACAGCGGCTAGAATTATATTTGCGAAGAATTGGAAAAATGATAAAATACCTATGCAGGAGGAAGTTATTTAAAAAGTTATGGACTGTGCTGAAATGAGTAAATTGACATTTGAAATCAGAGACCAAGAAGATGAGCAATTTTATATGATATGGGATTTGTTTTATCAATGGTTGGATAAAAAGACATGGTAAGGTAATAGAATAGATAATTTTGTTATAGAAGCTTAATAGATTGATATAAAACATAATGTAGACATATATAACTATTGAATGAAAGCATACTTTAAAATAAAATTGGGGATATCTCGTATAAAATGATGGAATAAATACTTTAGTCATGGATGATTAACAATTGATAAATATATAAGCATACGTTAGTTTGACAATGTGAGATTGATATAAACTGTGAGCAGCGACTATGAAAGGATTGCACAAAAGATTCGAAACCAACTGACACACTTTGTGTGTATATAAAATGGAAGATGTTTTTATGTTTTTATATATTGTTTGTGTATGTTCGCCTTAAAAAATAAAAACTTTTTTTAAAAAAGAAGAAGCTGCTTCAAGGTCACCTAAGTGGTTGAACTAACCATAAGGAAAACTGGATCTCATTAAACTGGACATACCCAGTTCCTGCAACCCTTCTTCACATTTTAGCCAGAGGTGGTATTCAACCGGTTTGCAGCGGTTTGTGCAAACCGGTAGGGGTGATTTGGCCTGGGTCGCTGAACAGGTGGTAACCCCTGGCTGGCCATGCCCTGGACCTGGTCACCCAGTCACTCACTTGCCCCGGTCTCTCTCCTAGCTTTCCCTACCATGTGGTGGCCATGGCACAGCTCGGGCGCAGCAGTCCCGGAAAAACCGCCTACCTGCCCGCCCTTCTGGAGCACGCTTTCTTCCTTCTCCTGGCAGATGCACCTCTTCCAGCCCGGCCAGGCCCAGCCAGCCCGCAGGTGGGTGAGTGAATTTCCTGGGGCTTCTTGCCCCCCTTGTCGCAAGATGTCTGCAACGTGCTTTTTTTGGTGAGGCTGGAGTCCAGTCCCATCGAAAAACCACGCCCTGTTCTATGTGCCAGGCCTGGCAAGTCCGAGCAGCTGGCCCATAGAACAGGGCAGCGCCAGACCGTTGGAGAAGCAGAGCAAAGCCAGAAATCAGTAATTTAGCCTGCAACTGCCGCGTGTTCCCCAGCTCCACCGAAAAAAGCACAACTTGTGCCGGCCCATTGGAAAAGCGGAGCGGCAGCTACAGGGTTCTCACACCAAAAAAGGGGCGGCTGGAGGAGACTCTTTTTCGGTCTCCAGCTGCCTCTTTTGCAATGCCAGAAGCCTCCCCTACCATCCGGCTGCTCTCCTCCTCCTCAGCCATATAGAACAAACAGGCAGAGAAGGAAAGCAGGCAGACTCGGCAGGCAATCGCGATCTTTAGCTGGCCTTCTCTTTCTCAGACCAAGGGCGGAGGAGGGAGGGGAAGGTATGTAGGAAATCTCCCTGTCTCTGCAGCATCGGTCATGTGACTGAGTGGGTGTGGCCAACTTGACATAACTCGCAGCAAGATGCCACATCACCCTGCCGAGTTGGCCATGCCCACCGAGTCACATGACCACCAAGCCTTGGCCACCACACAAGCCATGCCCACAGAACTGGTAATGAAAAAATGTGACCCCCATCACAGGCTTTAGCCTCCAGGTCCCCTAATCATCCTTCTTGCTCTCCTCCTCACTCTTTCTAAAGTCTCTTCGGACTTGACTCTCTGATTGTGCTTTGGGTGTCGGAACTCTGGACTTGTGGGCATTGCTACTTCCCTCTTTGCCACATGGGCCTGCTATGACTTAACGGATAATAGATAATCAGAGTTGGAAGGGACCTTGTAGGTCATCTAGTCCAACCCCTGCCCAAGCAGGAGAACCTACACCATTTCTGACAAATGGCAGTCCAATCTCTTCTTGAAAGTCTCAAGGATGAAGCTCCCATAACTTCCGAGGGCAACTTTTGTTCATGGGTTGAGTGTTCTCAGTGTCAGAAAGTTTCTCCTTATTTCGAGGTTGAATCTCTCCTTGTTCAGTTTCCATCCATTATTCCTTGTCTGGCCTACAGGCGCTTTAGAAAATAGCTTGACTCCCTTCCTTCTTGTGGCAGCCCCTCAAATATTGGAAGACCACTATCATGTCTCCCCTGGTCCTTCTCTAGGACTAGACTAGCCAGGCCCAGTTCCTGAAACCATTCATCGTATGTTTTAGCCTCCAGTCCCTCATCATCCTGGTTGCTCTTCTCTGTACTTTTTCTAGAGACTCAACATCTTTTTTATAGTGTGGTGACCAAAACTGGATGCAATACTCTAGGTGTGGCCTTACTAAGGCTTTATAGAGTGGTATTGGTACTTCCCTTGATCTTGATTGTATCCCTCTGTTAATGCAGCTTAGGATTGGATTGGCTCTTTTGGCTGCTGCTGCTGGCTCCTATATAGCTGGTTGTCCACTAAGACTCCAAGATCCCTCCCCCAGTTACTGCTATTGAGCCTGGTTTCACCCAGTCTGTATTTGTCTTTTGGGTTTTTCTTGCCTAAGTGTAGGACTTTACTTTTCTCTACGTTGAATTTCATTTTGTTAGATATGGCCCAGGGTTCGAGTCTGTCGAGATCCATCTGGATCTTGAGCCTGTCTTCTTGGGTGTTAGTTGATGGAGCTCGGAGAATCCAGACAGAGGGAAAACTGAGGGTTAGGGTGAAGTTCCCTGGCACCATTGGTGGGTCGTTTGACCCTGGGATAAGTGTTAAATAAACTGACCCTACTCCGCGTGGCCAGAGTGACTTGGGTCAGAACATGAGGTGGACATGCAAGAAAGCATTGTAGCATCAATGGTTGTTTCTTTGGCGTCACCCTGTTCCCACTGCCACGTCGCTGGCATCTGCTTGGATGACGAAGGGTTGTCCGGGGTCAAGATGCTTCAGCACTGATTCTTTTACAAACAGTTCTTCCAGTGTTTCAAGTGCCTTTGGGCAGGTTATGTCCCACTGTAGGGGTTGTCCTGGGCGGGGTTTCGTTCCTGGGCTCCCTGTCTTTAGGAGGTCTGTCATGGGTTTGGCAATTTTCGCAAAGGAGGGGATGAGTTCTTGGTAGGAGTTTGCGAACACCAAGAAGCTTTGTAGCTGCCTGTGGGTGGGAGGGAGCTGCCTGCCTAAGTTGGCTTTGTTGTGGTTTGCTGGCAGCCGGTGCAGCCAGGCAGTAGAATTGTACAGTGGGGAAGAACCAGTCCAGGAGTCTGGGGATGGCTCTGAATAGAATGGAATAGAATAGAATAGAATGGAATGGAATGGAATGGAATGGAATGGAATGGAAGGGAAGGGAAGGGAAGGGAAGGGAAAAGAAGGGAAGAGAAGAGAAGAGAAGAGAAGAGAAGAGAAGAGAAGAGAAGAGAAGAGAAGAGAAGAGAAGAGAAGAGAAGAGAAGAGCTGAGCAGAGCAGAGTAGAGTAGAATAGAATAGAGCAAAATAAGGAATAGAATAAAATAGAGAAGAGAGAAGAGAAGAGAAGAGAAGAGAAGAGAAGAGAAGAGAAGAGAAGAGAAGAGAAGAGAAGAGAAGACAAGAGAGCAAAATAAGGAATAGAACAAAATAGAGAATAGACAATAAAATAGAATAGAGTAGAATAGAATAGAATAAAGGGTAGAATAGAATAGAATAAAGAAAAGAATAGAATAGAATAAAGAATAGAATAGAATAGGAATAGAATAGAGTAGGGTAGGGTAGAGTAGAGTAGAGTAGAATAAAGACTAGAATAGAATAGGAGTAGAATAGAATAGTAGTAGAGTAGAGTGGAGTGGAATGGAATGGAATGGAATGGAATGGAATAGAATAGAATAGAATAGAATAGAATAGAATAGAATAGAATAGAATAGAATAGAATAGAATAGAATAGAATAGAATAGAATAATTTATTGGCCAAGTGTGATTGGACATACAAGGAATTTGACTTGGTGTCAATACTCTGAAGACTCCGCAGAATGAAGGAGGCCAGTCATGCTAGATAGATTTTTATTTGACCTTCTAGCCCAACAGGAAGAGCAAAGTCAGATCCAAGATACAGAAAGCATCCATGTCCATGAAGTGATGGGGTGCAGAGCTGAGATTTTGGCAGGTGGGAGGGGGCTTTCCTTGCCTCTCCAAACTTCACCAGGTGCTTCTCTCACCCTGTGACTGGAACTTGGAGACGAAATAACGCCTGAACCCACAACTCTGATCGTTCCATCTGAGGTATCCTGTGTAGCAAAAGAGACATTTCTGATCACCCAGCCAGTTTTCCTGCCTAAGGTGAGCCTGTAATTCACCGTCTGTTGGGGATTGGCCCAACGTCCTCCCGCCAGCTTTCGTGGCTAAGGTGGGACTGGAACTCACCGTCTCCCCCTTTTCTAATCTGGTGCCTTAACCACTAGACCATATTGAGGCTGCTCTGGTGGTTTATTATTGGACTGAACCTGCATTAATATTTCTGTTCTATATAAGTAAGTGGCTGAGATTTATCTCATTGCAGTGCGGTAGACCTTTGACAATAGCAATAGCACCTAGACTTATATACTGCTTTATAGTGTTTTACAGCCCACTCTAAGCAGTTTACAGAGCCAGCATATTGCCCCCAACAATCTGGATCCTCATTTTACCGACCTCGGAAGGTCGGAAGGCTGAGTCAACCTTGAGCCTGATGAGATTTGAAGTGCCGAATTGCAGTCAGCAGTGGTCAGCAGAAGGAGCCTGCAGTACTGCACTCTGACCACCATGCCACCATGGTTCAATAATAATTTAATATATTAAATTAATATATTAAAGCAAGGAAAATGACCATGCAAAGCCAGATGTCCTGTGACAATGATGGGCCAAGGAAGTAGGTTAAGATGGAGATTGTTTGCTTAATTAGGAGTAATTCTGAGTATTACAGGCCCTGTAATTATTTGGATATACAGTTTGAGGGTTCGAAGAAACTGTGACTTTCATTTTTAATGGCGTGCCCCATGGACGTTTTGTCTTCCCTTGTCTGTACAGAGAGTAGGACTGTGGCAGCTCAGAGATTCAGGAGGTCGACAAAGGCCATTGGGGGCCAAGGGTTCAGGGTACCAAGAAGGATCCTCCTCAGGGGTGGGATTCTACCGGTTCAGCCTGGTTCGGAAAAACCGGTATCTCCGAATATCAGCTGGGAGGGAACTAGTTCGGTTTGCTCCGACGATCAGCTGTTGAGCCCACTCATCCCTTGCTGGGTTTTATATCCTGTTTTCAAGCTGAGTGGATTGCTGCGCATCAGCTATTTAACACACAGGGATTGCTGGAGAAGGTCAGTAGCAAAGGCTCTGCGCACGCTCACTGAACTGGTTGTTACATTGGTTGAATTGTACCCCTGGTCCTCCTTATTGTGGGAAGCACATCTTCAGCTCCCTCCCCTTCATCTGGGCTTACCTGACAAGTTCCACAGTTCGACGCAGTACTTGTTCCAGAAAAAGTTATTGGGTTCTCCTAGTTTCCAGGATTTGTAGCGGAAACTGGAGCCGTCACTCCAGTACCAGATGCGTTGCTAGAATGACAGAGAAGCCATGTTAGCCAACTGAGGAAGGGGCTGTGGCTGTGAGGGCCCAGAGGCTTAGAGAGAAAAGTTGGTAATTTTCAAGGGGAAGAACCTCTTCCTCCCCATCCTCTTTTTCTCCCTCCTCTCCCTCTGTCTTCCCACTTTCTCTCCTTCCTCTCTCCCTCCTTCTCTCTCCCCCTTTCTCCCCCTCTTTTTCTCCCTCCTCTCCCTCTGTCTTACCTCTTTCTCTCCCTCCTCTCTCCCTCCTTCTCTCTCCCCCTTTCTCTCCCTCCTCTCTTTCTCTGTCTCCCTCTCTCTGTGTGTGTCTCCCCTTTCTCTCCCTCCTCTCTCCCTCCTTCTCTCTCTCCCATCTTTCTCTCTCTCCTTTCTCTCTCTCTAACTCCCCCTATCTCTCTAATCAATCTCAGTTGATCTGGAACAGCTAAGCAGGGTTAAACGTGGTGAATACTTGGAGAGGTGACAATCAGGAGACCCAGGGATAAGGCCACTGCAGAAGAAAACTACCTGGAGGTGTCTGTGAAGTCACCACTTGGTGACAGCTCGGGTGATGATACTGATTGATCTCAGAAAGATAATTAGGGTTAAGGTCAGTGAGTCTTTGGGTGGGGGACCATCAGCAAAACCCCAGGCCTGTTGGGAATTGGGACACTTAAGAATGGAAAAGCATCCTAGATTTAGTTAGTTAGTTAGTAAGTTAAGGTGGTGGGGCAGACTTATCCTCTGTTTTTATCAGGGGTGGGATGCAAATATTTTTACTACTGGTTCTGTGGACATGGCTAGATGGGAGGGGCTAGGTGGGCGTGGCTGTTTGACTGGGTGGTCATGGCCTTTTCTTTTTTTGCAGTACACACTGACCCCCAGGCTCCATTTTTTTGCCTCCTGGGCCTCAGGGAAGCCTCCTGGGTAAGGCAGTAAGACAGCAAGGGGGATCCCAGCACAGCTGATTGTCGGAACAGCTGATCATTGGAGGGAAAAGGAAAAGGGAAAAAATTAATATTGGTTCAGCTGATCAAATACCACCACAGATTTCTATTCACAAAGACACCAGGAGCTGAGCTCAACTCCAGGGAAACTCCCCTTCTTCCTATAGGATCAAGCATTTTTCAAGAACTGAAAATGCAACAGAGCAGAAGATGGGAACCTGCTGGCAACAGAAAGGAGGAATTTCTGCATAAAATAAAAAAGGGGGGGCGGGAAGAACAGCCCTCCCAGGCCAATCTCTGCAGTCCCTGACTTGATGGCCCACCAGAGTTTCAACCAGGTTTATTTATTTATTTATTTAATCAAACTTTTATACCGCTCCCTCTCCGAAAAAGGGACTCGGGGCGGTGTACAGCCTACTAAAAAACATACAATAAATATACAATAAATACGATTAAAAATAGATTAAATAATTTGATCCGGCTGTCTATTCAAAATTCAATTAAAAATTAAAAGCTAATACAACCCCAATTAAAATTAGTTAAAACCACAAACACAGTTACTGGGCCAGGCCGGCCTGTTTAAAAAATAGGGTTTTCACTGCGTTTAGAGGTTTAGAGACCACCCAAGGTGCCCTCAAGAGGAAAGGAGGTCCTGGTGCTGAGATGGGGGCTAGGGCAGGATCCGTCCCTCTGGGGCTTTAAAGACAGCACTCAGTTCTTCAACAGGGCAGGAAGGATTTGGTAAGGGGGGAGAGAGAGAGTCCAGATGGGACTAAATGGTTTTTTCTATGGCTTTATTCAGTGGTGGGCTTCAAATAATTTAACAATCGGTTCTCTACCCAGTTGCTGGGTGGGCGTGGCCATGGTGGGCGTGGCCTAGTCGGCCTCCTGCACCATCCTTGAAGCAAACACGGGCTGTGGAGGGATCGTTTTCAACCCCCCTGGGCTCCGGAGGTTCTCTGGAAGCTGGAAATAGGCCTCTTTTCACCCTCCCCGGGCCCCTGGAGGCCTGTTTTCCACCTTCCTGGGCTCCACACGCCCCCTGCACTTACCTTAGATCCAAAACAGGCCACATGGGACTCCTGGGGGAGGCAGATTGGGGTGGGCCAGACGGTCATCGGAACTACCAGTACGCCGAACCGTGTGTTAAACTAACATCCGGTTCTTGCAAACCGGCGCAAACCAGCTGAATCCCACCCCTGGTGTTATCCAAGGCAAGGACATTCCACAGAGAGATCTGTGACTCCCATTGGAGGGCTGGTTAGTAAAGCCCATCAGAAACATAGAAAGATAAACCGATAAAGATTAACATCGGCAAGGACTTACTTTCCATGGATCACTCAGTCCGATCCAGACATTGGTGAGGACGACATTGTGGGAGACCAAATTGGCCACGTACGCTGACTCGGCCCAGCTGTGGATGGAGGTGAGGTGGCTGCCTTCCTCCTGCTGCCTGCAGGACACCTGGGAGAGAAAGAGCTTCGTTCAACAGAGGAGGGTCTTGTCTCTGCTTGTGCATTTGTGCATGTGAGAAAAGCTAGAAGCCAAAAGGCTGCGAGTTCTAATTGCGCTTTGGGCATGAAAGCCAGCTGGCCAACTGTGGGCCACTCCCTCCATCTCAGCACAGTCCAGCCCACCCGATTGTTATTGTGTGGAAATCGGAAGGTGGAGGAAGGACTATTGAGTGTGTTGGCCATCTGGAGTTATTTGTAAAAATAATATAATATACGTGGGAGAAAACTGAAAAAATAAACCACATTAAGGAGAGGCATTGGTGGAGATGGATGTGAACAAACCAGGAAAGTTGCAAATCCCTGCCCTTCATCGGCCCCACATGCTACTCATAAGGCTGCTGCCATCTGCCCTTCTTAGGCCCAGAGGCAGGGGAGGAGTTGGCAGCCAGGGGCAGCAAACGCTTTCCTGGCGCCGTTTCCTCCTGGCTCAAAGAGTGGAGAAAGGAACATTAACTGGACACAGAGAAACAACCCATAGAATCATAGAATCTCGGTTGCTCTCTTTCTTCTTTGGAAGAGATTGTGAAGACCAGACTCCTTTCTAGAGCACTAAAAATCTCCACAGACTGTTCTCATCCTGGTCATTCGTATTTCGAATTGTTACCCTCAGGGAGACGTTATAGGTGTCTTAAAATGAGGACTAATAGAATGAGAAACAGTTTCTTTTCCAAGGCAGTAATTGTCTTGAATCAAACAGTACATTTCTGATTTAGTTCTATGTTTAAAGTGGCATTTTTAAACTATCAAACTTAATATATCTTTTAGATAGGTTTTAGACTAGGTTTTTAATTATTATTATTACTTTAATTATTTTACTTTTTAAATATTGTGTAGTGTGATTGTGATGTGGTGTTTGGGGAACTGTGCTGGAGTATGGTACCTGAACGTCCGGGGGGGGAGGGAGGCGGCGGTTCAAAGCCTCGAGCTGTCCCACCTGGAGGCTGAGGGGCCTCCCGAGCCGAGTGCCCGGTCCTTTACGCGTTGAAACCCAGCTGTGTCTCGTCTCGTTTTTCTGTTTCTGGGGGCGCGGCCTCCTCCTCAGCGCGAGGAGGGGGCGTGACCTGCCACTGCTTCCAACAGTGACAACTCTTAGCAGTGGATCACTCGGCTCATGCGTCAAGGAAGAACGCAGCTAGCTGCGAGAATTAATGTGAATTGCAGGACACATTGATCATCGACCCTTCGAACGCACTTGTGGCCCCGGGTTCCTCCCGGGGCTATGCCTGTCTGAGCGTCGCCGACGGTTCAATTGCCACGAGAGTGACCTGCGAGCCCACCACCTGGGGTTCTGGGTGCCCTCCCTGCCCTGTGCGGGGATGGGCGTTCCGAGTTTCCCTGGTGGGGCCGTGCGCACCTCCGGCGTGGCTGGGGTTCTCGGGCCAGCGCGGCCTCGTCCCCCCAAGTCCAAATGCCGATGGGGTCTGTCCCACTCTGCTGGCCAGCCCCGCTTCCCGCCTCGGCGTGGAAGCGAGGGGAAGCTCGTCCGTTCCCGTGCTGGCGCCGGTCCTGTCCAGGGATGCCCCGGCCGCCCTCGCCCCCACGGCCGCGGCAGAATCCCTCTGTGGGAGATGCCCACCCGGCCCGGCGCGAGGCGATGGGTTCTGTCTCTCAAGTCGGATCCAGTGTCACACGGTTCCGGCTGGCCAGTTGGGCTGGGGCGTGCCCGCTCCACGCGGCTGTCTGCAGTGTCACCGTTGCTGCCCGTGCACGAGGGGTCATGTCCCCTGCCCTCCGACCGTGCCGCATTTCGGCCGTTTCCCTGTGGGGCCTCCGGCGGGAAGGTCGGCATCCGGGCCAGTCTCGGGCGCGCATGCGCCCTCCTCTCCTCTCAGACCACGACCTCAGATCGGACGTGGCGACCCGCTGAATTTAAGCATATTAGTCAGCGGGGGAAAAGAAACTAACCAGGATTCCCTCAGTAACGGCGAGTGAAGAGGGAAGAGCCCAGCGCCGAATCCCTGTCCCACGGTGGGGCGCGGGAAATGTGGCGTACGGAAGACCCACTCCCCGGCGGCGCTCCGGCGGGGGGCCAAGTCCTTCTGATCGAGGCACAGCCCGTGGATATGTGTTGTATATATGTGTGCTACATATATATGTGTGTGTGTGTGTGTGTGTGTATATATATATATATATATATGTATGTATGTATGTGTATGTATTTGTGTATGTATGTATATGTATTTGTGTATGTATGCATATGTTTGTGTGTATATATATGTATGTATGTATGTATGTATATATAATGTATATATATATATATATATAATGTATATATATATATATATAAACAAAAAACGGCATATATATATTTGTTTTCATGGATTTTCACGGGTGCAGGTATGCAGGTCTTGGCCTATTCGGGTTTTTACCCATTCTCACACAAGCACAAAGCCGAAAACACCAGCCTGAAGATGGCGAGTGAGATCTCGTCGAAAGGTTGCCAAGATAGTCTCAATCTTACACAGGAAAAGACCTGAACACGCCAAGACCTGCATATACATATACATACGTACATACATACGTATGTATGTATGTATACACACACACACACACACATGTGTGTGTATATATATATGTGTGTATGTGTTTGTGTATATGTTGTATGTATGTATGTGTGTATGTAATTAAAATGTATGTAAAGCATACGTATACCGATACCAAAAATTTGCAAAGAATGAAAATGGTGTTATAAAATGAGGAAAATTGTTTACTAAAAATATTATTTTAAAAAGATGGTCAAGAATGTTCTGCAGACTCAGCTGTCTTCTCTTCCTCTTCCTCCTCCTCTTCTTCCTTCTCCTTCTCCTCCCTTACCCTTCTCCTCCTCCTCTTCCTCCTCTTCCTCCTCCTTCATCTCCTCCTCCTCTTCCTCTTCTTCATTCTCTTCCATCTCCTCCTCCTCCCTTGGCCATCTTTTCTTTGGGTTTCCTCTTTTCCCGCACAGGAACTGGAGCCGATCCCCAGTGTCCCTTCGATTGGTCCTTCTATAATGGGCATTGCTACAAGGTCTTCAAAAAACTCAAGAACTGGCGTGATGCAGAGGTTAGAAATGTTTGTGTGCCTGTGAATCTCGTAGACCAGGCAGAAATCAGAAGCCTAAAGCAGAGCCTTGCAAAGCCCCCAAGACCCTGCTGGCGATGATGAAATGGAGGGAGAAGGAGAAGGAAGAGGAGGAGGAAGAGAAGGGTGTATGAAAAGGGAATGATTATAGGTTAGTCTTAAATAGAATAGAATAGAATACCTTTATTGTTGTTGCATTCAAAATACAATGAAATTTGAAAGCTACTCCAGCACAGTTCCCCATACTTACCGTGGATATGGTATATATACAACAGCCAACTCATGTTTGCACATTTCAAAAAGCAGAGGAAAGTGATGGATACACACATATCCAGAAGTAATAATTTAATGGATCTATTCTGTTATCCATGGAGAACTTAAAAGAAACATTTGCATCTTGTAGTTAATTGGAGAGTGCTGTCTCTTGCGTGAGGTGATCTGCCTTGTGATTGGTTGCTGCAGGGGTGGAGGGGCTGCTTCCCTGTTTTCCCACCTTTTTCTTCTGTGTCCCCTGTGCTTTACCTCAGGATGATGTTCCTGTAATGATTTACCTCAGGATGCTCCTGTTTGCCCAGACTATCTTGTTTGCTGTTAATATAGGTGTAAAATATATTTATCTACATAAAACTTTGTGTCGGCATCTCTAACTTCATTTGGGCACCGGACAATCTTCTTATTTAATTGTTAATCCGAGGTCAAAAACAAACATGTAGAGGGGAAATTTCCCTTTTTCCCTCCTTTTTCTTCTATGAACTCTGTACGGGCAGAGATTTATTTCCTGTTTGCCTGGACTATCTGGTTTGCTGTTAACATAGATGTCAAATATATTGATTTATATAAAACTAGAAGTTTGTGTCAGCGTCTCTGACTTCATTTGGACACCAACTGCGCAATTTCTTGACATTACCCTCGTACCTTTACAACAGTCTAGACCAAACTGTCTCTCAAAGATGGCTCACTTCCCCAAAGAGGTTGCCTTCTGTCACTTCTTGCCTGAAGCCCTCATGATCCAAATATGTCTGAAAATAGGGGAAAGAGAAAGCAATTGCTTACACAATGTTTCCTTGATGAATTGCCTTTGATTTTCAAAACCTCTTTTCCTCAACTGCCACAATCCAAACACATGTGTTGCTTTATGATAAGGTTGCTTTATGTATTGTTCAAACATTTTGGGTTTGGAATGAGTTCTTTCACTGGCTAACCCCATTTTACTCATTCACAATAGTATGTGGCATGCAATATTTCACAGCATCCCATAATAGTTTTAGTCTGATCTTCTTCAAGCTCATATTCAGGAGGTTGTTGTGGTTCGCCGGCAGCCAGTGCAGATGGCAGTGGAATTGGACAGTGAGGAAGAACGGGGGACAGTCCGAGAGTCTGGAGAGGACTCGGGCGAGGGTCCTGCATCCGATGCAGAGATGGGGCCAGGACCATCTGGGAGTGGGGTGCTGCTTCCGGAGCCTTCGGAGTCTGGAGTAGTGAGGACGAGGACCCAGGGGATCCTGTTCCCAATGCACGTGTGTGCAGAGCTGCTAGAAGGCTAGACCAGCTGAGACAAAAGAGGCAACTCGGAGTAAGGCTGGGAGGTGATTGCCCCTCCCATAAGGTATAAAGGTCAGGCAAAGATGACAAAACCTTTGCAGGAAGCAAAGTCATTCGATCAGGTTCATTCTTGAAGCTCTTTGTACTTCGGTTGGTTTCTTTTCTAGTTCATTTGATACTTTTGAATAACACTCCACAGAAAAGAAAGGTGGGTGCTTATCTCGGGGGACTGTTTGAGATTAATTCCGGCTGGGAATGAAAACAATTCCCAGCATTGCAATAAAATAAGTCTTTTTTTTAAAAATAAGCATGGGCGTGACTACGGTTTAGGAAGCCTTGGTCAGAACAGAGGTGTGTTTCCCACATTCTAATGAGTTACTAAAGTTCAGGCCAATGTACGATAAAAGGAGAATATTTGACCGTGGCAAGTTTGAACCAGTTCTTATCGACTCTGCATCCTCACGGAGAGCTTCTGGGTCACTTCAAAGACATCTTAATCCACTGGGAACATTAATCCAAGAAACTTCCAGTGACTGAAAACATTACTTTCATGGACACCCTTATCCCCTGCGTTGGGTGGGAATCCTGAGGGATCCACACAGCCCCTGGACCCTGTTTGGGGTCATCCCTGCTTTTATTAGCTTGCAATAATTGGGGAGGGACACAGCATCATTTTGGATTGCCTGTTCCTAATCCGTCATGTTGTACCACTACAAAAGAATCTTAGTAGCTCCAGGTTGTACTGTCCAGCTCAGCCTTTCCACAGTGCAGCAATCCAAAGGAAAGAAACACAGATATATTGATGATTAGCTCCCTCCCCTTGGGGACATCCAGACAAGAGGAGCCCCTCCCCACTTCCTATGGGTCTTGGGGTTGCTGTAGACAGGCTGACTTTCTCTGTTTGTGAGTGAGATTTCTCAAACTTTTCTTCAAGACCTGCAGGGATGAACAGCTCCAGCATCCTCCCCAGGGAGGGCTTCGCTCCCTTCCCACAACAGGCCAAGACCTCAACCCGGGTTAAGAAAAGGGAATGGCTGCTTCACACAATGTGTCGAATGAGTGGCTGGGTTTTTAAGAAAACATGAACCACAAATCATCGACACTGTTTGAATGTAGATTTGTCTGCAAACTTACCTCGATCCAATCAGGAAGAACAGTTATGGGAACTGGGCATGGCTATTTAGTGAAAAGAAGGACTAGGAGTCACAGGATCGCAGTGACAGCAGCCTTCCAGTATTTGAGGGGCTGCAACATAGAAGAAGAAGTCAACTTATTTTCCAAAGCCCCTGAAGGCAGGAGAAGCAGCAACAGATGGAAACTCATGAAAGAGAGAAGCAACCTGGAATTAAGGAGAAACTTCCCAACCGGGCGGACAATTAACCAGTGGAACAGCCTGCCTCCAGAACTTGTGGGTGCTCCATCCTTGGAGGTTTTTAATAAAAGACTAGATGGCCACCTGTCAGAAATGGTATAGAGCAGGGGTCTTCAAACTTGGCACGTTTAAGACTTGTGGGCTTCAACTCCTCCAGTCATGTCAGCTCAGGAATTCTGGGAGTTGAAGTCCACAAGTCTTAAAGTTGCCAAGTTTGAAGACCCTTGGTCTATTCTATTTATCTATCTATCTGTCTATTCTCTCTCTATTCTATTTATCTATCTATTCTATCTATATCTATTCTCTTTCTTTCCCTCTCCTATCTATCTATTCTGTCTTTCTCTCTTTCTTTCTCTCTCTCTCTATTCTACCTCTCTTTATCTATCTATTCCAGGGGTCTTCAAACTTGACAGCTTGAAGACTTGTGGACTTCAACTCCCAGAATTCCTCCTCCAGTCATGTTAGCTCAGGGATTCTGGGAGCTGGAAGTCTACAAGTCTTAAACTTGCCAAGTTTGAAAACCCTTGATCTATTCTGTCTATCTATCCTATCTATTCTCTCTCTCTCTATTCCACCTCTTTATCTATTCTATCTTTTTCTCCCTCTCCCTCTCCCTCTCTCTATCTATTCTATCTATCTCTCTTTCTCTATCTATCTATTCCAGGGGTCTTCAAACTTGACAGCTTTAAGACTTGTGGACTTCAACTCCCAGAATTCCTCCTCCAGTCATGTCAGCTCAGGAATTCTGGGAGTTGCAGTCCACAAGTCTTAAACTTGCCAAGGTTGAAGACCCTTGGTCTATTCTATTTATCTATCTATCGGTTTATTCTCTCTCTATTCTATTTATCTATCTATTCTATCTATATCTATTCTCTTCTCTTTCTTTCCCTCCCCTATCTATCTATTCTGTCTCTCTCTCTTTCTCTCTCTCTTTATCTATCTATTCCAGGGGTCTTCAAACTTGACAGCTTGAAGACTTGTGGACTTCAACTCCCAGAATTCCTCCTCCAGTCCTGTTAGCTCAGGGATTCTGGGAGTTGGAAGTCTACAAGTCTTAAACTTGCCAAGTTTGAAAACCCTTGATCTATTCTGTCTGTCTATCTATCCTATCTATTCTCTCTCTCTCTATTCCATCTCTTTATCTATCTACTCTATCTTTCTCTCCCTCTCCCTCTCCCTTTCCCTCTATCTATTCTATCTCTCTTTCTCTATCTATCTATTCCAGGGGTCTTCAAACTTGACAGCTTTAAGACTTGTGGACTTCAACTCCCAGAATTCCTCCTCCAGTCATGTCAGCTCAGGAATTCTGGGAGTTGCAGTCCACAAGTCTTAAACTTGCCAAGGTTGAAGACCCTTGGTCTATTCTATTTATCTATCTATCTGTCTATTCTCTCTCAATTCTATTTATCTATCTATTCTATCTATATCTATTCTCTTTCTTTCCCTCTCCTATCTATCTATTCTGTCTCTCTCTATTCTACCTCTCTTTATCTATCTATTCCAGGGGTCTTTAAACTTGACAGCTTGAAGACTTGTGGACTTCAACTCCCAGAATTCCTCTTCCAGTCATGTTAGCTCAGGGATTCTGGGAGTTGGAAGTCTACAAGTCTTAAACTTGCCAAGTTTGAAAACCCTTGATCTATTCTGTCTATGTATCCTATCTATTCTCTCTCTCTCTATTCCACCTCTTTATCTATTCTATCTTTCTCTCCCTCTCCTTCTCCCTCTATCTATCTATTCTATCTATCTCTCTTTCTCTATCTATCTATTCCAGGGGTCTTCAAACTTGACAGCTTTAAGACTTGTGGACTTCAATTCCCAGAATTCCTCCTCCAGTCATTTCAGCTCAGGAATTCTGGGAGTTGAAGTCCACAAGTCTTAAATTTGCCAAGTTTGAAGCCTTTGATATAGAGTCTCCTGCTTGAGTAGTGGGTTGGGCTAGATGACCTCCAAGGACCCTTCCAACTGTGTTATTCTATTTTTCTATCACCCCTTTAATTTGGGACAGAGTGAAGCTCCCCCACCTTTTTTTCTGAATTTGTACAGCTGCAACAAGCTGAAACCCACCATCTTGGCTTCCTATGCATGACACACTAAGCCTCAGAATAATTTAGCATTGGGGGTTGTGTTAAAAACAGGTAGAGATTATTTCTCAGAGCGGATCAACATGTTGCCTGAACCTAGTCAAGGTTTTGCTGGTGTGAGAGGCTCAGCACAGTCACTTCTCGGGGTTGGAACTCTTTTCACAGGGAGCAGCTCGTCTTATTAATTTTATGCCTTTTATTTTTAAAGTGTTCGATGTTTGAAGCCGGTCCCTGGAGCCTCCAAGAGAAAAAACACCACAAAGTGCCACAAGCCCAAAGTTGTCTTCTTCCCTTTGGAAAGGAAACCAGGAAGAAGAAGAGGAGAGGGAAGAAGGAAGCAAATTCCTTAAGCCGTGGGAGACTAAATAAATTTGGACATTAAATGTCCTTTGTCGGAAATATTAGCTCACAGCTTTGCTCAATCCGTATTGCAAAATGTTTTATATAAACCCACATTATATTTGTGCACAAGTGTACACACTCGCATACAGAGGTTTATAACCCTGTACCTTACAACATAGGAACATTTTGTCTCTGCTTCCCAGGCTCTCTACCCTTAAGTGATGGAACAGACCAACACATGAACAGTTTCAACTGAAAGCAGTTTGGTATTTGGGACCAGCTCTTTCTTTATTTCAATCTCAACTTTATTTATTTTATAAATCACTCAAGGTGGTGAATAGACTTAATATGCCTCCCTCCTGCTCTTTTCCCCACAACAACCACCCTGTGAGATGGATTGGGCTGGATCCGGAGAGAAGGCTCAGTCATGGGAAGCATGGGCAGTTATATCCCTTTATTTTCAAATTTTTAATGGGGTTAGGGAGGGGGGCCAGGTTGGGTTTGGGGGACAACCCACCTGGGAAAATGGCCAGACCAGGCCTTATACACGACCGGGAGGTGTTGGGATCAGGGAGGGTCGGGTCGAGGATGGGTTTTTTTTCCTGGAGGGGGGAGGGGATGGCCATTACTACGATTGGCGGGAGAGGCAGGTATGGCGTTGACAGGAGGCCTTATCATGTTGTGGGAGCTTGCCCCCGCTCTTTACAGGTGGTGGCCTGCTCCGACCCCCAGGTCATGTCCCGTTCCCTGGGTTGCTCGGATGATTCAGCCCCAGGCCTTCTCTGATGTTGTGCAATGCCAGGTCTGTAGTTAAGAAAGCCCCCCTTGTTCGCGATCTTATTATGGAGGGGGGAGCGGACCTGGCAGGCATTACCGAGACCTGGCTGGGACAAGAGGGGGGTGTTCCCCTGGTGGAGATGTGCCCAGCCGGGTTTCGGGTTTTTCATCAGCCGAGGGCCCAGGGAACGGGGCGGGGGAGTTGCGGTGGTTATTTGGGAGGGTCTAGATCCTAGGGAATCCACTGCTCCTCAGATGACCGGATGTGAATCCCTCTTTGTGAAGTGTGGCTCTGGGGTTCAGATGGGCCTTCTGATCACATACCTGGCTCCCTGCTATGTGACGTCGGCCCTGCCTGAGCTCCTCGAGGTCATAGCCAGCTTGGCAGTGGAGACCCCCAGGCTGATGTTCTTGGGGGACTTCAACCTGCCGTCTGCTGGCGGGGCCTCAGGGGTTGCTCAGGAGTTCTTGGCTTCCATGACAGCCTTGGGCCTGACCCAATTAATTGGGAGCCCCATTCACACTGCGGGTCACATCCTGTATCTGGTTTTTGTCTGTGGACAGTGGCAGGATGATCTCGGTATAGGGGGTATAGTCATTGAACCCCTGTCATGGTCAGATCATTCGCTCCTTAGGCTGGACTTCCAGGCCACTCCCCCCTGCCACAGGGAGGTGGACCAAATACGATGGTTCCGCCCCAGGCGCCTGATGGATCCAGATAGGTTCCTGATGGAGCTTGGGCCATGTCCCGACGTTCGAGCACACGACTCGGTTGAGGACCTGGTCGCCACCTGGGATAAGGTGGCGGCCGGGGCCCTTGACAGGGTTGTGCCCTTGTGGCCTCTGACCCGGTGCCGATCTCACTCGGCCCCTTGGTTTTCCGAGGAGCTACGGGAGATGAAGCACCGGAAAAGACGCCTGGAGAGTATTTGGAGGACTACTCGCTCCGGATCTGACCGAACACTATTACGGTCCACCTCTAGGCCTTCTAGAGATCCACCTCTAGGCCCCTCGATTGTGGGGTGCCTCAGGGGTCGGTCTTCTCTCCTCTCCCGTTCAACATTTATGTGAAACCGCTGGGGGAGATCATCTGTGGCTTTGGGGTGAGGTGTCATCTGTATGCTGATGATACTCAGCTGTACATCTCCACCCCAAGCCACCCCAACAATGCCGTGGAGGTCATGTCCCGTTGTCTGGAGGCTGTGCGGAACTGGATGGGTGGGAACAGGCTCCGACTCAACCCTTCTAAGACTGAGTGGCTGTGGTTTCCAGCGTCCCGATATAACCAGATAGTTCCATCGCTGGCTATTGGGGGTGAGATTTTGCCCCCTTCAGAGAGGGCTCGCAATCTGGGTGTCCTCCTGGATGTACGGCTGTCTTTGGAAGACCACATTACGGCCGTCTCCAGGGGGGCGTTTCATCAGGTTCACCTGATTCGCCAGATGCGGCCCTTTCTGGATCGGGATGCCTTACGCACAGTCACTCATGCCCTGGTCACCTCCCTACTGGACTACTGTAACGCCCTCTATATGGGGCTCCCGAATGGGAGCATCCGGAGGCTTCAACTGGTACAGAATGCAGCCGCGCAGGTGGTTATGGGGGCGTCAAGGTTCTCGCATGTGACACCCCTCCTGCATGAGCTGCATTGGTTGTCGGTGGCCTCTCGGGTGCGCTTTAAGATTTTAGTGTTAACTTTTAAAGTGCTCCATGGCATCGGACCAGGATATTTACAAGACCGCATTCTGCCATTCTCCTCTCACCGTCCGGTGCGCTCCCACAGGGAGGGTCTCTTGCGGGTCCCGTCGGCATCTATGTGCCGACTGGTGACCCCGAGGAATAGGGCCTTCTCTGTGGGGGCGTCTGCCCTCTGGATTGGGTTGCCCCCGGAGTTACGGACAGCCACGGACCTGGGGACCTTCAGGCGTGCCTTGAAAACTTGGCTCTTTGACCAGGCCGGCTTGGGCTGATTTTAGATTTGGGTGTTTTACCTTTTTATGAAATTTTAGGGTTTTAGGGAAGGGTTTTAACTGTTTACAGCCAGGGTCTTAGTTTAATTTAGTTTTATTTTTTCACATATTTATTGTTTTAATTGTATGGCTGTGCACCGCTCCAAGTCCTTCGGGAGAGGAGCGGTATATAAATAAATATTTATTATTATTATTATTATTATTATTATTATTATTATTATTATTATTATTATTATTTAGTGGCGATAAGGGTGGCAAAGCGTTTTCACTTTTCCACACTTATTGCGTCTGCAGGAAACCGCCCGGCCGCCCTGTTTAGAGTGACCCACTCCCTCCTGGAAGGGGGAGCACGAGAGGACCCCTTGCAGGGACGGGCTGAGGACTTTTCAAATTTCCTGCTGGATAAAATCGCTCGGATCCGGGATGATTTGGACTCTGAATGGGCAACTCTGGGCAGAGGGTCGGGGGTGGAATTTGGAGAGGTCATTTGGGAAGAGTTTGATCTTGTGACCCCCAAAGACGTGGATAGGATCCTGCGGGGGCTGAATGCTACTACATGTTTACTGGACCCGTGCCCCTCCTGGCTGGTGTTGGCCACTCGGGAGGTGACACGAGGTTGGTTCCAGGGTATCATGAATGCTTCCTTGTGCGGGGTTGGATGGGGCGGAACAGGCTTCGGCTCAACCCATCTAAGACCGAGTGGCTGTGCTTCCCGGCACCCCAGTACAGCTAGCTGGTTCCATCGCTGGCTGTGGGTGGGGGAATTCTTGCCCCCACAGAGAGGGCTCGCAATCTGGGTGTCCTCTTGGATGTGCGGCTGTCATTGGAGGACCATGTGGTGGCCGTCGCCAGGGGAGCTTTTGGTCAGGTCCATAGGATCTACCAGTTGCGGCCCTTTCTGGATCAGGATGCACTTCACACGGTCACCTCCATCCTCGTAATTTCCCGCCTAGACTATGCCAACGCTCTCTACATGGGGCTTCCCTTGAAGAGCACCCAGAGGCTCCAGCTGGTGCAGAATGCGGCCGTGCGGGTGATGTTGGGGGCTCCTCGGGGCTCCCATGTCAGGCCGCTCTTGCGCGAGCTGCATTGGCTGCCAGTGGCCTCCGGGTGCGCTTCAAGGTATTAGTTACCATCTTTAAAGAGCTCCATGGCTTGGGGCCGGGGTTTCTACGGGACCGCCTCCTGCCGTTATCATCCTCCCGCCGACCAATACACTCCCATAGAGTGGGTCTCCTCAGGGTGCCGCCGGCTGGCCAGCTGGTGACCCCAAGGGTGCAGGCCTTCTCGTTGGGGGCATCCTCCCTCTGGAATGAATTACCCCCGGAGATGAGCACCATCCCTGATCTCCTGACCTTCCGGAGGGCGGTGAAAACTCATCTATTTCGCCAAGCTGGTCTGGCCTAGGGTTCTCTTAGGGTTTTTAATCTGGTTTTATCTGGTATTTAGTCTTTTCAATTCCCTTTATATGTTTTTATTTTTCAGCCACTATATTAGATTTTAATTGTTTTTAATTTTGTATTGTTGTTGCATTTTTAATCGGCTGTACACCGCCCTGTGTCCTGTCAGGGAAAGAGGGCTGTATATAAGTTTAATAAAATAAATAAAATAAATAAATCCCTGGCCCAAATTCACCCAGCTGGCTTTCATGTGCAGGTTGAGGCTAGAACTCACCGTCTCCTGCTGACTGGCCCAAACCACCCAACTAATTTCACACGTTTAAGGTGGCAAACTAAAACGAGAACTCCCAGTCTCCTGGTTTCTAGCCACACAGTCGGTTCTCCCACATCCACCCCTAACTGAAGGGAGGAGGGGAACGATGGGGGTCCCTGGTGCTCTCCGAGTTCGGTGCTCTTGCTTGTGCCCGTTTTCTCGAGAGCCAAGTGAGGAGAGGAACCAACCGACCCTCGAATGGGCAAATCGAGGCAAGATTATTGGGGCTCCTCTCTTTCTGCCCTCCCCGCCTGGCCCGTCTTGGTACTTCCGAGCAGGGCTGATGAACCCGGATATTTGCCCTGCTGTGCACACACGGAGTCCCCGCTTGATTCAGGAATCCAAGGCTGCTGGAGCCGCCTGCTATTTCCGTGTCCTTTTTTCCTGACCGAAAGAAACGTTCAGTCCCAGCTAAGCCGTTAATAACCAGAGAGCCACAAAGACCTTCAGGCTAAATGGCAAAGCGAGGACAAGAGTTCAGGCATTATTGGCCTTAAGGGGCTGCCTTCATTTCTTAGAATAGAATCGCAGAAGGGACCTTGGAGGTCTTCTGGTCCAACCCCCTGCCTAGGCAGGAAACCCTACACCATTTCAGACAACACCTTTTTAAAAACTTCCAGCGTTGGAGCCTTCACAACTTCTGGAGGCAAGTTGTTGCACCAATTAATTGTTCTAACCGTCATTGTTCTCCTTAGTTCTAAGTTGCTTCTCTCCTTGATGAGTTTCCACCCATTGATTCTTGTCTTGCTTTCAGGGGCTTTGGAGAAGAGCTTGACTCCCTTTTCTTTGGGGCAGCCCCTGAGATACTGGAAGGCTGCTACTATATCCTCCCTAGTCCTTCTCTTCACCAGACTAGCCAGGCCCAGTTCCTGCAACCGTTCTTCCTATGTTTTAGCCTCCAGTTCCCTAATTCTCTTGCTTGCTCTTCTCTGAACTCTTTCCAGAGTTTCAATCTATTTCTTAGAATAGAATAAAAAATACAGAAGAACAGAGATGGAAAGGACCTCGGACATCTTCTAGTGCAGGGATCTCCAAACCTGGCCACTGTAAGACTTGTGGACTTCAACGCCCAGAATCCCCCAGCCAGCCAACCTCACCAGGGAATTCTGGGAATTGAAGTCTTAAAAGTTGCCAATCCGGGAGAGCCCTTGTTTAGTCCAACCTGCTCCCTACTCCATAAGGACGAGAGGATCTCTGAATCAAGGCTGCCTTGCAGGAGGGTAGAACCACGAATGAGTTAAGGGTCTCAGATCTCTCCCCCACTTCAGGCCTCTTCAAAGGGGCTTCTCTTTTGCCCAGGTGGGCGTAAAACGGGCTCCAGCCCAAGGAGCCTTCCAGAGGCAAAGAAGAGATTTCTCCTGGGAGGGGGCGGTGCATTTTCAAGGGGGAGGAGGACCCTTGCAGCTGGGATGGACTCAGGATCGCCCCGGCTTCGTCCAAGCCCACGCAGTCACTCCAGACCTGAATCCTGCACGAGTCCAAAAGAGGGCTGTGAAAATATCTACAGACCCCTCACATCCCAGGCATAAATTGTTTCAGCTCCTTCCCTCAAACAGCAGAACAACTAGACACAAGAACAGATTTTCCCCAAACACCATCACTCTGCTAAACAAATAATTCCCACAACACTGTCCAACTATTTACAAAGTCTGCACTACTAATATTATTCTCATCTTTCCTATTACCTATCTCATCCCACTTATGACTATAACCACGTTGCTTGTATCTCTACAATTTATATTGACTGTCTCCTAGTATGGTTTGATTGCTTATTGTACCCTATGACTAAATTCTGTATACTGTATACCCTATGACTGTATAACCCTATGGCCATTATTGTTATATCTTATGATTCTTGATGAATGTATTTTACTTTTTCTTTATGTACGCTGAGAGCATTTGCCCCAAAGACAAATTCCTTGTGTGTCCAATCACAACTGGCCAATAAAGAATTCTATTCTGTTCCTATTTTCTTTTCTATTCCTATTTCCAATTCAATTCAATCCCCATTTTCTGTTCTATTCCTAATTCCCATTTCATTCCAGTCTATTCTTCATTCCAATATCTATTCTATTCTATTCTATTCTAAATTCTGTTGTCTCTTGTTCTATTCTATTCTATTGTGTTCTTTATTCTGCTCTTTATTCTATTATTTTTATTCTTTATTCTATCCTATCTTATCCCGTCCTATATTTTTTTTTCTATTCCTATTTTCTATTCTTTTCTGTTCTGTTCCGTTCTGTTCTATTCTTCATTCCAATATCTTATCTACTCTATTCTATTCTTCATCTTATTCTATTCTATTCTCTCCTGTTCCATTCTATTCTCTTTATTCTGTTCTTTATTCTATTTATTCTTTTTTCTATTCTTTATTCTATCCTATCTTATCCTATATTTTCTTTTCTACTCCTATTTTTCTATTCTATTCTGTTCTTCATTCCAATAACTATTCTATTCTATTCTATTCTCTCCTGTTCTGTTCCATTCTATTCTGTTCTTTATTCTGTTCTTTATTCTAATCTATGTCTTCTGTTCTTTATTCTATCCTATCTTATCCTGTCCTATATTTTTTCTATTCCTATTTTTTATTCTTTTCTGTTCTGTTCCGTTCTGTTCTATTCTTCATTCCAATATCTTATCTACTCTATTCTATTCTTCATCTTATTCTATTCTATTCTCTCCTGTTCCATTCTATTCTCTTTATTCTGTTCTTTATTCTATTTATTCTTTTTTCTATTCTTTATTCTATCCTATCTTATCCTATATTTTCTTTTCTACTCCTATTTTTCTATTCTATTCTGTTCTTCATTCCAATAACTATTCTATTCTATTCTATTCTATTCTCTCCTGTTCTGTTCCATTCTATTCTGTTCTTTATTCTGTTCTTTATTCTAATCTATGTCTTCTGTTCTTTATTCTATCCTATCTTATCCTGTCCTATATTTTTTCTATTCCTATTTTTATTCTTTTCTGTTCTGTTCCGTTCTGTTCTATTCTTCATTCCAATATCTTATCTACTCTATTCTATTCTTCATCTTATTCTATTCTATTCTCTCCTGTTCTCTTCTATTCTCTTTATTCTGTTCTTTATTCTATTCTATTCTATTTTCTATTCTTTATTCTATCCTATCTTATCCTATATTTTCTTTTCTATTCCTATTTTTCTATTCTATTCTGTTCTTCATTCCAATAACTATTCTATTCTATTCCCTCCTGTTCTGTTCTGTTCCATTCTATTCTGTTCTTTATTCTGTTCTTTATTCTAATCTATGTCTTTTATTCTTTATTCTATCCTATCTTATCCTGTCCTATATTTTCTTTTCTATTCCTATTTTTCTATTCTATTCTGTTCTGTTCCGTTCCATTCTATTCTTCATTCCAATATCTTATCTATTCTATTCTTCATCTTATTCTATTCTATTTCCTCCTGTTCTATTCTACTCTCTTTACTCTATTCTATTCTTTTTTTCTATTCTTTATTCTATCCTATCTTATCATGTCCTGTATTTTCTTTTCTTTTCTATTCCTATTTTTCTGTTCTATTCTGTTCCATTCGCTTCTATTTCATTCCATTCCATTCCAACAGCTGCTCCTGGACTCCAGAGTCTGGACTCCCTCCAGGTTCCCTCCAGGTCCTTATGCCTGGCCTCGGGGGCAGATCAAACCCACCCCCACTCCTCGCCCCCTTCCCAATTGTCTCCCCACGACCCGAAAACCAGGGCAAAAACTGCCCGTCTTTTTGCACGCCTGCAAAGGAACCTGCGCACCCTCGAGGGTCCTCTAGGGCAGGGCTCTCCAACCTTAGCCATTTTGAGCCTTGGAGGACTTCAACTCCCAGAATCGCCCTCCACTCATGGTTAACTCAGGAACTCTGGGAGTTGAAGTACACAAAGTCTTAAACAGGCCAAGTTTGAAGGCCATTGCTCTAGGGGCAATGGTGATCCTGAATTTGAGGAGGGAGGGCGGGGGGCTTCCCTTTGGAGACCCCACCGCTCCCCAAAGCCCTGGCTCTGAGGAAGGCGTGGCCTGTCCCCGGGGGGCTGTGGGGAGGGGTGAGAGGGAGAGAACCCTCCACCCGCCGCTATGCAAAAGGGGGAGCGCGCTCTCTTTAAGCGGGGGCTACTGCCCCCGATCCAAAAAGCCGCGTCCGCGCATCGCCTGTCTCGCGCGCCCCCTGCCGGCCTCTTTGCAAGGCGCTGAAAAAAGGAGCAGGAGGAGGGGCAGAGGGCGCGCATGCGCAGGAGGAGCGATTCTGCCCGGGCTCCCGGCATCTCCCAGCTGCGCGATACGGAAGTCAGTGGCGTGGAGACACGTGTCAGGAGCAAGGTGGGGGGGGAGGGGGAGGAGGGAGGCGGGGGGCTGCAATAAGTCACGCCTCTCGTCCAAGCGGGCCGGGGAGGATGGGAGTGGGAGTGCCAGGCTGGAGGGGGAGGGAAAGGGGGGACTCCAGGGGTCCCTGAGCATGCAAGCAACCGGGGTGGCTGGGTGCGCAAGTGGGTCTCAGGATCGGGGCAGGGAAGCGGCGTTGGGGCTCCTCCTCTCCCTTCCAGGAAGGGGTCCAAGCCGCAGGAGCTCCAACCTGGGGATCCCCTTAATGGGGGGTTGGGGGCTTCGGGGCGTGGCGGGGTTGATCCCGGGACACCCCCCCCCCCCTTTCTCCCAAGATCTCCGGGATCTGGGTCCGCGTGGCCCAGCAGCTCCGCAGGGTTGCAACGGACGCGGGTTCGGCCTGAATGACCCCCAAGGAGGTCAGATTGGGGGTTCCCCACCCGGGAACCCCAAATGCTTGCAGGCAACGCTGAATAGCATCCTCTAAAAGCTAGCGGGGTTCCCCCGGAGCCCCCAAGCCGGGGCTGCCGCTCCTTTGCCCCTCCCAAGTTTAGCAAAGTCCTGCAAAAGTTTGGCACCCCGTTCGCAACCTCGGCTGCTTGAAGACGGGAGGACTTCAACTCCCAGGATTCCCCTTCAGGGCCCACCATCCCTCACAGGGGGAATTCTGGGAGTTGAAGTCCACCCGTCTTCAAGCAACCGAGGTTGAGGAACCCCAGAGTTTCCCCCTGTATTCAATCAATCAATCAAATCAATCAATCAGAACAGAGCTGGAAGGGACCTTGAAGGTCATCTAGTCCAGCCCCCTGCTCAAGCAGGAGACCCTATATCATTTTAGACAAGTGGCTGTCCAGTCTCTTCTTGAAAACCTCCAGTGATGGAGCATCCACAACTTCTGGTGGCAAGCAGTTCCCCTGGTTAATCGTCCTCGCTGTTAGGAAGTTTCTCCTTCATTCCAGCTTGCATTGTGAAGGAAAAGCAGTAGTTTCCCTGATAGGGAAATGCAAACTGAGCCAGCCGTGTGCAGCAGCTGCCAAAAAAGCCCACACGGTTCTAGGCTGAATAAGCAGAGGGACAGACTCAAGATCAGGTGAAGTGTTACTACTACCCCTTTTACAAGGCCTTGGCTGGAATTGGGGGTGCGTAGTTTGATGAGAAGAAGGACAAGGGATGATACAATAGCGGTGTAATCTCAGGGGCTGCCCCAAAGAAGAGGGAGTCAAGCTCTTCTCCAGAGCCCCTGAAGGCAGGAGAAAGAAGCAGCAGATGGAAACTCCTCAAGGAGAGAAGCAACTTAGAACTAAGGAGGAATTTGATTTTCCGGGTGGGCTTCATACTACTCAAAACATTTAACGCTATTCTTAAATTGTTCCTGGTTTGTCTATTAGGAAGGAATCCGTTTTGATCTTTCAAAAAATGTTCATTCAGTATTTTTTTTAGTCTACTTGCTATAATTGTAGTCAATATTTTGTAGTCAGTATTTAAGAGAGAAATTGGTCTATAATTTTGTATAAATCTTGAATCTGAATCTTCTTTCGGGATCAAGGAAATTAGTGTCTCCTTCCATGAATCCGGCATTCTAGCTGCCAGTAGGACCTCACTGTATACTTCCACCACAAGAGGCCCTAGTTGCTCTCCTATTTTCTTATAAAGCTCCCCTGGGATCCCATCAGGTCCTGGAGTTTTATTGTTCTTTTGATTTTCTATTGCTGTTTTTAGCTCGGACCGTGTAATATCTCTAATTAACATTTCTTTCATCTTATCTCCAATGATTTTATCTTTTGTTGGATCTAAATAGTTTCTTATCATATCTTCATTTACCTCCTTCTTTTTATAAAGGTCTTCAAAGAATTTACATGCAATTTCTTTTTTCTGTTCTATTCCCTGCTGGGCATCCACATTTTCCTCTATTAATTGGTAAATCAATCTTTTCTGTTTTTCTTTTTTGAGTCTATAGGAAAACCATCTTCCTGGTTTATTAGCCTGTTCAAAAAATATTTGTTAGTTATATTTAACTTTGTAACCATTCCTTCCTGTTCAAGTAAATTTATTTTATGTTTAGTTATTATCATCTGATTTTGCAATTTGGAGTCTTGGGGTGTTTTTAATTGAATTTCTAGTTCTTTAATTCTTTGTTTCAATTTGTTTTGTTGGGCGTATTTTTCTTTTTTTCTCCTAGCAGTGTATGATATCGTTGTGCCCCTTATTATAGCCTTCATTGTATCCCAAATATTCTCTTTCGTAGTTACTTCATTATTATTTTCTTTAAAAAAAAATCTAATTCCTCCTTAAGTCTATTCATAAACTCTTTCTCTTTAGTTAGCTGTGTATTTACAGTCCACCTTTTCCGTGGCTTTTTCCTACCTTTCCATACTATCTGAATCGGATTATGATCTGCCCATTCGTTAGGTAAAATTTCGATCTCTTTAGCTTATCTGCTAGCTCACCATTCATCCACACCGTATCAATTCGTGTCCATGACTGATGTGGGTTGGAATAAAATGTAAATTGCTTTTTCTCTGGATTTAATTTCCTCCACCTATCTATCAAATTTAGTTCAATCATCATTTCCCCACATGTTTTCGGTAATTTTCCCTTTTTCCTCTTTTCCCCCCCACTACTGTGATCTTTCTGGGTGTCCGCAATGGCATTAAAGTCCCCCAAGATACAAATACTCCTTTTTTCTAATTCCACTATTTTTTCATGTAATTGTTTAAACAATTCTTTTTGATTATCGTTAGGAGCATAAATGACTACTAGTAAAATTGGAATTAATTTAATCCAAATTTGTAACACCAGAATTCTTCCATTAGAATCTCTCCAAATTAACTCTGCTTTCATATCTTCTTTCACGCATACTGCTATCCCTTTCTTTTTCCCAAAGTCTGCTGGCGACGTATACAAATTCCCTAGCTTGGGGCATTCTATATAGTTTTCATCTTCCTTCTTATATGAGCTTCTTGTAAACATATCTGCATTTTGTTTAATTAGCTTAGTTAGTATTCTTTTCCTTTTTATCCTAGAACTCAGACCATTTATATTAATTGATAATATTTTCCTTTCCTCGTCCATTGCCTAATTAACTCTTGCTCTTTGTCTTGTAGTTACTCCTGTCTCTCTTTGTAGCTGATTTTGTGTTTTCAGTTCTTCTCTCTTTTGCTTCCTATCTCTATTCTTTTGGTAATCTTGATCGTCTTGTGAGTTTGATTCTAATTCATTTTACTACTCGATTCTTCTGGACCTACCAATTGTTCATAGAATTCTTGAGCTTTTTCCACGGAATCTACTCTGACTTTTCTTCCTTCCCATGAAATTAACATCCCCTCTGGGATTAACCATCTGAATATAATGCCTTTTCGGTTTAATTGATTCGCCAAAAATTTATAGTTTCCTTTGCTCTCTCACTCTTCTTGGGATTTGTTTAAGCACCAGAACTTCTTTTCCTTTATATGTAATTATCTCTTCTCTAGATATTTTATATATAACTTTATTATTTATATATATGGGCCTTGGTGGTGCAGGCTGTTAATCATCTAGCACTTAGTGCAAGCTGCCTGCAATTAGTGCAGGCTCAAATCCCACCAGGGTCAAGGTTGACTCAGCCTTCCATCCTCTCGGGGTAGGTAAATTGAGGACCCAAGATTGTTGGGGGCAATAAGCTGACGTTGTAAAAATGCCGCTTGGGGGGGCTAAAAGCCCTAGTAATAAGCAGGCATATACAATGGAATGAAGGCTATTGCCGAGCACTTAGCATGGTGCTCTATACACTGTAAGCCGCCTTGAGTCTCCGGAGAAGGGCGGCATATAATGCAAATTAAAAAAAAAATAACATCCTGAACCTTTTTCTAGCACATCTTACATGGACCTTTTTTGGATATTTATGGCATTTTACATAGTTTGTGCTCACTCTGTAAACTTCATCCAGCTCTTTCAAGATATCATCCTTATCTTTTTCCAACAGTTCTGCTAGTATGTTCTGGAATCTTAAATATGCTGCGGCCTTATCCATTTCTAGGTAGACCAAGGAATCGTCCATTTCTTTGCTCACATTTCTTAATTGTTCACCGACCATTTCCAACCTCTTCTCAGTTTGTTTGGTCTTCTTCTCAACCTCCTTTATTGTTGATTCATTTCTCTCTAGAGCTCGCTGTATTATTCCAATTTTTTGATCCAGCTTTGAGATACCTAATTTCATTTCTGCTTTTAAGTTCTCCATCTTTGCTTTTAATTCATTTGTGTCAGCTCTTGTCTCAGTATGGATTTTTGTCATTATTTCCTGAAGTTTCGACATAGATTCTTGTAAAATAAGAAGAGCTGATTGAATATTAGCATTCGTGATGGTAGGTTGTTTCTCTCCAGATAGTGTTTCCTCAATTGTCTTTTGTGCCATCACTGAGGGCGATGCCGCTGCAGTTGTTTGTACTGAGGTAATCTTCTTCCCAGATTTAAGCGTTGTATTAGCTGTAGAAGTCATCTCTTGTAAAATTTGTTTCTGTTTTTGTATTATATTAAATACATTATCCCAAATTAGCATTCACTATTGAAAAGTATCCAATAGTAGTAGCCACTACTCTAGTTAATTTAGTAAGTTAATAAATTAATCACTCCTATCAATATAAATATTCCCCAACACAGTTTTTAACTTAATTTCTAAATCAAATACCTGGATTTATACTTCTTAATGTTATCTCAGATTTCTCTGTTTAAGTTTAAAGTATTACTGAACTATATATCTATAAATGCTATGAAATTCTCAATATTATAAAATAGTATTTCAAATGTTTACAAATCTAATTGAAGGTATATTAATCTTACTATACAACAATTGGTTATTTAATCTAATAATAATTAATCACAATAATTTAGTCTACTATAATCAACGCCTATATCAAATATCAATACTTTAATAGTTAATTGATTATCACCTCCCATTTTTTTCTATGTATTAAAACCAGATGTAAATTTCAATATTTACTAATATATCAATTAAATCCTATACAAATCCCATTTACCACATTCAAAAATCAATTGAGTTGGTGTCGGGATAATTGCAATCAGCAGAGTTATAAGCACAAAGTCTCTTAGTATAGCTGTTCAGTTCTTCCTCTCCGAATTAGAAAGATCCTTCACCAAACACACCGGAAGTGCAGTCTTACTGAGTAATGTCCCTGGTTTTACAGTCTCACCGTACTTTCCGTTATCACCGTTCCACCCTTCGTTTAAGAGTCCTACAAGTCTATTTCTAAATTTCATAGAGTTTCTTTGTTTGGTAAATCTCCTCCACTTGTTACGGCTCCAAGTCAATAGTCCAAAAAAAAAGTCAATAGGTTAATTAGGCTTCGTCCGCGGAATCTTTAAAGTTACAATGAGGCTGTTTGTTTCCTCCCTTCCGATCTCCCTCCGGTCTCAAATTCGTCCTTCCAATCTTCCCAAAATCCAGAAATCAAATCTCTCCCACTTCCCAGATAATGAGGTCGTTATTCTTCTTTTTTTTCCCCAATTACTGTCAGTCACTCAGATCTCTCAGCTTTTCTTATCTTCTGTATCTGATCGCTCGCGTTCTTACTCCCTTCCGTCTCACGAGCCCTTTCGCTTTCACCGCCACTCGTATCTGCTTTGGCTGCTGCTTTCGGGCTTCGCTCCGACTAATTTTCTCCAGTGCTCGACACTCAATCAAATTCGCAAATTCTTTCCCTCACACTCCTCGTTCACCACAGACTGTCACTCACTCGCTTCCTCTTGTATATAACGATCCGGACTTTGGTACCGCCATTACTGGTGGTCACTTTATGTCGGTCTCTACAAGGTCTCTCTGCGTCGCGATGAGGATTGCCTTCTCCGCACCGCAACTCGAGTCTCCCCACACCAGCATGCTTCTCTACAGGTTATGTGCACCCCTAAGGGTCTCTCCAACAGCAAGAAAAGGTAACTTGGAACCCAGAGCGAGCTTTAGCACCTCCACTTGTCCATACCTCGTCACATGTATCTCGTATTTTGGAGTACTATGAAGCCCATCCGGAAAAACAAATAGCCCTTGTTTCCTTGGATACGCAGAAGGCCTTCGATAATTTAAATTGGCAGTTCCTAATTCAACAAATCTACAATATGAATTTAGGCACTAAATTTGAAAACATTGTGACTACAATTTATGGCTCACAAAAGGCAAATATATAATTAACAGAGAATATACATGCTCAAAAATACAGAAAGGAGTTAGGCAAGGGTATCCATTATCTCCTCTGCTCTTCATATTATCCTTGGAAACACTGCTTACATGAATTAGACAAAACCCAGGAATAAAGGGGTTAAAAATTAAGAAAGAAGAATACAAACTGCAGTCATTCGCGGACGATATGGTCTTTTTTTTTTAGAGGAAGCAATTGAAACAGGCCAAGAATTATTGAAAGAATTAGAGCAATTTGGGAAAGTTGCAGGACTTAAAATTAATAGGGAAAAGATTAAATTAATAACTAAAAATTTAACAGAAAAATAGAAATTAAAATTGGAAAAGACAATGGGACTACAAGTGGTAAAAAAAATTAAATACTTAGGAATTTGGCTAACGGCCCATTGTAAAACTCTAATGGAAAATAACTATAGTAAATTGTTACAACAAGTAAAAAAAGACTTAGAGATATGGGTCAAACTGCAAATCTCCCTTTTAGGGAGGATTGCTACTATTAAAATGAATATTCTTCCTGAATTTATTTATTTATTCCAAACAGTACGAATAACAATATATAAAAATTATTTTCTGGAACTTAATAGGATAACCACTAAATTTATTTGGCAAGGGAAAAAAACGATAAAATTAAAGGCGATACAAGATATGAAGAGCAGGGGGGTATGGCACTCCCAAATTGGGAATATATCATAGCGCAGCCTCCTTACTTTAGCTGAAAGAGTGGGTAAACCTGTCGAATAAAAGAATCTTATTTATTTATTTTTGGATAAAATCCAAATAAGATCAAAATAAGATAAAATCCAAAAATCCAAAAAATAAATAAATAAATAAATTTTATATCTAGAAGGCCACGATTTACAGAGGGGGGTGGCATGCATTTTTATGGGACATTGGAAAAACTAAACAGAATTATTTCCACAGACATATAATTAGAGACTCTTTATTGGCTACTTGGAATAAAATAAGAAAAAAACATTATTTAAAAATCCCAATCTCCATCTCAACGATGGAGGCGATGATACACCCAAACAATTTGGATCTTAATAAGATGATAAAATACAAGGACATCCTAGATGCGCAAGGAACTTTAAAATCACGGCAAGACCTCCAAGAACAAGGGCTAAGAGTAGACTGGTGGGCTTACCTGCAAATTCAAAATAGATACAGACAAGATTAAAAAAACTTTGGAATTTACGGTAAGCTACAACAACTATATAAAATCTTATTAGGTCCTGATAAAAAAAATATAACCAAATTTTATAACTATTAGAGATAGAATTAGAAAAAGTACTCAAAGGTAACGTAATAGCTTGGAGCAGAAATATAGGACGTACCATTACATTATTAGAATGGGAAAAGGTCTGGATTAGGAATAATAAAATTACAAAATCAGCAACATATAAAGAAAATGCCTATAAAATGTTTTATAGATGGCATCTCTCCCCTTCGAGAATAGCGAAGTTGTCTCCTAACATGAATCCGAATTGTTGGAAAAGAAACAAGGAACATTCTTTCACATGTGGTGGTCCTGCACTGAAGCCCAAAGATATTGGCGTAGAATTAAAAAATGGTTAGAGGAAATAACGACGGAGCAAATTGAACTAAAACCAGAATAATTTCTTATTAGGAATTTTTAATAGACAATTTCCCAAAAAGCCAAATATATAATATTACATATTCTCACTGCAGCTAGATTAATCTTTGCACAATGTTGGAACAAGCTGGTATTCCAACAGAGGAAAGGGATTCATTCAGAAAAATAGCAGCAATGTGCAGCGAGGGATAAATTAACAGTGAGACCACTCGAGGGATAAAGACTCATACAGAATATTTATAAGCGGCTGGGAATGTGGTTGATATTGGGTTTGTAGACAAAAATAGGAACAATACATTAGTAAATATTGTTTAATTGAAAAAGTGGTAGTAATTGCATATCGCATTAGTGTATTTGGAAAATATGACACCAATAAGGATAACAATAAGGAGTCACAGGACTGTTGATAATGGAATAGTTTCTTTTTATTTAATTTTTTTCCTTCTTTGCTTTTTTGGTGTGTGTGTATGTCGGTGTTTGTTGTTTTAGTTGTATAATAAATAAAATTTGTTTTTTTAAAAAGGGGGAAAGTTGCGTTAGTACTAATTTCAACACCATTTTGGGTTTGGATGAATCTGATTTATGGTTAATAGTAATTTTAATGACCTCTGTGATGGAGAGCATGCATGCCACAATAACTTTAGGAAGGTAAAGTATATGTGACCCAGGTGGGATGACACAAACAACACAGGCCACAAAAAAAAAAAAGGTGAAGTTCACGTAATTCCTTGCTTTGCTTCCAAAGCTCCAAAGATCATGACTGGGAGGACAAAAAACTCCCCCACAAACAGGTTAGTGGAAAAGGAGGAAAGGCTGGTTAAAATGAAATAATATCTATAAATTATAACTAGAAAAAAACAAACACAATCAAATCACACTGAATCAATTAAGGAACCAGGCAGATAAGGGCTTGAAGCGTCCACAGAGATAGGGAAATACACCCTGGAGGGATGCCAAACTCAGTTAAGGAGGACAGACTAGAAATATTTTCACACTTTGTTTCCAGCACGGGCTCATGCCCAGCCTTGTCCTTTTAAAATATTCTCCAAGCTGCAGCCCATGAAGGGGAGCCAGGCCTTTCCTCACCCCGTTAGACCATGCCATCACTTTTCTCCCTTATCCTCTCTTCCCTGGTGTACTAGGATGGAGAGGGGATGGGCCTGGGTCCTCCTCT
>CM042848.1:83951942-83979957 GCA_023653725.1 Bungarus multicinctus
TGGGGACTTAGAAGCCATTGCGGACACCCAGAAAGATCACAGTAGTGGGGGAAAAAGAGGGAAAAAGAGAAAATTACCGAAAAACATGTGGGGAAATGATGATTGAACTAAATTTGATAGATAGGTGGAGGAAATTAAATCCAGAGAAAAGCAATTTACATTTTATTCCAACCCACATCAGTCATGGACACGAATTGATACGGTGTGGATGAATGGTGAGCTAGCAGATGAGCTAAAAGAGATCGAAATTTTACCTAACGAATGGGCAGATCATAATCCGATTCAGATAGTATGGAAAGGTAGGAAAAAGCCAAGGAAAAGATGGACTCTAAATACACAGCTAACTGAAGAGAAAGAGTTTATGAATAGACTTAAGGAGGAATTAGATTTTTTTTTAAAGAAAATAATAATGAAGTAACTACGAAACAGAATATTTGGGATACAATGAAGGCTATAATAAGGGGCACAACGATATCATACACTGCTAGGAGAAAAAAAGAAAAATACGCCCAACAAAACAAATTGAAACAAAGAATTAAAGAACTAGAAATTCAATTAAAAACACCCCAAGACTCCAAATTGCAAAATCAGATGATAATAACTAAACATAAAATAAATTTACTTGAACAGGAAGGAATGGTTACAAAGTTAAATATAACTAACAAATATTTTTTGAACAGGCTAATAAACCAGGAAGATGGTTTTCCTATAGACTCAAAAAAGAAAAACAGAAAAGATTGATTTACCAATTAATAGAGGAAAATGTGGATGCCCAGCAGGGAATAGAACAGAAAAAAGAAATTGCATGTAAATTCTTTGAAGACCTTTATAAAAAGAAGGAGGTAAATGAAGATATGATAAGAAACTATTTAGATCCAACAAAAGATAAAATCATTGGAGATAAGATGAAAGAAATGTTAATTAGAGATATTACACGGTCCGAGCTAAAAACAGCAATAGAAAATCAAAAGAACAATAAAACTCCAGGACCTGATGGGATCCCAGGGGAGCTTTATAAGAAAATAGGAGAGCAACTAGGGCCTCTTGTGGTGGAAGTATACAGTGAGGTCCTACTGGCAGCTAGAATGCCGGATTCATGGAAGGAGACACTAATTTCCTTGATCCCGAAAGAAGATTCAGATTCAAGATTTATACAAAATTATAGACCAATTTCTCTCTTAAATACTGACTACAAAATATTGACTACAATTATAGCAAGTAGACTAAAAAAAATACTGAATGAACATTTTTTGAAAGATCAAAACGGATTCCTTCCTAATAGACAAACCAGGAACAATTTAAGAATAGCGTTAAATGTTTTGAGTAGTATGAAGCCCACCCGGAAAATCAAATTCCTCCTTAGTTCTAAGTTGCTTCTCTCCTTGAGGAGTTTCCATCTGCTGCTTCTTTCTCCTGCCTTCAGGGGCTCTGGAGAAGAGCTTGACTCCCTCTTCTTTGGGGCAGCCCCTGAGATTACACCGCTATTGTATCATCCCTTGTCCTTCTTCTCATCAAACTACGCACCCCCAATTCCAGCCAAGGCCTTGTAAAAGGGGTAGTAGTAACACTTCACCTGATCTTGAGTCTGTCCCTCTGCTTATTCAGCCTAGAACCGTGTGGGCTTTTTTGGCAGCTGCTGCACACGGCTGGCTCAGTTTGCATTTCCCTATCAGGGAAACTGCTGCTTTTCCTTCACAATGCAAGCTGGAATGAAGGAGAAACTTCCTAACAGCGAGGACGATTAACCAGGGGAACTGCTTGCCACCAGAAGTTGTGGATGCTCCATCACTGGAGGTTTTCAAGAAGAGACTGGACAGCCACTTGTCTAAAATGATATAGGGTCTCCTGCTTGAGCAGGGGGCTGGACTAGATGACCTTCAAGGTCCCTTCCAGCTCTGTTCTGATTGATTGATTTGATTGATTGATTGAATACAGGGGGAAACTCTGGGGTTCCTCAACCTCGGTTGCTTGAAGACGGGTGGACTTCAACTCCCAGAATTCCCCCTGTGAGGGATGGTGGGCCCTGAAGGGGAATCCTGGGAGTTGAAGTCCTCCCGTCTTCAAGCAGCCGAGGTTGCGAACGGGGTGCCAAACTTTTGCAGGACTTTGCTAAACTTGGGAGGGGCAAAGGAGCGGCAGCCCCGGCTTGGGGGCTCCGCGGGAACCCCGCTAGCTTTTAGAGGATGCTATTCAGCGTTGCCTGCAAGCATTTGGGGTTCCCGGGTGGGGAACCCCCAATCTGACCTCCTTGGGGGTCATTCAGGCCGAACCCGCGTCCGTTGCAACCCTGCGGAGCTGCTGGGCCACGCGGACCCAGATCCCGGAGATCTTGGGAGAAAGGGGGGGGGGTGTCCCGGGATCAACCCCGCCACGCCCCGAAGCCCCCAAACCCCCATTAAGGGGATCCCCAGGTTGGAGCTCCTGCGGCTTGGACCCCTTCCTGGAAGGGAGAGGAGGAGCCCCAACGCCGCTTCCCTGCCCCGATCCTGAGACCCCCTTGCGCACCCAGCCACCCCGGTTGTTTGCATGCTCAGGGACCCCTGGACTCTCCCCCTTTCCCTCCCCCGGTCCGGCCTGCAACTCCCTCTCCCATCCTCCCCGGCCCGCTTGCACTCGAGGCGCTGACTTATTGCAGCCTCCCTCCTCCCCGCCCCACCTTGCTCCAAACACGTGTCTCCACGCCACTCACTTCCGTGTCGCGCAGCTGGGAGATGCCCGGAGCTCGGGCAGAATCGCTCCTCCTGCGCATGCGCGCCCTCTGCCCCTCCTCCTGCTCCTTTTTTCAGCGCCTTGCAAAGAGGCCGGCAGGGGGCGCGCGAGACAGGCGATGCGCGGACGCGGCTTTTTGGATCGGGGCAGCAGCCTCGGCTTAAAGAGAGCGCGCTCCCCCTTTTGCATAGCGGCGGGTGGGGGGTTCTCTCCCTCTCACCCCCCCACAGCCCCCCGGGGGCAGGCCACGCCTTCCTCGGAGCCAGGGCTTTGGGGAGCGGTGGGGTCTCCCAAAGGGAAGCCCCCCGCCCTCCCTCCTCAAATTCAGGATCAGCATTGCCCCTAGAGCCGAGGTCTCCCACCTTGGTCACTTTAAGACTTGTGGACTTCAGCTCCCAGAATTCCTCAGCCAGCTGGCTAGGGAATTCTGGGAGTTGAAGTCTTCCAAGGCTTAAAATGGCTAAGGTTGGAGAGCCCTGCCTAGAGGACCCTCGAGGGTGCGCAGGTTCCTTTGCAGGCGTGCAAAAAGACGGGGAGTTTTTGCCCTGGTTTTCGGGTCGTGGGGAGACAATTAGGGAGGGGGCGAGGAATGGGGGTGGGGTTTGATCTGCCCCCGAGGCCAGGCATAAGGACCTGGAGGGAACCTGGAGGGAGCCCAGATTCTGGAGTCCAGGAGCAGCTGTTAGAATGGAATGGAACAGAATAGAATAGAAAAATAGGAATAGAAAAGAAAAGAAAATATAGGACATGATAAGATGGGATAGAATAAAGAATAGAAAAAAATAATAGAATAGAATAAAGATCAGAATAAAGAGAGTAGAATAGAACAGGAGAAAATAGAATAGAATAAGATGAAGAATAGAATAGAGTAGATAAGATATTGGAATGAAGAATAGAACAGAACGGAACGGAACAGAAAAGAATAGAAAATAGGAATAAAAAGAAAATATAGGACAGGATAAAATAGGATAGAATAAAGAATTAAAAGAATAGAATAAAGAGCAGAATAAAGAACACAATAGAATAGAATAGAACAAGAGAGAACAGAATTTAGAATAGAATAGATATTGAAATGAAGAATAGACAGGAATGGAATGGGAATTAGGAATAGAATAGAACAGAAAATGGGGATTGAATTGAATTGGAAATAGGAACAGAATAGAATTCTTTATTGGCCAGTTGTGATTGGACACACAAGGAATTTGTCTTTGGGGCAAATGCTCTCAGCGTACATAAAGAAAAAGTAAAATATATTCATCAAGAATCATATAACAATAATGGCCATAGGGTTATACAGTCATAAGGGTATACAGTATATAGAATTTAGTCATAGGGTACAATAAGCAATCAAACCATACCAGGAGACAGTCAATATAAATTGTAGAGATACAAGCAACGTGGTTATAGTCATAAGTGGGATGAGATAGGTAATAGGAAAGGTGAGAATAATAATAGTAGTGCAGACTTTGTAAATAGTTGGACAGTATTGTGGGAATTATTTGTTTAGCAGAGTGATGGCGTTCAGGAATGTTCTTGTGTCTAGTTGTTCTGGTGTTTGAGGGAAGGAGCTGAAACAGTTTATGCCTGGGATGTGAGGGGTCTGTAGATATTTTCACAGCCCTCTTTTGGACTTGTGCAGGATATAGGTCTGGAGTGACTGCGTGGGCTTGGACGAAGCCGGGGCGATCCTGCGTCCATCCCAGCTGCAAGGGTCCTCCTCCCTCTTGAAAATGCACCGCCCCCTCCCAGGAGAAATCTCTTCTTTGCCTCTGGAAGGCTCCCTGGGCTGGAGCCCGTTTTACGCCCACCTGGGCAAAAGAGAAGCCCCTTTGAGGAGGCCTGAAGTGGGGAAGAGATCTGAGACCCTTAACTCATTCGTGGTTCTACCCTCCTGCAAGGCAGCCTTGATTCAGAGATCCTCTCGTCCTTATGGAGTAGGGAGCAGGTTGGACTAAACAAGGGCTCTCCCGGATTGGCAACTTTTAAGACTTCAATTCCCAGAATTCCCTGGTGAGGTTGGCTGACTGGGGGATTCTGGGAGTTGAAGTCCACAAGTCTTACAGTGGCCAGGTTTGGAGACCCCTGCACTAGAAGATGTCCGAGGTCCTTTCCATCTCTGTTCTTCTGTATTTTTTATTCTATTCTAAGAAATAGATTGAAACTATGGAAAGAGTTCAGAGAAGAGCAAGCAAGAGAATTAGGGGACTGGAGGCTAAAACATAGGAAGAACGGTTGCAGGAACTGGGCCTGGCTAGTCTGGTGAAGAGAAGGACTAGGGAGGATCAAGTAGCAGCCTTCCAGTATTTCAGGGACTGCCCCAAAGAAGAGGGAGTCAAGCTCTTCTCCAAAGCCCCTGAAGGCAAGACAAGAATCAATGGGTGGAAACTCATCAAGGAGAGAAGCAACTTAGAACTAAGGAGAACAATGACAGTTAGAACAATTAATTGGTGCAACAACTTGCCTCCAGAAGTTGTGAAGGCTCCAACGCTGGAAGTTTTTAAAAAGGTGTTGTCTGAAATGGTGTAGGGTTTCCTGCCTAGGCAGGGGGTTGGACTAGAAGACCTCCAAGGTCCCTTCTGCGATTCTATTCTAAGAAATGAAGGCAGCCCCTTAAGGCCAATAATGTCTGAACTCTTGTCCTCGCTTTGCCATTTAGCCTGAAGGTCTTTGTGGCTCTCTGGTTATTAACGGCTTAGCTGGGACTGAACGTTTCTTTCGGTCAGGAAAAAAGGACACGGAAATAGCAGGCGGCTCCAGCAGCCTTGGATTCCTGAATCAAGCGGGGACTCCGGGTGTGCAGAGCAGGGCAAATATCCGGGTTCATCAGCCCTGCTCGGAAGTACCAAGAGGGGCCAGGCGGGGAGGGCAGAAAGAGAGGAGCCCCAATAATCTTGCCTCGATTTGCCCATTCGAGGGTCGGTTGGTTCCTCTCCTCACTTGGCTCTCGAGAAAACGGGCACAAGCAAGAGCACCGAACTCGGAGAGCACCAGGGACCCCCGTCGTTCCCCTCCTCCCTTCAGTTAGGGGTGGATGTGGGAGAACCGACTGTGTGGCTAGAAACCAGGAGACTGGGAGTTCTCGTTTTAGTTTGCCACCTTAAACGTGTGAAATTAGTTGGGTGGTTTGGGCCAGTCAGCAGGAGACGGTGAGTTCTAGCCTCAACCTGCACATGAAAGCCAGCTGGGTGAATTTGGGCCAGGGATCCAGCCCAATCCATCTCACAGAGTTGTTGTTTTGGGGAAAAGAGCGGGAGGGAGGCATATTAAGTCTATTCACCACCTTGAGTGATTTATAAAATAAATAAAGTTGAGATTCAAATAAAGAAAGAGCTGGTCCCAAATACCAAACTGCTTTCAGTTGAAACTGTTCATGTGTTGGTCTGTTCCATCACTTAAGGGTAGAGAGCCTGGGAAGCAGAGACAAAATGTTCCTATGTTGTAAGGTACAGGGTTATAAACCTCTGTGTGCGAGTGTGTACACTTGTGCACAAATATAATGTGGGTTTATATAAAACATTTTGCAATATGGATTGAGCAAAGCTTTGAGCTAATATTTGTGACAAAGGACATTTAATGACCGAACTAATTTAGTCTCGCATGGCTTAAGAAATTTGCTTCCTTCTTCCTTCTACTTTTCTTCTTCCTGGTTTCCTTTCCAGAGGGAAGAAGACAACTTTGGGCTTGTGGCACTTTGTGTCAATGCTTTGTGGTGTTTTCTCTCTTGGAGGCTCCAGAGACCGGCTTTAAACATCGGAACTTTAAAAATAAAAGACATAAAATTAATAAGACGAGCTGCTCCCTGTGAAAAGAGTTCCAACCCCGAGGAGTGACTGTGCTGAGCCTCTCACACCAGCAAAACCTCGACTAGATTCAGGCAACATGTTGATCCGCTCTGAGAAATAATCTCTAACTGTTTTTAACACAACCCCCAATGCTTAATTATTCTGAGGCTTAGTGTGTCATGCATAGGAAGCCAAGATGGTGGGTTTCAGCTTGTTGCAGCTGTACAAATTCAGAAAAAAAGGTGAGGGAGCTTCACTCTCCCAAATTAAAGGGGTGATAGAAAAAATAGAATAACACAGTTGGAAGGGTCATCTAGCCCAACCCACTGCTCAAGCAGGAGACTCTATACCAAAGGCCTTCAAACTTGGCAAGTTTAAGACTTCTGGACTTCAACTCCCAGAATTCCTGAGCTGACATGACTGGAGGAGGAATTCTGGGAGTTGAAGTCCACACGTCTTAAAGCTGTCAAGTTTGAAGACCTCTGGAATAGATAGATAGAGAAAGAGAGATAGATAGAATAGATAGAGAGAGGGAGAGGGAGAGAAAGATAGAATAGATAAAGAGGTGGAATAGAGAGAGAGAGAATAGATAGGATAGATAGATAGACAGAATAGTTCAAGGGTTTTCAAACTTGGCACGTTTGAGAGTTGTAGACTTCCAACTCCCAGAATCCCTGAGCTAACATGACTGGAGGAGGAATTCTGGGAGTTGAAGTCCACAAGTCTTCAAGCTGTCAAGTTTGAAGACCCCTGGAATAGATAGATAAAGAGAGGTAGAATAGAGAGAGCGAGAAAAAGAGAAAGACAGAATAGATAGATAGGAGAGGGAAAGAAAGAGAATAGATATAGATAGAATAGATAGATAAATAGAATAGAGAGAGAATAGACAGACAGATAGATAAATAGAATAGACCAAGGGTCTTCAAACTTGGCAACTTTAAGACTTGTGGACTTCAACTCCCAGAATTCCTGAGCTGACATGACTGGAGGAGTTGAAGCCCACCAGTCTTAAACGTGCCAAGTTTGAAGACCCCTGCTCTATACCATTTCTGACAGGTGGCCATCTAGATCTTTTATTAAAAACCTCCAAGGATGAAGCACCCACAACTTCTGGAGGCAGGCTGTTCCACTGGTTAATTGTCCTCCCTGTTGGGAAGTTTCTCCTTAATTCCAGGTTGCTTCTCTCTTTGATGAGTTTCCATCTGTTGCTGCTTCTCCTGCCTTCAGGGGCTTTGGAAAATAAGTTGACTCCTTCTTCTATGTTGCAGCCCCTCAAATACTGGAAGGCTGCTGTCACTGCGATCGTGTGACTCCTAGTCCTTCTTTTCACTAAATAGCCATGCCCAGTTCCCGTAACTGTTCTTCCTGATTGGATCGAGGTAAGTTTGCAGACAAATCTACATTCAAACAGTGTCGATCGATTTGTGGTTCATCTTTTTTTCAAAACCCAGCCACTCATTCGACACATTGTGTGAAGCAGCCATTCCCTTTTCTTAACCCGGGTTGAGGTCTTGGCCTGTTGTGGGAAGGGAGCGAAGCCCTCCCTGGGGAGGATGCATGGAGCTGTTCATCCCTGCAGGTCCTGAAGGAAAGTTTGAGAAATCTCACTCACAAACAGAGCAAGTCAGCCTGTCTACAGCAACCCCAAGACCCATAGGAAGTGGGGGGGGGGGGCTCCTCTTGTCTGGATGTCCCCAAGGGGAGGGAGCTAATCATCAATATATCTGTGTTTCTTTCCTTTGGATTGCTGCACTGTGGAAAGGCTGAGCTGGACAGTGCAACCTGGAGCTACTAAGATTCTTTTGTAGTGGTACAACATGACGGATTAGGAACAGGCAATCCAAAATGATGCTGTGTCCCTCCCCAATTATTGCAAGCTAGTAAAAGCAGGGATGACCCCAAACAGGATCCAGGGGCTGTGTGGATCCCTCAGGATTCCCACCCAAAGCAGGGGATCAGGGTGTCCATGAAAGTAATGTTTTCAGTCACTGGAAGTTTCTTGGATTAATGTTCCCAGTGGATTAAGATGTCTTTGAAGTGACCCAGAAGCTCTCCGTGAGGATGCAGAGTCGATAAGAACTGGTTCAAACTTGCCACGGACAAATATTCTCCTTTTATCGTACATTGGCCTGAACTTTAGTAACTCATTAGAATGTGGGAAACACACCTCTGTTCTGACCAAGGCTTCCTAAACCGTAATCACGCCCATGCTTATTTTTTAAAAAAGACTTCTTTTATTGCAATGCTGGGAATTGTTTTCATTCCCAGCCGGAATTAATCTCAAACAGTCCCCCGAGATAAGCACCCACTTTTCTTTTCTGTGGAGTGTTATTCAAAAGTATCAAATGAACTAGAAAAGAAACCAACCGAAGTACAAAGAGCTTCAAGAATGAACCTGATCGAATGACTTTGCTTCCTGCAAAGGTTTTGTCATCTTTGCCTGACCTTTATACCTTATGAGAGGGGCAATCTCCTCCCAGCCTTACTCGAGTTGCCCCTTTTGTCTCAGCTGATCTAGCCTTCTAGGAGCTCTGCACATAGGTGCATTGGGAACAGGCTCCCCTGGGTCCTCGTCCTCACTACTCCAGACTCCGAAGGCTCTGGAAGCAGCACCCCTCTCCCAGATGGTCCTGGCCCCATCTCTGCATCGGATGCAGGACCCTGCCCGAGTCCTCTCCAGACTCTCGGACTGTCCCCCGTTCTTCCTCACTGTCCAATTCCACTGCCATCTCCACTGGCTGCCGGCGAACCACAACAACCTCCTGAATATGAGCTTGAAGAAGATCAGACTAAGACTATTATGGGATGCTGTGAAATATTGCATGCCACATACTATTGTGAATGAGTAAAATGGGGTTAGCCAGTGAAAGAACTCATTCCAAACCCAAAACGTTTGAACAGTACATAGAGCAACCTTATCATAAAGCAACACATGTGTTTGGATTGTGGCAATTGAGGAAAAGAGGTTTTGAAAATCAAAGGCAATTCATCAAGGAAACATTGTGTAAGCAATTGCTTTCTCTTTCCCCTATTTTCAGACACATTTGGAGCTGAGGGCTTCAGGCAAGAAGTGACAGAAGGCATCCTCTTTGGGGAAGTGAGCCGTCTTTGAGAGACAGTTTGGTCTAGACTGTTGTACAGGTACGAGGGTAATGTCAAGAAATTGCGCAGTTGGTGTCCAAATGAAGTCAGAGACGCTGACACAAACTTCTAGTTTTATATAAATCAATATATTTGACATCTATGTTAACAGCAAACCAGATAGTCCAGGCAAACAGGAAATAAATCTCTGACCGTACAGAGTTCACAGAAGAAAAAGGAGGGGAAAAGGGAAATTTCCTCTCTACATATTTGTTTTTGATCTCGGATTAAGAATTAAATAAGAAGAAGATTGTCAGATGCCCAAATGAAGTTAGACATGCTGACACAAAGTTTTATGTAGATAAATATATTTTACACCTATATTAACAGCAAACAAGATAGTCTGGGCAAACAGGAGGATCCTGAGGTAAATCATCACAGGAACATCATCCTGAGGTAAATCACAGGGCACACAGAAGAAAAAGGTGGGAAGCAGCCCCTCCACCCCTGCAGCAACCAATCACAAGGCAGATCACCTCAGGCAAGAGACAGCACTCTCCAATCAACTACAAGATGCAAATGTTTCTTTTAAGTTCTCCATGGATAACAGAATAGATCCATTAAATTATTACTTTTGGATATGTGTGTATCCATCATTTTCCTCTCCTTTTTGAAATGTGCAAACATGAGTTCATCTCTTTCCCTCAGGCAGGGGTAAGATTTTACTGCTTCGGACCGGTTCTATAGAACCGGTTGTTATGATTTTGCACAGATCGGAGAACCGGCAAGTTGTGCCCCTGGCTGGCCTCGCCCCTCTCTGCCCACCCCTCCCCTCCCCGCCAGTCAGTCCTTATTGCGCATGCCCAACATCGCTGACTGCGTTCTCCCCCGCCCAGTCACTCCTTGAGGTACTTCTTGTTTTCCCTCCCAACGATCAGCTGTTCCAATGATCAGCTGTTCCGGGATCCCCCTCACTGTCTTACTACTTCACCCAGGAGGCTTCCCTGAGGCCCAGAAGGCAACCCCTCCCCCCCGGCCACCTAGACACCTGGTCATGGCCACCTAGTCACGCTCACAGAACTGGTTGTTAAAAAACTTGAATCCCATCCCTGGCCTCAGGGTTGTGTCTCCCGCCGGTCTTTGGGAAGGAACGCTCTCCAGTTTCTAAACTCTCACGGAATTTGGGCAGCAGGCGTCCAAATCAAGTCAGAGACAGCGACACGAACATGTAACTTTATATAAATGATTATATTTAACATCTACTGTATATTTGCAGCAGACAAGATAGTCAGGTGAACAAGAGCACCCTGAGGTAAATTAGACAGCACACAGGGCCCACAGAAGAAAAAGGCGGGAAAAAGTAAATAAAATTCTTTTATATATATGTTATATGTATTCATGTTTTCATAATTATGTTTTTACTTATACCTATTATCTTGTAAGCAAATGACCAATAAATAAATGAATAAATAAATAAAAATAAAAAGGGAAACGCCCCTTCCAAACCCGCAGCAGCCAATCATAGCGCCGGAAAAGACGCCTAGAGAGCAGTTGGAGGGCTAGCCGTTCTGAGTCTGACCGAACACTTCTACGATCTTATATTAAGATGTATTTAGTGGCGATGAAGGTGGCGAGGAGGACTTACCTCTCCACCCTTATTGCGTCCGTGGAAAACCGCCCAGCCGCCCTGTTTAGGGTGACCCGCTCCCTTCTAGAGAGGGAAGCGCGGGAGAATCCCTTACAGGGACGGGCTGAGGAGTTTTCTAGTTTTCTGCAGGATAAAATCGCTCAGATTCGGGACGAGCTGGACTCCAACTGGACATCTCCGGGCGGGGGGGCAGGGGTGGATATCGGTGAGGCCAGTTGGGTTGAGTTCGACCCTGTTACTGTAGAAGATGTGGACAGGGTGTTGGGGGGACTGAATGCCACCACCTGTTTGTTGGACCCGTGCCCCTCCTGGCTGGTTTTGGCCACTCGGGAGGTGACACGAGGCTGGTTCCAGGGTATTATAAACTGCTTCCTTGAGAGAGGGGCTTCTACCTACCGCCTTGAAGGAGGCGGTGGTGCGGCCCCTCCTCAAGAAACCGTCCCTGGACCCAGCATTGTTATTAAATTACCGTCCCGTCTCCAACCTTCGCTTTGTTGCGAAGGTTGTAGAGAGTGTGGTGGCCCGTCAGTTTCCCCGATTCCTGGATGAAGCGAGTTATCTTGACCCCCTCCAATCGGGCTTCAGGCCCGGGCATAGCACGGAGATGGCGTTGGTCGTGTTGGTTGATGATCTCTGGAGGGCTCGGGACAGAGGTTGTTCCTCTGTCCTGGTCCTGTTAGATCTCTCGGCGGCTTTTGATACTGTCGACCACAGTATCTTATTGCAGCGGTTGGAGGGGTTGGGGGTTGGAGGCACCGTATTACGGTGGTTCTCCTCCTTCCTCTCCAACTGCTCGCAATTTGTGTTGACGGGGGGGCAGAGATCGTCCCCAAGGCCCCTGCTTTGTGGGGTGCCTCAGGGGTCAGTGCTCTCGCCCCTGCTGTTTAACATTTATGTAAAGCCGCTGGGTGAGATCATCCGTGGCTTTGGGGTGGAGTTCCATCAGTACGCTGATGATACTCAGCTGTACATCTCCACCCCGGGCCACCCCAACGAAGCCGTCGAAGTGATGACCCGGTGCCTGGAGGCCGTGCGGGGTTGGATGGGTCGTAACAGGCTTCATCTCAACCCGGCCAAAACCGAGTGGCTGTGGTTTCCTGCGCCCAGATACAGCCAGCTTATTCCTTCGCTGGCCGTGGGGGGAGAGGTTTTGACCCCCGTGGAAAGGGCGCGCAACTTGGGTGTCCTCCTGGATGTACGGCTGTCTTTGGAAGAACATATTGCAGCCGTCGCCAGGGGGGCTTTTCATCAGATTCATCTGATTTACCAGTTGCGGCCCTTTCTGGATCTGGGCGCACTTCGCACAGTCACTTCCACCCTTGTTATCTCCCGCTTGGATTATTGCAACGCTCTCTACATGGGGCTCCCCTTGAAGAGTCTCCGGAGGTTGCAGTTAGTTCAGAATGCAGCCGCGCGGGTGATCGTGGGCGCCCCTCGAGGCGCACACGTAACACCACTTCTCCGCAGGCTGCACTGGCTTCCTGTGGCCTACCGGATTCGATTCAAGGTGGTACTGATGGTATTAAAGTGCTCCATGGCTCGGGACCTGGGTACTTACGGGACCGCCTGCTGCCATCAACAACCTCCCGCCGCCCAGTACGCTCCCACAGGGTGGCCCTACTTGGGGTGCCGCCGCCTGACTGTTGTCGGCTGGCGGCCCCGAGAGTTCGGGCTTTCTCTGTGGGAGCTCCCTCCCTATGGAATGATCTCCCCCCGGAGATACGGGCTATGACGGATATTCTGACCTTCCGGCGCACAGTGTAAACCCTGCTTTTCGAACAGGCCGGCCTGGCCCAGTAACTATGTTTTCTGGTTTTAATTAATCTAAATTGGGGTTTTATTAGTTTTAATTTTTAACTTAAATTTTGAATAGACAGCCGGATCTAATTATTTAATTTATTTTTAATCGTATTTATTGTGTATTTATTGTATGCTTTTAGTAGGCTGTACACCGCCCCGAGTCCCTTTTTGGGAGAGGGAGCGGTATAAAAGTGTGATTAAATAAATAAATAAATAAGTAGCATAGGTTGCCTCACATAGCAGCCATCAATCAACCACAACTATGTATTCTGGCTCACTGTACAACCCTTCAGTGCTCCAACAGCTAAATTTAAATATCTTAGCACCCCTTCAAGAGTAATCTTTGAGACCTAGGTTGGTCTAGCGGTTAAGGCGCAAGGGTAGAAACCGGGAGATGGTGAGTTCCAGTCCAGCTTTAGGCATTAAAGCCAACTGGCTGACTTCTGACCAATCACTAGGAGATCGTGAGTTCTAGTCCTACCTTAGGGTGGAAATGCAACTGGGTGATTTTGGGCCAATCACAAGAAGACTGAGAGTTCTAGTCCCGTCTTTGGAATGAAAAGTAGCTAGGTGACCTAGGTTCAATTTAACAGTTTAACAGATAATTAGATTTGGAGGGATCTTGTAGTCATCTAGTCCAACCTCCCCAGCCAAGTGGGAGACCCTACACCATTTCCGACAAATGGCAGTCCAATCTTTTCTTGAAAGTCTCAATTACCAGGAGACGATGAGTTCTAATCATTCCTTGGGAGTAGGGTTGTACGTAAGAGCCTGTGTGTACATAAACGTAATGGGGGGTTATGTAAAACATGTTGCAATGTGGGATGTGCAGACTTTGCATGTGGCAATTCCTGCAAATTACATTTGTTAATCTAACCCATCTGATTGTTTAAAAAATTACTTCCTTCTTCCCTCTCCTCTTCTTCTTCCTGGTTTCCTTTCCAGAGGGAAGAAGACAACTTTGGGCTTGTGGCACTTTGTGTCGATGCTTTGTGATGTTTTCTCTCTTGGAGGCTCCAGGGACCGGCTTCAAAATTCGGACACTTTAAAAATAAAAGGCATAAAATTAATAAGACGAGCTGCTCCCTGTGAAAAGAGTTCCAACCCCGAGAAGTGACTGTGCTGAGCCTCTCACTCCAGCAAAACCTCGACTAGATTCAGGCAACATGTTGATCCACTCCGAGGAATATCCCCACCTCTTTTGTTAACACAACCTACAATGGTTGGCTGGTTCCCTCCCTCCCTCTATTTCCTTAAAAATTTTAAGAAGTAAAATAAAACAACATAAATTGTGGTGGACCACAAGGTCTTTTTCGGCTGTGAGCTTCTGTGTTGTAGGGAGTTTGCAGTGAAAACACCTCTATGGTTTGTGGTTTGGCTTTTCTTCAAAACTCAGCCGCTCATTCAGCAGATTGTGTGAATGAAGCAGCCATTTTCTTAACCCGGGTTGAGGTCTTGGCCTGTTGTGGGAAGGGAGCGAAGCCCTCCCTGGGGAGGATGCTGGGAGCTGTTCATCCCTGCAGGTCCTGAAGGAAAATTAGAGAAATCTCTCTCACAAATCTGACAGCAGAAGCCCTGAGACGCAGATGAGAGCGGGGGGGGGGACTCCCCTTGTCTGGATGCCCTCGAGGGGGCTATAATCAGCCATGGATCCGGGGTGCTTTCCTTTGGATTGCTGCACTTTGCTGGGGCTGGGCTGGAGGGCCTCAAATTGCAGATGGAAATCCCGTGAGATTAAGGGTTTGTGTGTGTGTGTGCAAACAAGCTACTTCATGGCACTTAGACCAAAACTCTCACGCAAAGAAATGTCTCTTTCTCTGCCCCCCCAACAGAAATCCACCCCCCTGCCTTGCCTATAAATGCTTCCCTTCACATTATAGGAGGAAAAGCCTTGAATTGCCAGACTTGAGCAGACTTGCTACCTGTGAAGGCCAAAGGACAGGTGAGTGCGGCCCTCCCACCTGTGCCCACCTGACAGGTGAGGCCCCTGCACCAGACCACGCCCGTGGCTGTGCCTCTCCACCTGAAGGGAACTCTTCCAGGGGGCTGCAGGCAATGCTTATGATTCAGCAGGTGATCTGGGAGGCAAGGACCAAGGGATCTTTTTTGGGGGGATCTCTGGGGACAGAGAGAGGCCCATGGGAGAGCCTTCCTTAGGAACTCCCCCCAATCAAGACATGCTAGTTCAGGATATACTCTAACCCAGAGGTCCCCAAACTTGGCAACTTTAAGAGTGGTGGACTTGAACTCCCGGAATTCCTCAGCCAGCTGAGGTGTGGAATTCTGGGAGTTGAAGTCCACCAGTCTTAAAGTTGCCATGTTTGGAGACTTCTGCTCTAACCCATTAAAGCCATTGTGTGACCAAGGAGGGAGAAATGGGGGCCAGGTGGGGAGCCCAAAACTTCCTGACTTGGAGCCTAATGGTGATGGGGGTCCCCCTTCCTGAGGAGCCCCTCCCAAGGGCCTTGACCCCTCCCCCTTCTTCATCTCCCCTCTTTGCTTCTCTCTGCAGGGAAGGAAGGAAGACCATGGAGCGATTCATTTTTCTAAGTCTTGGCTTGCTGGTTGTGGCCCTCTCCTTAAGGGGTTAGTTCGAGCAGGGTCTCTTGCGTCCAGAGGGGTCAACTCTCTTGTAATTAAAATGTAGGTAAAGCATACGTATACCGATACCAAAAATTTGCAAAGAATGAAAATGGTGTTATAAAATGAGGAAAATTGTTTAATAAAAATATTTTTTTAAAAAGATGGTCAAGAACGTTCTACAGACTCAGCTGTCTTCTCTTCCTCTTCCTCCTCCTCCTTCTCTCCTTCTCCTCCTCCTCTTCTTCCTTCTCCTTCTCCTTCTCCTCCCTTACCCTTCTCCTCCTCCTCTTCCTCCTCCTCCATCTCCTCTTCCTCTTCTTCCTTCTCCTCCTCCTCCCTTACCATTCTCCTCCTCCTCCTTCTCCTTCATCTCCTCCTCCTCCTCTTCTTCCTTCTTCCTCCTCCCTTCTCCTCCCTTACCCTTCTCCTCCTCCTCTTCCTCCTCCTCCATCTCCTCCTCCTCTTCTTCCTTGCCTCTCCTCCCTTACCCTCTCTCTTCCTCTTCCTCCTTCTCCTCTTCCTTCTCCTCCCTCCATTCTCCGCCCTCCTCTCCTTCCTCCTCCCTTGACCCTTCTCCCCTCTCTTCCTTATCTTGCTCTCAGCTCCTACCCTCCTCCTCCTCTTTACTCCTTCTCCTCCATTCCTCCTTACTCCTCCTTTCTCCTCCTCCTCGTCCTCCTCATCCTCTCCCTTCCTCTCTTCTCCTCTTCCCTCCTCCTCCCTACTTCTCCTCCTCCTCCTCTCTTCCTTCTCCTTCTCCTCCCTACCATTCTCCTCCTCCTTTCTTCCCTCCTTCCTCTTCTCCTCCCTCTACCCTTCTCTCCCCTCCTCCTCCTCTCCTCTCTTCCTCTTTTCTTCTCCTTCCTCTCCTATTCCTCTTCCTTCTTCTTCTTCCTTCCTCCTCTTCCCCCCCCCCATTCCCCCCCCCCACCCCCCCTCCTACTCCTTTCTCTTCCCTCCTTCCTCCTCTCATCTCCTCTTCCTCTCTTCCTTCTCCTCTTCTCCTCCTTACCATTCTCCTCCTCTTCCTTCCCTCCTCCTCCCTTCATCTCCTCCTCCTCCTCTTCTTCCTTCTCCTTCTCCTCCCTTCTCCTCCCTTACCCTTCTCCTCCTCCTCTTCCTCTCCTTCTCCTCTCCTACCATTCTCCTCTCCTCTCCTCCTCCCTCTTCCATCCTCCTCCTCCTCTTCATCTCCCTCCTCCTTCTCTCCTTCATCTCCTCCTCTCTCCTCCTTCTCCTCCTCTTCTTCATATCCTCCTGTTCCTCTTCTTCTTCATTCTCTTCCATCTCCTCCTCCCCCCTTGGCCATCTTTTCTTTGGGTTTCCTCTTTTCCCACACAGGAACTGGAGCCGATCCCCAGTGTCCCTTCGATTGGTCCTTCTATAATGGGCATTGCTACAAGGTCTTCAAAAAACTCAAGAACTGGCGTGATGCAGAGGTTAGAAATGTTTGTGTGCCTGTGAATCTCGTAGGCCAGGCAGAAATCAGAAGCCTAAAGCAGAGCCTTGCAAAGCCCCCAAGACCCTGCTGGCGATGATGAAATGGAGGGAGAAGGAGAAGGAAGAGGAGGAGAAGGAGGAGGAGGAGGGTGTATGAAAAGGGAATGATTATAGGTTAGTCTTAAATAGAATAGAATAGAATAAAATACCTTTATTGTTGTTGCATTCAAAATACAATGAAATTTGAAAGCTACTCCAGCACAGTGCTCCAAACACCACATCACAATCACACTACACAGTATTTAAAAAGTAAAATAATTAAAGTAATAATAATAATAATAATTAAAAACCTAGTCTAAAACCTATCTAAAAGATATATTAAGTTTGATGGTTAAAAATGCCACTTTAAACATAGAGCTAAATCAGAAATGTACTGTTTGATTCAAGACAATTACTGCCTTGGAAAAGAAACTGTTTCTCAGTTTATTAGTCCTCATTTTAAGACACCTATAACGTCTCCCTCAGGGTAACAATTCGAAATATAAATGACCAGGATGAGAATGGTCTGTGGAGATTCTTTGTGCTCTCGAGAGGAGTCTGGTCTTCACAATCTCTTCCAAAGAAGAAAGAGAGCAACCGAGATTCTATGATTCTATGGGCTGTTTCTCTGAGTCCAGTTAAAGTTCCTTTCTCCACTCTTTGAGCCAGGAGGAAACGGTGCCAGGAAAGCGTTTGCTGCCCCTGGCTGCCAACTCGTCCCCTGCCTCTGGGCCTAAGAAGGGCAGATGGCAGCAGCCTTATGGGTAGCCTGTGGGGCCGATGAAGGGCAGGGATTTGCAACTTTCCTGGCTTGTTCACTCCTGCCATCCATCTCCATCAATGCCTCTCCTTAATGTGGTTTATTTTTTCAGTTTTCTCCCACGTATATTATATTATTTTTACAAATAACTCCAGATGGCCAACACACACAATAGTCCTTCCTCCACCTTCCATTTTCCACACAACAACAATCGGGTGGGCTGGACTGTGCTGAGAGGGAGGGAGTGGCCCAAAGTTGCCCAGCTGGTTTTCATGCCTAAGGCGGAATTAGAACTCACAGCCTTTTGGCTTCTAGCTTTTCTCACATGCAAAAATGCACAAGCAGAGACAAGACCCTCCTTCTCTGTTGAACGAGGCTCTTTCTCTCCCAGGTGTCCTGCAGGCAGCAGGAGGAAGGCAGCCACCTCGCCTCCATCCACAGCTGGGCCGAGTCAGCGTACGTGGCCAATTTGGTCTCCCACAATGTCGTCCTCACCAATGTCTGGATCGGACTGAGTGATCCATGGAAAGTAAGTCCTTGCCGATGTTAATCTTTATCGGTTTATCTTTCTATGTTTCTGATGGGCTTTACTACTCAGCCCTCCAATGGGAGTCACAGATCTCTCTGTGGAATGTCCTTGCCTTGGATAACACCAGGGGTGGGATTCAGCCGGTTTGCGCCGGTTTGCAAGAACCGGATGTTAGTTTTACACACGGTTCGGCGTACCGGTAGTTCCGATGACGGGCTGACCCCACCTCACTCTGCCTCCCCCAGGAGTCCCCATGTGGCCTGTTTTGGATCCCAGGTAAGTACAGGGGGCGTGTGGAGCCCAGGGAGGTGGAAAACAGGCCTCCCAGGGACCCCGGGAGGGTGAAAAGGGGCCTATTTCCAGCCTCCAGAGAACCTCCGGAGCCCAGGGAGGTTGAAAACGATCCCTCCACAGCCTGTGTTTGCTCCAAGGATGGTGCAGGAGGCTGACTAGGCCACGCCCACCATGGCCACGCCCACCCAGCAACCGGGTAGAGAACCGGTTGTTAAATTATTTGAAGCCCACCACTGAATAAAGCCATAGAAAAAACCATTTAGTCCCATCTGGACTCTCTCTCTCCCCCCTTACCAAATCTTTCCTGCCCTGTTGAAGAACTGAGTGCTGTCTTTAAAGCCCCAGAGGGACGGATCCTGCCCTAGCCCCCATCTCAGCACCAGGACCTCCTTTCCTCTTGAGGGCCCCTTGGGTGGTCTCTAAATCTGGTTGAAACTCTGGTGGGCCATCAAGTCAGGGACTGCAGAGATTGGCCTGGGAGGGCTGTTCTTCCTGCCCCCCTTTTCTATTTTACGCAGAAATTCCTCCTTTCTGTTGCCAGCAGGTTCCCATCTTCTGCTCTGTTGCATTTTCAGTTCTTGAAAAATGCTTGATCCTATAGGAAGAAGGGGAGTTTCCCTGGAGTTGAGCTCAGCTCCTGGCGACTTTGTGAATAGAAATCTGTGGTGGTATTTGATCAGCCGAACCAATATTAATTATTTTTCCTTTTCCCTCCCAACGATCAGCTGTTCCGACGATCAGCTGTGCTGTCTTACTGCTTTACCCAGGAGGCTTCCCTGAGGCCCAGGAGGCAAAAAAGTGGAGCCTGGTGGTCAGTTTGTACTGCAAAAAAAGAAAAGGCCATGACCACCCAGTCAAACGGCCACGCCCACCTAGCCCCTCCCCCCTATCCATGTCCACAGAACCAGTAGTAAAAATATTTGCATCTCACCCCTGATAAAAATATTAATTTCTGACACCAACAGAGGAGTAGTCTGCCCCACCACCTTAACTTACTAACTAACTAACTAAATCTAGGATGCTTTTCCATTCTTAAGTGTCCCAATTCCCAACAGCCCTGGGGTTTTGCTGGTGGTCTCCCACCCAAAGACTCACTGACTTTAACCCTAATTATCTTTCTGACATCAATCCGTATCATCAGGAGCTGTCACCAAGTGGTGACTTCATGGACACCTCCTGGTAGTTCACCAAGTTCAACCCTGCTTAGCTGTTCCAGGTCAACTGAGATTGATTAGAGAGATAGGGGGAGTTAGAGAGAGAGAAAGGAGAGAGAGAAAGATGGGAGAGAGAGAGGGAGAGAAAGGAGGAATCATAAGAGGGTGAAAGAGAAGAAGGAGAGAGAGAGGAAAGAGAGAAAGAGGGGAGACAGAGAGAGAGAGGGTGAGAGAGAGAAGGGAGAGAATGAGTGAAAAGATAGAGGAGGAGAAAAGAGGGGGAGAAAGGGGGAGAGAGAAGGAGGGAGAGAATGAGGGTAAAGAGAGGAGGGAGAAAAAGAGGAGGGGGAGAAAGGGGGAGAGAGAAGGAGGGAGAGAGGAGGGAGAGAAAGAGGGAAGACGGAGAGGAGGGAGAAAAAGAGGAGGGGGAGGAAGAAGGTCTTCCCCTTGAAACTTACCAACTTTTCTCTCTAAGCCTCTGGGCCCTCATAGCCAGAGCCCCTTCCTCAGTTGGCTAACATGGCTTCTCTGTCATTCTAGCAACGCATCTGGTACTGGAGTGATGGCTCCAGTTTCCGCTACAAATCCTCGAAACTAGGAGAACCCAATAACCTTTTATGGAACGAGTACTGCGTCGAACTGTGGAGCTTGTCAGGTAAGCCCAGATGAAGGGGAGGGAGCTGAAGATGTGCTTCCCACAACAAGGGGGACCAGGGGTACAATTCAACCAATGTAACAACCAGTTCGGTGAGCGTGCGCAGAGCCTTTGCTACTGACCTTCTCCAGCAATCCCTGTGTGTTAAATAGCTGATGTGCAGCAGTCCACTCAGCTTGAAAAACAGGATATAAAGCCCAGCAGGGGATGGGTGGGCTCAACAGCTGATCGTCGGAGCAAACCGAATTAGTTCCCTCCCAGCTGATATTCGGAGATACCGGTTTTTCCGAACTGGGCTGAACCGGTAGAATGCCACCCCTGAGGAGGATCCTTCTTGGTACCTTGAACCCTTCGCCCCCAATGGCCTTTGTCGACCTCCTGAATCTCTGAGCTGCCACAGTCCTACTCTCTGTACAGACAAGGGAAGACAAAACGTCCATGGGGCACGCCATTAAAAATGAAAGCCACGGTTTCTTCGAACCCTCAAACTGTATATCCAAATAATTACAGGGCCTGTAATACTCAGAATTACTCCTAATTAAGCAAACAATCTCCATCTTAACCTACTTCCTTGGCCCATCACTGTCACAGGACATCTGACTTTGCATGGTCATTTTCCTTGCTTTAATATATTAATTTAATATATTAAATTATTATTGAACCATGATGGCATGGTGGTCAGAGTGCAGTACTGCAGGCTCCTTCTGCTGACCGCCGGCTGACTGCAATTCGGCACTTCAAATCTCATCAGGCTCAAGGTTGACTCAGCCTTCCGCCCTTCCGAGGTCGGTAAAATGAGGACCCAGATTGTTGGGGGCAATATGCTGGCTCTGTAAACTGCTTAGAGTGGGCTGTAAAACACTGTAAAGCAGTATGTAAGTCTAGGCGCTATTGCTATTATCAAAGGTCTACCGCACTGCAATGAGATAAATCTCAGCCACTTACTTATATAGAACAGAAATATTAATGCAGGTTCAGTCCAATAATAAACCACCAGAGCAGCCTCAATATGGTCTAGTGGTTAAGGCACCAGATTAGAAAAGGGGGAGACGGTGAGTTCCAGTCCCACCTTAGCCACGAAAGCTGGCGGGATGATCTGTTGGGCCAATCCCCAACAGACGGTGAATTACAGGCTCACCTTAGGCAGGAAAACTTGCTGGGTGATCAGAAATGTCTCTTTTGCTACCCAGGGTACCTCAGATGGAACGATCAGAGTTGCGGGTTCAGGCGTTATTTTGTCTGCAAGTTCCAGCCACAGGGTGAGGGAAGCACCTGGTGAAGTTTGGAGAGGCAAGGAAAGCCCCCTCCCACCTGCCAAAATCTCGGCTCTGCACCCCATCACTTCATGGACATGGATGCTTTCTGTATCTTGGATCTGACTTTGCTCTTCCTGTTGAGCCAGAAGGTCAAATAAAAATCTATCTAGCATGACTGGCCTCCTTCATTCTGCAGAGTCTTCAGAGTATTGACACCAAGACAAATTCCTTGTATGTCCAATCACACTTGGCCAATAAAAGTATTCTATTTTACACTACTCTACTCTACTCTACTCTACTCTACTCTACTCTACTCTACTCTACTCTACCCTACCCTTACCTACTCTACTCTACTCCTATTCTGTTCTATTCTTTATTCTATTCTTTATTCTATTCTATTCTTTATTCTATTCTACTCTTTATTCTATTCTATTCTACTCTATTCTATTTTATTGTCTATTCTCTATTTTGTTCTATTCCTTATTTTGCTCTATTCTATTCTACTCTGCTCTGCTTCTCTTCTCTTCTCTTCTCTTCTCTTCTCTTCTCTTCTCTTCTCTTCTCTTCTCTTCTCTTCTCTTCTCTTCTCTTCTCTTCTCTTCTCTTCTCTTCTCTTCTCTTCTCTTCTCTTCCCTTCCCTTCCCTTCCCTTCCCTTTCATTCCATTCCATACTATTCTCTTCTATTCAGGGCCTCCCCAGACTCCTGGACTGGTTCTTCCCCACTGTCCAATTCCACTGCCGGCTGCACCGGCTGCCAGCAAACCACAACAAAGCCAACTTAGGCAGGCAGCTCCCTCCCACCCACAGGCAGCTACAAAGCTTCTTCGCAAACTCCTATCAAGAACTCATCCCGTCCTTTGCGAAGATTGCCAAACCCATGACAGACCTCCTAAAGACAGGGAGCCCAGGAACGAAACCCCGCCCAGGACAACCCCTACAGTGGGACATAACCTGCCCAAAGGCATTTGAAACACTGGAAGAATTGTTTGCAAAAGAAATCAGTGCTGAAGCATCTTGACCCCGAACAACCCTTCGTCATCCAAGCAGATGCCAGCGACGTGGCAGTGGGAACAGGGTGATGCCAAAGAAACAACCATTGAGGCTACGATGCTTTCTTGCATGTCCACCTCATGTTCTGACCCAAGTCACCCTGGCCATGCGGAGTAGGGTCAGTTTATTTAACACTTATCCCAGGGTCAAATGACCCCACCAATGGTGCCAGGGAACTTCACCCTAACCCTCAGTTTCTCCTCTCACTGGATTTTCCAAGCTCCATCAACTAACACCCAAGAAGATAGGCTCAAGATCCAGATGGATCTCGACAGACTCGAACCCTGGGCCATATCTAACAAAATGAAATTCAATGTAGACAAAGTAAAGTCCTACACTTAGGCAAGAAAAACCAAAACTACACATACAGACTGGGTGAAATCAGGCTCAATACCAGTAACTGTGAGAAGGATCTTGGAATCTTAGTGGACAACCAACTAAATAGGAGCCAGCAGTGTATAGCAGCTGCCAAAAAGGTAATGCAATTGTAAGTTGTATTAAGAGAGGGATACAATCAAGATCAAGGGAAGTACTAATACCACTCTATAAAGCCTTAGTAAGGCCACACCTAGAGTCCTGCATCCAGTTTTGGTCACCACACTATAAAAAAAGATGCTGAGACTCTAGAAAAGTACAGAGAACAGCAACCAGGATGATGAGGGACTGGAGGCTAAAACATAGGATGAATGGTTTCAGGAACTGGGCTTGGCTACTCTAGTCCTAAAGAAGGACCAGGGGAGACATGATAGTGGTCTTCCAATATTTGAGGGGCTGCCACAAGAAGGAAGGGGGTCAAGCTATTTTCTAAAGCGCCTGTAGGCCAGACAAGGAATAATGGATGGAAACTGATCAAAGAGAGATTCACCTGGAAATAAGGAGAAATTTTCTGACACTGAGAACAATCAACCCATGGAACAAAAGTTGTCCTTTGAAGTTGTGGGAGCTTCATCCCTTGATACTTTCAAGAAGAGATTGGACTGCCATTTATCAGAAATGGTGTAGGGTCTCCTGCTTGGGCAGGGGTTGGACTAAATGACCTACAAGGTCCCTTCCATCTATGATTATCTATTATCCGTTAAGTCATAGCAGGCCCACGTGGCAAAGAGGGAAGTAGCAATGCCCACAAGTCCAGAGTTCCGACACCCAAAGCACAGTCAGAAAGTCAAGTCAGTCCGAAGAGACTTTAGAAAGAGTGAGGATGGAGAGCAAGAAGGATGATTAGGGACGTGGAGGCTAAAGCCTGTGTATGGAAGTCACATTTTTTCATGCCAGTTCTGTGGGCATGGCTTGTGTGGTGGCCAGGCTTGGTGGTCATGTGACTCGGTGGGCATGGCCAATCGGCAGGGTGATGTGGCACCCCTTGATGCGAGTTATGTCAAGTTGGCCACACCCACTCAGTCACATGACCGGATGCGCAGAGACAGGGAGATTTCCTACATCCTTCCCCTCCCTCCTCCGCCCTTGGGTGACAAAGAGAAGGCCAGCTAAAGATCGCGATTGCCTGCCGAGTCTGCCTGCTTTCCTTCTCTGCCTATTGGTCTATGATGAGGAGGAGGAGAGCAGCCGGATGGTGGGGAGGCTTCTGGCATTGCAAAGCAGCTGGCGAAAGTCTCCCCAGCCGCCCCTTTTTTGGTGTGAGAACCCTGTAGTGCCGCTCTGCTTTTCCAATGGCCGGCACAAGTTGTGCTTTTTTCGGGGAGGCTGGGGAACACGCGGCAGTTGCAGGCTAAATTACTGATTTCTGGCTTTGCTCTGCTTCTCCAACGGTCTGGCGCGCCCTGTTCTATGGGCCAGCTGCTCGTACTTGCCAGGCCTGGCACATAGAACAGGGCGTGCTTTTTTCGATGGGACTGGACTCCAACCTCACCAAAAAAAGTACGTTGCAGGGCATCTTGCGACAAGGGGGGCAAGAAGCCCCGGGAAATTCACTCCCCCACCTGCTGGCGGCTGGGCCTGGCCGGGCTGGAAGAGGCGCATTCTGCCAGGGAGTAGGAAGAAGCGTGCTCCAGGAGGGCGGGCAGGTGGGCGGTTTTCCCCAGACTGCTGCGCCCGAGCTGTGCCATGGCCACTACATGGTAGGGAAAGCTAGGAGAGAGACCGGGGCAAGTGAGTGACCAGGCCACCAGGTCCAGGGCATGGCCAGCCAGGGTTACCACCTGTTTCAGCGACCCAGGCCGAATCACCCCCTACCGGTTTGCACAACCGCTGCAACCGGTTGAATACCACCTCTGGCTAAAATGTGAAGAAGGGTTGCAGGAACTGGGCATTGTCCACTAGTTAATGAGATCCAGTTTTCCTTATGGTTAGTTCAACCACTTGGGTGGAACTTGAAGCAGCTTCTTCTTTTTTAAAAAATTTTTTATTTGTAAGAAGAACATACCAAACAATACATAAAAACATAAAAACATCTTCCATTTTATAACACACACAGTCAGTGTGTCCAGTTGGCTTCGATCTTTTGTGCAATCCTTTCATAGTCGTGCTCACGCTTTATAGCATCTCACAATTGTCAAAACAACTTTGCTTATATATTTTATCAATTGTTAATCATCCATGACCTAAATTTTTCTTATTCCATATTTTATACGAGATATCCAAATTTTATTTTAAGTAGGCTTTCATTCAATGGTATATAGGTCTACAGTTATGTTTATATCAATCTATTAGCTTCTTAACCAAAATTATCTATTCTATTACCTTTACCATGTCTTTTTATCCAACCATGATTTAAAACCAAAATCCCATATTAATTAAATGATCATCTCTTGTCCTGATTTCAAATGTCAATTTATTCATTGCAGCACAGGGCCATAACTTTTTAAAAATTCCTCCTGCATAGTATTTTATCATTTTTCCAAGTCTTCGCAAATTAAATTTCTAGAGCTGTTAAAACCTTACAATCAAATATTTCAGCTCTTGTTGTATGTTTCGGTATGATTCCCAATAAAAAGATCTCTGGATTTAAAGTCTTATATGTTGTTTTATCCGTTTTTTCCAGCAAGTTGTGTGGATTCAGTCAAATATTTCTTGCGGCCAAACATGCCACCATATGGTAATATGAACGGGTATCTGAGGACAGTAAAACATGTATCTGATTTATTCTTTAAACATTCTCGACAAGTCCGACGCGGGGTTAATGCCAAAGGTAAAAAATCTTATACAAATTTCTTTATATGCAGTGACTTGTCATTTTTAATTTTGAGACCACAATTTTTGCCATTTTCTAAATCAATCTCGTTTCCAAAAATTGTATCTAAAATCATTATCAATACTTCTGGTTTTTAGAATCTTTATCCAACCTAGATGGTATTTGAAGTATGAAAAACCGTTCATTTTACACCTTGTTCTTCCAAACCACTCTGATAGATTTAAGTTCACCCTTTCATTCACCCTATCTCAATGTTGTTCCTTTATATATTATTGGATAAGAAAAACCTTCAATGGTTGAATCCATAGGGGAATTTTTAAGTAGTATTGTCTTTTTATATTCTCCCAATACAAAACAATGCCTTTGAATTTAATGTCTTCTAAAATACCCCCTGGTTTTAGCTCCCTTCAACCAGCGACTTGAAGCAGTTCTGGAGAAAGGGTAGTGGCTACTTTCGGTTCCCCAGCATCCTGGCTCCTTTCTCATGCATGGCAGGACGTCATCAAAGGGAGGGAGGGAAGGAGGAAAGGAAGGGAAAGAAGGAAGGAAGGAAAAAGGGGGGGGCTCTTAGATCAGGGAACCTTATGAGATGTAAGGAAGGGTTGGGCTTTCCCCTCCTCCGTTTCCCTTCCTTCTTCCTTTTTTCTGCAAAGAGATGCACTTCCTGGATCTGGATGTTGGTGACACAGATGCATTCCCAGCTGCAAAGCGAAGTGCCTCTGTGCTCCCCACGACACGGGTTACGAGACAGGAACCCATCCTGTAACCTCCTGGGGTATCGGTGGTGGCCCCATGCCTTCCCAGATGAGTTCTTTGAACCTGGGGAAAGAGCACAAAGTCAAGTCCCCAGGTTGTTGGCATCTGGATGGCTGGAAGCATCAAATGCTGGCATGTAGGTTTGGAGGCTGGCAAGTGGCAAAGGAGGGGGGGTGGGGGGGGGGGTTTTGGGGTCAAAGAAAATTTGTGAGGAAATATTGGCGCAGCTTTATCCGTATTTCATACACAATTTGAGTCAGGAGGGTTCATACAACGCAGGACAGGGACAAGTGAGCCACTTGGAGAGCAGTTGTGGTTTATGGTTAAGGGAACAGCCCGGTTAGTAGAAAGCAGGAGATGGGAGTTCTAGTACCACCTCAGGCAGGAAGGCCAAACTGGGTGAATTTGGGCCAATCCCCAGGAGACGGTGAGTTCCAGTTCCCATGAAAACTGGGGGAAGACTTTGGAACACTTACAAGGACACTATAAGTATTGGGACTAGGAGTGTGGTGTGTGTGTGTTGTGTGCAGACACACACCTGGAAGACATGTGTGCATAAATATAAATCTCTTTTTAAATAGAACATTTGCCATATGGGTGAGAAGGCTTTGGAAGCGTAATTCCAAAAAGGACACTTGATCCAAGCCAGCTTGGATTTATCAAGTTCGCTTCCTTTGTCCTTCTCCAGTGCTCCTTCCTGGGATTCTTTTCAAAGGGAAGAAGACCACTTTTGGGCTCACGGCCTGGATGTACAAGCATCAGGGGCTCATTGTTCCCATAGTTTAACGATGAGCTTGCCAAACCATTGTAGCTCAACTGCTGTCTGGGGACTTTGGGGGGATCCTTGTTAGGTGGCCCCCAAAACTCCAAAAATAACGGCACATGGTTGTCAATTAGAGTTTAATGGGCCCCAGGGTTTTAGCTCCGAAGGGGAGGTTGCCCGTGGGGTGCAGACCAGAGGGTGTGGCTGACGGGGATCGCAGGGGTTCGGAAGATCCCTAGGATAAGTATCAGTGCAGTTCGGGAAAACCAGAAACCCACCCACCCCAACACCTCCCAGGAGGCCCCATGGGGACGTTTGGATGCAGGTAAGTGGCAGGGCATCCACAGAAGTTCAGGAGGGCAAAAAACGGCCTTTTCTCGGATTCCAGAGGGACTCCGACGGAGTCTGGGAGGCTGTTTTTTGCCCATCCAGATGGCCTCAAGGAAAGCATCAAGCACGGGGGGAGAGCAAAAATGGACCCCCCCCACTATGATGCAGAGGTGATAGGCACGGCCCCTGGCCATGCCCACCAGAAAACCGGCAGAGAAACCCCTTTCTAAACTTTTG
>CM042848.1:83980457-83995457 GCA_023653725.1 Bungarus multicinctus
TTACCGCTGACGGGGGTGCTTACGTGTACGCCGGTCCCATTTGGCGTAGCGTGCACCAGGCTTTTGTCATCTTCTTATGAACGCCTGTTGTGCCTTCATGAATTCTGGAGTCTCCGGTTTCGATACAGTCCTAATTGCAGTAACACAAAGGCAACTGCGAGACGCTTAGAGAATACTGACCAGAGTTTACTGAGGCTGGGTTTTAAATTCAAAAAAGACAATGTACCCGTATCACAGACAAATAGAGTTTTAGGATACCTAATCGATGGAAATGGCATCCATCCAACGCAGGAAAAACCCGTGCTATCAAAAAATGCCCCCACAGCCAACTAACAAGGCTGACCTACAAGCTTTCCTAGGGTTGATAAATTTTTACCATGTTCTTTTGCCCCAGAAAGCCACTGTGGGCGGAACCATTGCATAGACTTTTGGACAAAGACGCATCGTGGAAGTGGGGACATCGGGAAGAAACAGCATGTAACAAAATTAAAGACTGATCACTTCAGCTCAAGTGTTAATTCAATATAACGAGACTTGCCATTGTTACTAACTTGTGATGCTTCCCCCTTTGGAGTCGGAGCTGTTCTGCCACCTTCTACCTAACGCAGAGATGCCCGAGTGCCTGCTATTCAAAACGCTTGTCCATACAGTCCAAGGAATTACTCATCTGGACAATGTGAGGCACTAGCCAATGAATTCGGGTATTAAACGTTTCCATGACTACCTGGCATGCCGAGTTCATGTTTTCTACATCCGTGATCATCAAACCTCCACATTTATCCTGTCGGGTGACAACCCCCTCCCCATATTCTATCACCCAGAATGACAATATGGTCATAGAATTCCTGAGCCGCTTTAACGTAGCACCCCCTGTCTTACCGCCCTGTTCCGACCATCACGCACCGCTGATGCTTTTAAAGGATAAGTTCGTTGCCCGTTACCAGACTCGATCCTGAACCAACCCCCAAGCACTTCACCTTGTTTGATGCGTCGTACCCTGCCGCGAATCCTCCCGGACGCTAGCAGCAGACATCCGCGCACGGGAACCTCTAACAGACCACTACTGCTACCGTGAGTAGGTGGAATCATAAAGGGTTGGCCTGACTCTGAGTTACAAGAAACAGCACAGACCGTTTAAACAGAGACAAATGGAACTATCCGTACTAAAAGGCTGTGTACTATGGGGGGATCGAGTGGTCCTTCCACAAAAACTGCGAAATCCCATATTGAAACTATTGCATGAAGGGACACCCCGGGTGGGTAAAGATGAAAAGTCTAGCTAGAAGTTATGTATGGTGGCCTGGGTTAGACAAGGATGTTACGACTGGGTCGCGGGTTGCCAGCCCTGCCAGACTTCCCGGCCCTCCCACCCCAAAGGCACCAGCTACTGAGTGGGATCTACCTAGGGGCCCTTGGTCTAGAGTCCACAAGATTTTGCAGGTCCGACTAAGGACATACCTTCTTGATTCTGGTAGACGCTTATCCAACTGGTTAGAAGTGAGCCTCAGGAAATCAACCTCTTCTGAAGCTGTCATCCGACAGCTCAGTCACTGGTTTGGCCACCCATGGTTTACCAGACGTCCTGGTATCTGACAACGGCCCTCAATTCACGGCTACAGAATTTGAGGGCTACCTAGCAAGTTTGGGCATACGCCATGCTTTAACCGCGCCGGCACATCCGGCAGCGAATGGACGGGCCGAGCGCATGGTCCGGTTTACCAAGGAGTCCCTTCTTAGTTAGACCAGGGCCCTATACAAACACGCATCGACAAATTATTGTTCCTCCAACACACTACACCTAGTAGCACTACGAACAAAACTCCTGCTGAATTACTTATGGGGAGGAAACTACGTTCCCCTCTCGATAGACTACACCCCACCTACTCTACAGAGAAACCCCTAGATTCTTCAACCAAAGTCCGAACATTCCGAATTGGGGATTTAGTTTACGCTAAAAACCTGGTAGGGCACCCCTTATGGGTGCCAGCCACCATCACACATCTAACCGGACCCCGTTCTTACCGGCTTACCACCGCTGATGGCAAAAGCTGGAAGCGACACATAGACCAACTTCGAACTCGCACCCCCCCAGACCTGGCGATTTTCCTGGGGGGGAAGGGGAACAACCATCAAGCAGTCTGGATAAGGGAAGCCCACTAACAAACAATGACACCCTAACTCACACACACACACCCTCAACTCTAGCTCCGGTCGGGTCGCGCTGCTACGCACCTGATCCTGAAGAACGTCCCGCTGAAACATCTGACAGGGTCGTCGATAATCCAGGCCGAGCAGGGAGCGGCATGGCCACGTCAACTAGCCCAGTTAGACCCGTTGGTAGTGACGCAGCCGGCTCGACCTGCTCGAAGTTTCCAGGGCCGGAGGCGAGAGGAGCAACAGGTCCTTCCGCACCAGCCGATGGTAACGACGCAACTGAGCCGCGCAGGTCCAGTCGGACTCACAGGAGCCCCGCCTATCTACGTGATTACGTCACATAGGCGCGGCTCCTGATTGGTCAGACTGGACCAAGGAGGGAGGGGTGTTCTGGATTGGTTAATATTTGAAATACTTACTGTTCATTGGTCTACATTCCGGCGGGAGATCCTCGCGCCGTCATTGGTTGGCTTAGGCGCGGGAGCCCTTTAAAAGAAGGGCTGCCGCGCCGCCGAGCCAGTCGGTGTCCTGAGAATAAAACAAAAAGACTGAATCACTATACGTGTGTGCCTCTTCATTGCCGCTCCAAACACATTCCATTCCATACTATTCTCTTCTATTCAGGGCCTCCCCAGACTCCTGGACTGGTTCTTCCCCACTGTCCAATTCCACTGCCGGCTGCACCGGCTGCCAGCAAACCACAACAAAGCCAACTTAGGCAGGCAGCTCCCTCCCACCCACAGGCAGCTACAAAGCTTCTTGGGGTTCGCAAACTCCTATCAAGAACTCATCCCGTCCTTTGCGAAGATTGCCAAACCCATGACAGACCTCCTAAAGACAGGGAGCCCAGGAACGAAACCCCGCCCAGGACAACCCCTACAGTGGGACATAACCTGCCCAAAGGTATTTGAAACACTGGAAGAACTGTTTGCAAAAGAATCAGTGCTGAAGCATCTTGACCCCGAACAACCCTTCGTCATCCAAGCAGATGCCAGCGACGTGGCAGTGGGAACAGGGTGATGCCAAAGAAACAACCATTGAGGCTACGATGCTTTCTTGCATGTCCACCTCATGTTCTGACCCAAGTCACCCTGGCCATGCGGAGTAGGGTCAGTTTATTTAACACTTATCCCAGGGTCAAATGACCCACCAATGGTGCCAGGGAACTTCACCCTAACCCTCAGTTTTCTCTCTCACTGGATTTTCCAAGCTCCATCAACTAACACCCAAGAAGATAGGCTCAAGATCCAGATGGATCTCAACAGACTCGAACCCTGGGCCATATCTAACAAAATGAAATTCAATGTAGACAAAAGTAAAGTCCTACACTTAGGCAAGAAAAACCAAAACTACACATACAGACTGGGTGAAATCAGGCTCAATACCAGTAACTGTGAGAAGGATCTTGGAATCTTAGTGGACAACCAACTAAATAGGAGCCAGCAGTGTATAGCAGGTGCCAAAAAGGTAATGCAATTGTAAGTTGTATTAAGAGAGGGATACAATCAAGATCAAGGGAAGTACTAATACCACTCTATAAAGCCTTAGTAAGGCCACACCTAGAGTCCTGCATCCAGTTTTGGTCACCACACTATAAAAAAAGATGCTGAGACTCTAGAAAAAGTACAGAGAACAGCAACCAGGATGATGAGGGACTGGAGGCTAAAACATAGGATGAATGGTTTCAGGAACTGGGCTTGGCTACTCTAGTCCTAAAGAAGGACCAGGGGAGACATGATAGTGGTCTTCCAATATTTGAGGGGCTGCCACAAGAAGGAAGGGGGTCAAGCTATTTTCTAAAGCGCCTGTAGGCCAGACAAGGAATAATGGATGGAAACTGATCAAAGAGAGATTCAACCTGGAAATAAGGAGAAATTTTCTGACACTGAGAACAATCAACCCATGGAACAAAAGTTGTCCTTTGAAGTTGTGGGAGCTTCATCCCTTGATACTTTCAAGAAGAGATTGGACTGCCATTTATCAGAAATGGTGTAGGGTCTCCTGCTTGGGCAGGGGTTGGACTAAATGACCTACAAGGTCCCTTCCATCTATGATTATTATCCGTTAAGTCATAGCAGGCCCACGTGGCAAAGAGGGAAGTAGCAATGCCCACAAGTCCAGAGTTCCGACACCCAAAGCACAGTCAGAAAGTCAAGTCCGAAGAGACTTTAGAAAGAGTGAGGAGGAGAGCAAGAAGGATGATTAGGGGACCTGGAGGCTAAAGCCTGTGATGGAAGTCACATTTTTTCATTGCCAGTTCTGTGGGCATGGCTTGTGTGGTGGTCATGGCTTGGTGGTCATGTGACTCGGTGGGCATGGCCAACTCGGCAGGGTGATGTGGCACCTTGCTGCGAGTTATGTCAAGTTGGCCACACCCACTCAGTCACATGACCGATGCTGCAGAGACAGGGAGATTTCCTACATACCTTCCCCTCCCTCCTCCGCCCTTGGTCTGAGAAAGAGAAGGCCAGCTAAAGATCGCGATTGCCTGCCGAGTCTGCCTGCTTTCCTTCTCTGCCTGTTCGTTCTGTACGGCTGAGGAGGAGGAGAGCAGCCGGATGGTTGGGGAGGCTTCTGGCATTGCAAAAGAGGCAGCTGGAGACCGAAAAAGAGTCTCCCCAGCCGCCCCTTTTTTTGGTGTGAGAACCCTGTAGCTGCCGCTCCGCTTTTTCCAATGGGCCAGCACAAGTTGTGCTTTTTTCGGGGAGGCTGGGGAACACGCGGCAGTTGCAGACTAAATGACTGATTTCTGGCTTTGCTCTGTTTCTCCAACGGTCTGGCTCTGCCCTGTTCTATGGGCCAGCTGCTCGGACTTGCCAGGCCTGGCTCATAGAACAGGGCGTGCTTTTTTCAATGGGACTGGACTCCAACCTCACCAAAAAAAGTACGTTGCAGGCATCTTGCGACAAGGGGGGCAAGAAGCCCCGGGAAATTCACTCCCCCACCTGCTGGCTGGCTGGGCCTGGCCGGGCTGGAAGAGGCGCATCTGCCAGGAGTAGGAAGAAAGCGTGCTCCAGGAGGGCGGGCAGGTGGGCGGTTTTCCCCAGACTGCTGCGCCCGAGCTGTGCCATGGCCACTACATGGTAGGGAAAGCTAGGAGAGAGACCGGGGCAAGTGAGTGACCAGGCCACCAGGTCCAGGGCATGGCCAGCCAGGGGTTACCACCTGTTCAGCGACCCAGGCCGAATCACCCCTACCGGTTTGCACAAACCGCTGCAAACCGGTTGAATACCACCTCTGGCTAAAATGTGAAGAAGGGTTGCAGGAACTGGGCATGTCCAGTTTAATGAGATCCAGTTTTCCTTATGGTTAGTTCAACCACTTGGGTGACCTTGAAGCAGCTTCTTCTTTTTTAAAAAAAGTTTTTATTTTTTAAGGCAAACATACACAAACAATACATAAAAACATAAAAACATCTTCCATTTTATATACACACACAGTGTGTCAGTTGGTTTCGAATCTTTTGTGCAATCCTTTCATAGTCGCTGCTCACAGTTTATATCAATCTCACATTGTCAAACTAACTTATGCTTATATATTTATCAATTGTTAATCATCCATGACTAAATTATTTATTCCATCATTTTATACGAGATATCCCAAATTTTATTTTAAAGTATGCTTTCATTCAATGGTTATATATGTCTACATTATGTTTTATATCAATCTATTAAGCTTCTATAACAAAATTATCTATTCTATTACCTTACCATGTCTTTTTATCCAACCATTGATAAAACAAATCCCATATTATATAAAATTGCTCATCTTCTTGGTCTCTGATTTCAAATGTCAATTTATTCATTTCAGCACAGTCCATAACTTTTTAAATAACTTCCTCCTGCATAGGTATTTTATCATTTTTCCAATTCTTCGCAAATATAATTCTAGCCGCTGTTAAAACATTTACAATCAAATATTTCAGCTCTTTGTTGTATGTTTCCGGTATGATTCCCAATAAAAAGATCTCTGGTTTAAAGTCTATATGTTGTTTTATCGTTTTTTCCAGCCATGTGTGGATTTCAGTCCAATATTTCTTTGCGTCCAAACATGTCCACCACATATGGTAATATGAACCGGGTATCTGATGACATTAACAACATTTATCTGATTTATTCTTAAACATTCTCGCAAGTCTCGACGGGGGTTAATGCCACCTGTAAAACATCTTATACAAATTTTCTTTATATGCAGTTGACATTGTCATTTTATAATTTTGAGACCACAATTTTTGCCATTTTTCTAAATCAATCTCGTTTCCAAAATTGTATCTAAATCATTATAAATACCTTCTGTTTTAGAATCTTTATCAAACCTAGATTGTATTTGCAAGTATGAAAACCAGTTCATTTTTACACCTTGTTCTTCCAACACTTGCATAGATTTAAGTTCACCCTTTTCATCTCACCATATCTCACTGTTTGTTCCTTTTTATATATTATTGGATAAGAAAAACCTTCAATGGTTGATATCCATAGTGGAATTTTTAAGTAGTATTGTCTTTTTATCTTCTCCCAATACAAAAACAATGCCTCTTGAATTTAATGTCTTCTAAAATACCCCTGTGTTTTAGCTCCCTTAAACCAGAGGACTTGAAGCAGCTTCTTGAGAAAGGGTAGTGGCTACTTTCGGTTCCCCAAGCATCCTGTGCTCCCTTTCTCCATTCATGGCAGACTGTCATCACAGGGAGGGAGGGAAGGAAGGAAGGAAGGAAAGAAGGAAGGAAGGAAAAAGGGTGAGGGGCTCTTAGAGGGAACCTTATGAGATGTAAGGAAGGGTGGGCTTTCCCCTCCTCTGTTTCCTTCCTTCTTCCCTTTTTCTGCAAAGATGCACTTCCTGGATTCTGGATGTTGGTGACACAGATGCATTCCCAGCTGCAAAGCGAAGTGCCTCTGTTGTCCCCCAGGTAACCTCCTGGGGTATCGGTGGTTGCACCATGCCATTCCCAGATGAGTTTCTTTGAACTGGGGAAAGAGCACACAGTCAATTTCCCCAGGTTGTTTGCACTCTGGATGGCTGGGAGCATCAAATGTCGACATGTAGGTTTGGAGGCTGGCAAGTGGCAAAGGAGTTTCGGGGTCAAAGCCAATTTGTGAAGGAAACATTGCACAGCCCTTCTCCGTATTTTCATACACATTTTGAGTCAGGAGGGCTTCATACAACGCATGACAGGAGACAAGTGAGCCATCTTTGAGAGCCAGTTTGGTCTAGTGGTTAAGGCACAGCGGTAGAAAGCAGGAGATGGGGAGTTCTAGTCCCACCTCAGGCAGGAAGGCCAACTGGGTGACTTTGGGCCAATCCCCAGGAGACGGTGAGTTCCAGTCCCATGAAAACTGGCTGGAAGACTTTGGACCACTTACAAGGACACTATCAGTCCTTGGGACTAGGAGTGTGTGTGTGTTTGTGTGTGTGTATGGGCAGACACACACCTCTGCAGACATGTGTGCATAAATATAATCTCTTTTTAAATAGAACATTTTGCAATATGGGATGAGAAGGCTTTTGAAGCGATAATTCCCACACAGGACACTTGATCCAAGCCAGACTTGGATTACTTCAAGGTTTCGCTTCCTTGTTCCTTCTCCGCTTCTCCTTCCTGGTATTCTTTTCAAAGGGAGAAGACCACTTTTGGCTCACGGCCCTGGATGTCACAATGCTTCGTGGGGCTCCCTTGTTCCATCGTTAACGCTGAGCTTGCCAACCATTGTAGCTCAACTGCTGCTCTGGGACTTTGGGGGGATCCTTGTTAGGTGGCCCCAAACTCCAAAATAACGGCACCTGGTTGTCAATAGAGTTTAATTGGGCCCCAGGGTAGCTCCAAAGGGGAGGTTTCCCGTGGGTGCAGACCAGAGGTGGGCTGCTGGGGATCCGCAGGGGTTCGGAAGATCCCCTAGCTAAGATTCAGTGCAGTTCGGAAAACCACGAAATCCCACCCACCCCACCCCTCCCAGGAGTCCCCATGTGGCCCGTTTTGGATGCAGGTAAGTGCAGGGCATCCACAGAAGTTCAGGGAGGGCAAAAAACGGCCTTTTCTGGCTTCCAGAGACCGACCGGAGTCTGGGAGGCTGTTTTTGCCCATCCAGAGGCTCAAGGAAAGCCTCCACAGCCCGGGGAGAGCAAAAATGACCCCCCACCATGATGCAGAAGGCTGATTAGGCCACGCCCCCCCTGGCCATGCCCCCCAGCAACCGGGCAGAGAACCCCTTCCTAAAATTTTTGAAGCCCACCCCTGGTGCAGATTTCATTGAACTATGAGGAGAAAACGCCCCGGGGATAAGATCTGATCCCTTGAAACATTGGACACTGGAAAGAACGGGAGAAATAAATTAATAAAAGGAGTGGTTCCCCATGAAGGGAGGAATCCTGCCAGGGGATCCTTCGCAGCCTCTCAACACCAGCAAAACCTCGACGAGATTCGCAGGACATGTTGATCCCTCGGAGAAAAATTTTGAGCTGAGTTCACGCAAATCCCAATGCTCGCTTAGTGACTCAGGGGCTCAAGTGTGTTGTGTAGAGGAAGCCAGGCACAGCAAAATCCACCTTCCTAACCTGGGTTGAGGTCTTGGCCTCTTGTGGGAATGCAACGAAGGCCTCCTTTAGGAGGATGCTGGGAGGCTGTTCATCCCTCCAGGTGCCAAAGTTAGAAATATCTGGCGCACGAAAAGAGAAAGTCAACCTGTCAACAACAACCCCACAGCATCCAAAGGAGGTTTGGAGGGGGAGAGGAGGTGAGTTAGCTATGGGTCCAGGGAGCTGAGCAGGGGCTAGACTGGATGACCTCAGGGACCGTTTTACACATTGCAGGATTTTCAGTCCTGCTAGAAAGTAAATCCTGCCGGATTATTTTCTGCCACCTTCTGGTGGTTAGACTAAAAATTTCCTTCTCATGCAATTTCCTTCTCTCCCTCCACGCCCCCTGCCCTCCCTAAAGAAATCCACCCCCATGACTTGCCTATAAATGCCTCTGTTCCCTTTGCAGGAGGGAAAAACCTTGAGCTGCCACTGAGAAGACTTGCTATCTGTGGACAGGTGAGTGTGACTCTCACACCCGCAGGCACCTGACAGGTGAGACCCCTGCAGGAGATCCCTCCTGCATCTCCCTCCCTCCCTCTGAAGGGACCTCTTGCAGGGGAGGCTGCATGTGATGTCCTGGTTGCAGCAGGGGGGCTGCAGGAGGATCCCTCAGGTAGAGAGCAAAGGATCTATTGGGGATCTCTGGGGCAGATGGACAGATATAGAAGAGACCTTCTCAGGAGCCCCCTGCCCATAATCGTTAGACAGCAGTGAAGGGTTTTAACAGATTAACAGATTTGGAAGGGACCTTATAGGTTATATAGTGCAACCTCCCACCCACGCAGACCATTTCTGACATATGGCAGTCCAATCTCTTCTTGAAAGCCTCCAGGGATGAAGCTCCCACAACTTCCAAAGACAACTTCTGTTCCAAGGGTTGATTGTTCTCACTGTCAGAAAGTTTCTCCTTATTTCCAGGTTGAATCTCTCTTTGATCAGTTTCCATCCATTATTCCTTCTCTGGCCTTCGGGTGCTTTGGAGAACAGATTTACCCCCTCCCTTTCTCCTCTCTGTGGCTTCCCCTCAAATTTTGGAGCACTGCTCTCCTGTCTTCCCTGGTCCTTCTCTTCCCTGGACCAGCCAGGCCCAATTCCTGCAACTGTTCTTCGTATGTTTGAGCCCTCAGTCCCTCCAATCATCCTGGTTGCTCTTCTCTGCACTTTTTCTAGAAACTCAACATCCTTTTTATAGTGTGGTGACCAAAACTGGATGCAGTACTCTAGGTGTGGTCTTACAAAGGCTCTATAGAGTGATAATAGTACCTCCCTTGATCTCGATTGTATCCCTCTGTTAATGCACCTTAGGATTGGATTGGCTCTTTTGGCTGCTGCTGCTGGCTCCTATTTAGCTGGTTGTCCACTAAGACTCCAAGATCCCTCTCACAGTTACTGCTATTGAGCCTGGTTTCACCCAATGTATATGTGTCCTTTGGGTTTTTCTTGCCTAAGTGTAGGACTTCCCTTTTCTCTACGTTGAATTTCATTTTGTTAGATATGGCCCAGGGTTCAAGTCTGTCAAGATCCATCTGGATCTTCAGCCTACCTTCTTGGGTGTTGGCTATTCCTGCCAGTTTAGTATCATCTGCAAATTTGGTAAGTTCTTGCTGGGTCTTTGAAGCACCAAGGCTGTGACATGACCAAGGAAGGAAGACCAGGGCCCAGCTGAACAACTGATTCCAAGCTCAGTCCTGGGTTGAATGTGGGGTCCCTCTTCCTTGGGGGAGGGAACTTCCCAATGGCCTGCCTCCCCTTTTAATGCCTCCCCTCTTTTATTGTCTCTGCAGTGAAGGAAGTAAGACCATGGGGCCATTCCTCTTGGTGAGCCTGGGCTTGTTGGTTGTGACTTTCTCCCTAAATGGTGAGTTTGAACAGGGTCTCTGGTGTCTGGAGAAGACAACCTTCTTGCCTTTGAGCCAGGGGTGGGATTCAACCGGGGTGTAAGAACCGGTTTGGTGATCGTGCGCAGCTTTGGAAAATCATTTTCTCATGCAAGCCCTGCGTGCAACACACGGTGTGCGCTGCAATCAGCTGTGCCACGCAAAGCAGTTGATGTTGAAAAAGCAGGGAATAAAGGACAGCCTAGAGCCCAGGTGGGCAGGTGGTCCACACAGAAGAACAGAAGAATGTCGGAACGAACCAGTTCCCTCTCAGCTGACCTTTGGAGCAACCGGTTTGGCTAAACCGGGCTGAACCGGTATAATTCCACCCCTGCTTTGACCCCTTCCTGATTTGACCCTCCAGAATCCTCTCCCTGAAATTCCTTTTTCTTCCTCTTTAATCCCACCTTACATGTCTGCTGAACTCCATTAGCAAAAAGTCAAGCTATATTTATTTATTTATTTACACATTTACATACCGCCCTTCTCCCGAAGGACTCAGGGCGGTGTACAGTCAACTATAAAACATTCCACTTTACAAAAGTTAAAAGAAGATTAAATCTTAAGGCTGCCACTAAAATTTATGCCCAACCCCAATAAATTAATTAATTAATTTTATTTATTTATTTAGGCTTATATTCCGCCCCCTCTCCCAAAGGGACTCGGGGCGGTGAACAGCCAGAATAAAAGCACATATAAACACATACAATATTTAAAAATTAAAAGAATTAAATATGTTGGCTTACAAAGATTAAAACACGGGAATTGAGAAAAATTAAAACCAAATTAAAATTTTAAAAACCCCTAGGCCAGACCGGCTTGCTGAAATAAATGAGTTTTCAACGCACGGCGGAAGGTCAGGAGATCAGGGATGGTCCTCATCTCCGGGGGTAATTCATTCCAGAGAGCGGGTGCCCCTAATGAGAAGGCCCGCATCCTCGGGGTCGCCAGCCGTCCAGCCGGCAGCACCCCAAGGAGGCCGACTCTATGGGAGCGTATCGGTCAGTGGGAGGCTGATAATGGCAGGAGGCGGTCTCGCAAATATTCTGGTCCCGAGCCATGGAGCGCTTTAAAGATGATAACTAAGACCTTGAAGTGCACCTGGAGGGCCACCGGGAACCAATGCAGCTTGCGCAGAAGTGGCATAACATGGGAGCCCCTAGGAGCTCCCATTACCACCCTCGCAGCTGCATCTGCACCAGCTGGAGCCTCCGGATGCTCTTCAAAGGCAGCCCCATGTAGAGAGCATTGGCATAGTCTAGGCGGGAGGTCACCAGGGCGGAGGTGACCGTGCGAAGCGCACCCCGATCCAGAAAGGGCCGCAACTGGTAGATTCTTCAGACCTGACCAAAAGCCCCCCTTGGTGAGGGCCACCACATGGTCCTCCAATGACAGTCGTACGTCCAGGAGGACACCCAGATTGCAAGCCCTCTCTGTGGGGGCAAGAGTTTCCCTCTCCACAGCCAGCGATGGAACCAGCTGGCTGTACCGGGGCGCCGGGAAGCACAGCCACTCAGTCTTAGATGGGTTGAACTGAAGCCTGTTTCGTCCCATCCAACTCCGCACGGCCTTCAGGCACTGGGTCATCACTTCCACAGCTTCATCGGGGTGGCCCGGGGTAGAGATGTACAGCTGAGTATCATCAGCATACTGATGGAACTCTACCCCAAAGCCACGGATGATCTCAAATTAACAATAAAACCCCGAATTTAAAACCCCAAAATTTAAAACCCAAATTCTAAAATTACTCTTTAAAACTCCAATTTCAGCCCAGGCCGGCCTGCTCAAAGAGCCAAGTTTTCAGTGCACATCTGAATGCTCTCAAGTCGGTGTTGTTACGTAGCTCAGGAGGCAGCCCATTCCAGAGGGTGGGTGCCCCCACAGAGAAGGCCCTATTCCTTGGGGTCACCAGGCGGCACATAGATGCTGTCGGGACCCGAAGGAGGCCCTCCCTGTGGGAGCGCACAGGTCGGTGGGAGACTACCGGCAAAACGCGGTCTTGCAGATACCCTGGTCCGATGCCATGGATCGCTTAAAAAGGTCAAAACCAGAACCTTAAAGCAAACCCAGAAGATCACCGGCAACCAATGCAGCTCGCGCAGGAGAGCCGTCACATGGGAGTTTCTTGATGCCCCCATAAACACCTGCGCGGCCGCATTTTGCACAGTTGAAGCCTCCAGGTGCTCCCCACAGGGAGCCCCATGTAGAGAGCGTTACAGTAGTCCAGGCGGGAGGTGACGACGGCATGAGTGACCGTGTGTGAGCGTCCCGATCCAGAAAAGGCCACAACTGGCGAATCAGGCGAACCTGATAAAAAGCCCCCCTGGAGACGGCTGTAATGTGATCTTCTAAAGACAGCCGTGCATCCAGGAGGACGCCCAAATTGCGAGCCCTCTCTGTGGGGGTCAAGATCTTTCCCCCAATAGCCAGCGACAGAGTCAGCTGACTATATCGGGGCGCCGGAAACCACAGCCACTCAGTCTTGGAAGGGTTGAGCTGAAGCCTGTTTCTGCCCATCCAAGGCAATTGAAACGCGCAATTAATTAAAAGTGAAAAGTTTGGCAAAAAATGCATGTGTTTGTTATGAAGAGTGGGGCCCCACTCCTTGGTAGGGATTTCGCTCCATTGGACCCACACAAAAGTTTCTGCCTAAGAGGTGGCTGTGCATCTTCAGAAGGGGCTCCCCTCTTCAGTGGGTAGAAGGGGGTCAATCCCCCAACTGATTACCCCCTGAAGCCCCTTGAGCAGCTGTGGAACATCTAAGTGATGAAATCCATTTAAAAAGAAAAATACAAAGTCCATCTTCAAAAATGATTTCTTATATTTACGAAAACAACAAATTGGCAAAGTCAATGGTAATTCCATATCTGAAATAACCTGGAATTACCCCAAAATATTACAAGTTAGAAACAACCCCCAAAAGTCACATTCTCTAATAGAAGTAATTCAAAGTGGCTTGATGTCATAAATTTCCACCTCAAGGGGCCCAAGCAAGGACAGCTCGTTTCCCACGGGAAGAAGAACCACCCAGCCAAAACAACTCTCTTTATCTCCACTCCTCCCCAATTAGGAACGTGTCAAGCCCGAAACCCTTCCCCCCATGACTACCACTGAGATAGTAAGAAAAAGAATATATACTTAGCCTAACTAAAATGGCCACACTTAAATCAATTTTGAGATTGACATATAGTAGGAGCCCAACGCAAATCATTCAGGACTGATCCGCATCCTGTGTATTGCATTGGATAACAGCCTGGGCATTGCCTTATTCAGCAGTTGAAATTTCGAGGGGTTTTCAAGGGTAGCCCCTCTCATGAAGCCCATTGTGGTAGTCTAGATGGCTCATGAGACTTTCCCAGGGAAAGATTTGCATTTCACACTGTAGAGCCACACGTCCTTCAAATGGAGCTGGGTGTGTCCTGTTCCCAGCCAGTTGACCTTGAAGTTGTGTCTCAGGGAGGTACCATAAACCTTGTTTCCCTGGAAACCTTCCCCCTCCCATCCAAGCCTCCACCCACCCACCCACCCACCCACCCACCCGAGTTCATGGCAGACTCCACCAAGTGGAGCAAGCCTGAAGTGATCACTGACACAGCATCATGGTGGTTAAAAATAACCCCCCATTTTCTAGCTTTGCACTGTGCACTTATTTATTTTATTTATTTGATCTGTCAATCTCTCATAAGATAATAGGTATAAGTATAAACATAGTTATGAATACATGAAATGGATACATATAAGAAAAATAAAAGAAAGAATAGGACAGGGACGGTAGGCACGTTGGTGCGCTTATGCAGGCCCCCTACAGACCTCTTAGGAAAGGGGTGAGGTCAATAGTAGACAGTCTAAGGTTAAAGTTTTTGGGGTTTGGGGAAGAAACTACAGAGTCAGGTAGAGTATTCCAGACATTGACCACTCTGTGGCTGAAGTAACATCACCAGTGGACGGTTGTTCTCTCTAGATCAAAGTGTATGGAGTGACCACAGATGGAGACTATAAGCTATAATTATGAGAATAACGGTTATAATTGGGGTCTATATTGTTATGTGTCTTTTAAAAAGATTTGATACTGACAGTAAACTGTCAGTGCAGAAATGGAAATGTGATGTATTATATATGTATATGTATAATATATATATATGTATGTTTATATGTGTGTGTATGTATATACCTATACATACATACATATATATATATGTTTTGTTACATTTTCGCGGGTATTTATATGAATGGTATTTAGGTTTCTTTGGATATTTTCCCACGTCTTAGTATTTGTGTTTTTATTATAATGACATTTCGGCAGAATCTCTTCTGCCATCCTCAGTCTTGTGTATTGGGTTCCTTTTAATCTTGTGTGTTGGCAGCCCCAACCCCAACCCCAACCCTAACCCCAATC